>JAGSMT010000091.1:1200000-1754184 GCA_029286875.1 Lamproptera curius | reverse complement strand
TTTATCGCGTTTATTTTACATTTTAAATTCCCGACGTTCGAACACTTTTCATCGGCGTGGTCACGGGGTAGAATGAGATGTCATGCGTCTTGTTGCCAGTGCTGAAGCGGGGTTTCCAGATCTTAATTGTAATTAATAATTTTTAGTCTGTAATCCGACCTTTGCAAAATGAACTGGTTTTATCGTTAGAGCCAGCAGTGGTACTCTGCTTGAGTTTCAATTTTAATTTATTAATTATGGGGTCCTAAACAGTCAAGTCAAAGTCAAAGTCAAAGTCAAATATTTTATTCAATATGGAAGCATTACACTTTCTTATTGATTGTCAAATAATCTACCACCGGTTCGGAAATGGAAGCTCTGACCTGAGAAGAACCGGCGTAAAAACTCAGCGGGACTTTTTCTTTTTCCTTTTCTTTTCCTTTTCTCCAATAAATTTTACAAAACTTTTACATAAAACCATACATTTTACTACTTTGAAATAGCCTGGAGCGAACAGTTCATTACCAGGTGTGTTATCTATCAGTAGTCATTACAACAATAATATCCTTTAACACACAAACGTTCCTTTACAACTTTTAAATTTATTTACAGATAAAAGCTGAACGTTTTCTGGTATTTTATTGTAGAAGAGTATACATTGTCCCATGAAAGATTTCATTGTTCTTCGGAGCCTAGTTTTGGAAGAACATAATTATGCTTATTCCTAGTATTTATATTATGTGTGTCACAATGTTTTACAAAATCATTTTTATTTTTATGAACATACATAATATTTTCAAATATGTATTGAGAAAAAACAGTCATTACATTAATTTCTGTAAACATTTTTCTCAGCGATTCTTTGGGGCCCAGGTTATAGACTGCTCGAATCGCTCTTTTTTGAATTATAAAAATAGTATTAATATCAGCCGCGTTTCCCCACAGTAGAATGCCATAAGACATTATACTGTGAAAATAACTAAAATATACTAAACGGGCTGTCTCAACATCGGTTAATTGTCTAATTTTTTGACTGCATAAGCCGCTGAGCTAAGTTTACTCGCCAGTCTATGAATATGAGGGCCCCATTGCAGTTTAGAATCTATTGTGATGCCGAGAAATACAGTGCAATGTACGTGGTCTAGCGCTTCTCCATCTACGACCACATCACACCCAGCTTGAGGAACATTAGGAGTTGTAAACCTTATACATTTAGTTTTATTTTTGTTTAACAATAAATTATTTGCACTAAACCAGTATTTTACTTTTGAGAGGGTATTATTTACATCGTCATTTTGCAAATTACGTCGTTTTATTCTAAATATTAAAGAAGTATCATCAGCAAATAATACAATCTCGTTATTGTTCTCAACCTGGTGTGGTAGGTCATTAATATAGACCAGGAAGAGAAAGGCCCTAAAATAGATCCCTGTGGGACTCCCATACCTACCTGCGCCCCGGGAGATCTCTTGCCGTTCACGTCAACTCTCTGAGTTCGATGGCTCAAGTACGAAGTCAGAAGGTCGAGTGCGGCATTTTTGAAACATAGTGGCTTAATTTCCTGACCAAAGTATCATGCTGTACACAGTCAAATGCTTTGGTTAAGTCACAGAAGACACCTAAGGCATCGTGTGACCCTTCCCATGCCTCAAATATAGTCTTAATAAGATGGACACCTGCATCGGTTGTAGAACGACCCCGTGTAAAACCATACTGTTTGTTATTAAGCATATTATGAGAGTTAAAATGTACAAGTAATTGGTTAAGAATTATTTTCTCGAAAATTTTACTAAGCGCAGGCAGTATACTAATAGGTCTAAAGTTATTGGGGTCTGTAGTACTGCCTGATTTAAATACCGGAAGAACTTTACTGTGCTTCATAAGGTCAGGAAATTTACCACATGTAATACAATCATTAAAAATAGCTGCAAGGCAAGGTGATATAACATCAATAATAGAATTTATCACCTTAACCGAGATCCCCCACAGATCTACAGTTTTTTTAATGTCCAGAGATTTAAAAGCGGACACAATATCTTTATCGCTTACATTACTAAAATAGAAATTATCTTTACATTCTTTAATATTTTCTTTTAATAAAGACTTTGCAACAGTTGGAGAAGAAACAAGTGACTTGGTGGTAAAAACAGGAGTGTCTGAAAAAAATTTTTCAAAATAGGATGCAACATCTTGATCAGAATTTATTTTACTATTATTAACATTTGCTGAATTTCAAAGTTCTTGTTTACAGCCCTTCCTGTTTCACCAGTAATATTTTCCAAGTCATTTTATTTTGTCGAATGCACCTTTAATTTTGTTTTTTAGTAGAGTGACTTCGCTGTCCAGACACTTTTCTGAATGTTTTGGAGTATACATTAACATATGTCACAAAGGATTGATTGTGATTGTAAGTCTTTTCACTATATAGTTAATATAATCTTGTCTGCTCTTATGTATTCCAACTGTTGCCCATTCACTGAAAGCTGCAGATCTTTTGATTTGACTGTTTTAGAAGTAAATATACTCTTAAATTCAGTTGTTATTAATTTAAATAATTTATATCCGGTTTACTATTATAATGCAAATAATTAATTTTATTTATTTTATTACTTCTAAACTTCTTAATACGTTTCCCATACATAGGAATAACCATTTTTTTTTGCACAATATTTTTGTGAGATCTATTATCATAAACAAAAGAAGCTAATTGTCCACAATGATCAGATGATAACATATTAATGATGGATTTATTAATAGGGATACAATTTGTAAATATGTTATCATACATGTTGCCAGAGAGGCAGTAATTCTTGTTGCTTCAAGAAATAAGTTTAAAAGGTTATATAGATTTAACAATGATCTGAATCTAATAGTGGTGGTTGAACTATCTAGTAAATTTATGTTAAATCACCACAGACTACTATATTTTATTAGATTCAGATAGTTTTATTAAAATTTGTTCCAATATAATTTCAAAGATTCATATAACGCACTGGGAGGTCTGTATACATACAATTATGAAGTGCTCAAGCTCTGCACAGGCTATTTCAATAGTCTGCTCAACTGAGAGGCTCACTATATCTGTACGATTTTTATATTTTAAATTATTTTTCAAAATTATTATTGAGCCACCTGCGTATAGCTTTTCTCTGTTGAACAGGCTAGCAACCTGGTAACATCCAAGGTTAAATATAATCTGGTTTTCATATAGCCAGTGTTCTGTAATACATGACATCTATATTACAATTGTTTAAAAAGTTCAACTTCTAGTTCCTTACCGGCTATTCCTTGTATGTTTTGATGTACCAGGCTAATACAATGGTTCTTATTTTTATTTTGTAATATGTCTTGTAAATTTATTATTCTCTCATTAATACATTGATTATTATTAATACAATTAAATATGCTAGAGACAGCGTCTGTTGTCTTAGAATTTAATTTAAATTATTTGGAACATATTCAAGGCATTACATGTTACAGTATTTCCCTGTTCAAAAGAATCAGAGGGACTTTATAGCCAAAGACTTGGCTGAGTTAATAATACAATAATATAGCAGCTGTGCTAACTGTTTTTATAAAAGTTTGATAGGTTAAACCTATCGCTAAGTCAGTAACTGTTTCTATAATTAATTATTTGATTTATGTCAATGAGGATGTATTTTATTGACAATGTCAGAATAGGTAAGGATATACAATTATTGCAGGTGGCGGAACCAACCATCTTCTCTATTGATATTTGGATGTTTTCTAATCTCAATAGCCTCACGGATCATCCTTGGTAGGAATCGGTGTTCTTTAGCGAGGATTTGTGGTCGATCAAATCTGATGTAATGGTTTGGGTGATTTAAGGTATGGTCACGCTGCCGACTTGTTGGGTCTTTTATGTTTAATGTCAGGTATATGTTCCTTCACGCGGGTTCTTATTGCTCGATTTGTTTGTCCAATATAAGAGGCCGCAGTCACAATCTAGCTTGTACACTCCTGGATTGCAAATCCGTAAAGTCATTTTATTTGTTTATATATAATTCGTATATATTATGATTATCATACAAAATTTTTGGTTTTATGTCGGAACAGCTACATTACATACGTAATCTAGCTCTAGATAAAATGACAAATTTGCACTTTAAGCAACTTAAAGGAATTACGTTGTTTTGAATTATTATTTAAACTAATTACAGCTCCTATTTTGCCAGCCCAGTATTATTATTATTTTTTAGGGCAAGTGCGTTGCCATTGCCCTAAAAAATAATATCAATAAATTTGTTAATCATAGATCTAGTCACTTAATATTAAATATTCCTCCCATGTTTCGTTTTAGTAAATTAAATGTACGTGGTCTAGCGCTTCTCCATCTACGACCACATCACCCAGACTGAGGAACATTAGGGTTGTAAACCTTATACATTTAGTTTTATTTTTGTTTAACAATAAATTATTTGCACTAAACCAGTATTTTACTTTTGAGAGAGTATTATTTACATCGTCATATTGCAAGTTATGTCGTTTTGTTCTAAATATTAGAGAAATGTCGTCAGCAAATAATACAATCTCGTTATTTTTCTCAACCTGTGTGGTAGGTCATTAATATAGACCAGGAAGAGAAAAGACCCCAAAATAGATCCCTGTGGGACTCCATACTACCTGCGTCCGGAGATCTCTTGCCGTTCACGTCAACTCTCTGAGTTCGATGGCTCAAGTACGAAGTCAGAAGGTCGAGTGCGGCATTTTTGCACTCATAGTGGCTTAATTTCCTGACCAAAGTATCATGCTGTACAGTCAAATGCTTTGGTCAAGTCCTAGAAGACACCTAATGCATCGTGTGACCCTTCCCATGACCTCAAATATAGTCTTAATAAGATGGACACCTGCATCAGTTTGTAGAACGACCCCGTGTAAAACCATACTGTTTGTTATTAAGCATATTATGAGAGTTAAAATGTACAAGTAATTGGTTAAGAATTATTTTCTCGAAAATTTTATAAGCGCAGGCAGTATACTAATAGGTCTAAAGTTATTGGGGTCTGTAGTACTGCCTGATTTAAATACTCGGAAGAACTTTACTGTGCTTCATAAGGTCGGAAATTTACCAATGTAATACAATCATTAAAATAGCTGCAAGGCAAGGTGATATAACATCAATAATAGAATTTATCACCTTAACCGAGATCCCCACAGATCTACAGTTTTTTAATGTCCAGAGATTTAAAAGCGGACACAATATCTTTCACTTACATTACTAAAATAGAAATTATCTTTACATTCTTTAATATTTTCTTTTAATAAAGACTCTGCAACAGTTGGAGAAAGAAACAAGTGACTTGGTGGTAAAAAACAGGAATGTCTGAAAAAAATTTTTCAAAATAGGATGCAACATCTTGATCAAATTTATTTTACTTATTATTAACATTTACCGAATTTCAAAGTTCTTGTTTACAGCTTCCTGTTTTACTAGTTTTCAAAATCGTCCCTTATTTGGAATCATATTGCAACGGTAGAACAAACACCAAAAAATATTTGGGTTCATCAAGCCTCCTAAATCATCTGACGACATTAAAGATTTTTCTTTCAGACAAACGAACACGTTCCTGGTTCCCCGGGACTGCCATCGTTTTGGCCAAGGAATGCGCGCCCCCATTTCACCACAAAAATTAAATAGCAATAATATTATCGATATAACATTACTGTCGACTGACATCACTATTTCAGCGGCGTTATGACAGCGCCCTTTCTGTTACGTACGTGATGAATGTGATGTCTTTAACCTGAAATTGTTATCGAACTTTGTATCGATTAAAATTTTATCGATTTCTTTGGTTTTCATCAAAATATAAAATCTGTAAAAAATATTGAAAGCTCAGTACTAGTGGGTTTTTGGACCGTATCCCACCACGGTGGTCCAATGCGGGTTGGTGGGTGGACCGACTTTTTACATGCCCATCCGACGCATGGATCATCTTAGCTTACGAACAAATGGGTGATAGGCCCAAATTAGAAACAACAATTAAAATTTGTTGAGTTCCCGCAGGATTCGAACCCACGACCTCCGGATTCTAAAGCACACGCCTATACCTCCAGGCTACGGAGGCAGTTACAGGTAATGTGTGTTTAATTACGTAATAACACAAAATCACCATAAAATTAATTTTAAGCCTACTGTAATTTTTTCAAAAACATTGGATGGGTTAGGTAGCCTATATTGCTCGATACCTACATTTATTTCTATTGTTATCACTCTAAGAACAAATTTCAAATGTATTCTTCAAAAAATAAAAGCAAATGAAACTAAAATTTTTCAATCGTCAAATTTGTTTCATCATCCCTTTTTGTCTTAAGTAGTAAGTAGTTTAACATTTTCATAGTGAAGAGACCCCAACTTTTGGTGTTGACACCAAAAAATGTGACATAGCTTCGAAAAGCGCCACTTTTTACAGGTTCAGTGAGTAAAACCATCTAAAAATTCGATCCGCTTTACACTTAAACACAATCAAGCGCTGCTTAAGTGATAGAATTAGTATTCGCAATGATTTAGCGCCACAAGCGCTTCAAGAAGCATTAAACGCTTAAAGAAGCATCTCCGCAAGGTCCGTAAGCCCCTCTCAGAAATTAATACGGCATAGGCACAGATCGCAGTTCCAGGTACTCCAACATTGTGCACTAGTGCTGCACAAAAACGTACTAGCTGCCACTGGTCGGGTACGCTGGTCACATAGTGTGCACACAGCCTAATATGTACGCCCGACCTCGGTAAGGGTCCAAGTTGCAGGAAAAGGCGAGATGGACACGAAATAATAAATGCATCTTCAATATAAAAAGGTTAACGCTCTACTTTTGAACTGTGATGCAAAAATGTTTTTAATCGGATACAAACAATAGAAACCGCAAGTTTATAACACTTTAGGGCACTGAATATTAAGTATTGAAATCTTGTGATAGTTTAATGCGCTCAATACAGATGGAGGTGGTTATAAAATTATTGATTCTTTGCATTCGTTCTCAATATAATTCTCACTGTTTATTACAAGTTCTTCCTCTCTATTAATGTTATCAAATTAGGGAAAACAAAGAAAATTAAAAACCACGTGTATTAATTTCAAATTTTATATAACCCTGGTGTTCAATAATTTCAATCAGTAATTTTTACGGAATCAATTGATTTAAATTTTTTTATCCCTCGAAATCAAAAGACCTTGACAATACACATGACCTGTCATAATACACCTTAGTACCTTCAAAAGCGTTGTCTACAAGCGAAATTACGGTTACATATCCAATTAATCTTTATCAATAAGGTCCGATAAATTTACAATAACGTGGAACGATGTCATTTGTCAATTAATATGAGAAATTATTATAAAAATGGCGCGGGCCACCTTTTAAGGGCCTTTTAAATGTCGACGCGTACGGACATCGCTAAAGGTCGATTCAATTAATCATTGTTAATTATTATTAATTATTTTGTTTGCGCATTCGGAGCTCTACTCGATAAAAGGTGTCGTTAATCTATTTTATGTTTATGTAAATATCACGAGATATTATTGTGTACTTATAAAAAGTGCTTGATGGTTTTTCAGTTAAATTCTACAATCATTTTAAATAGGCAAAATCCATAGGCATAGAAAATGTATTGTAAATTAAGATTAAGAAATGTTAATACTTTCTGTTGCTTCTGCGAATACTATACGTTTACGGATTTTATCCCGTTCACTTACTTTACAATTATTAAAAATTATACCAGTCGTTTCAATCCCTATCCAGGGTATTTCAATACCTACCCTGGGAATTGTACTATTTATACTGTTGGAAAATTTTATCATTCCTAATAATAAGGATTGACATCCAAAGTACTAGGAAAAAATTAAATTTAATAATCACACACAAGGGTAACAATAGCAGAAAGGAAGATTCTATCAAAAATGTGTATACCCATAAAGGTATTAAAAAATTTTAATAATATATCAGAACAAAATTTTACGATAAACAGACATTATGTCCACTTTTGCTACAAGTTCACGAAGAAGCGAAATAGCTACTGATTAATATAAAGAGAATGACATTTAAATAGTAGTTATACTACACGATAGCTCTTTATCAAATTTAATTATAGTATATTATTTACCTTCTCATACAAAATATGATATAATATTCGCCATCTCCTGTTGATTATGTCCTAACTCGTCATAGGCATTCCGATACGAATGCAGTTAGATCGCGATCAGTAGGCGATTTGTTTAATACATTCGACCTCAAAGAACTCTCGTATATTAAAAAAAAACTATATCAGTATTAGTTTTTTACCAAACTAACTATACGAATGCACTCTAATGAAAATTTATCTTTTGACTTATTATTTTTTTAACATATAATTTGTATAATTATTTCTATTGCTTGCGCGAATATTATACATTATTTAATAAATTGAATTAAGATCTGAAACCCGCTTCAGCACGGCATCAAGAACGCATGCATCTCAGTCTACCCCGTGACCACGGTCGATGAAAAGTGTTCGAACGTCAGGAATTTAAAATATAAAATAAACATGATAAAATCCGTAAAGTCATTTTTAATAATATATAATTTATATATATTATGATTATCATTACAAAATTTTATTGAGTTTCATGTCAGAGACAGCATTACATTACATATCGTATCTCTTAGACTGGAACGCCACAAAATCAAATTTGACTTTAAAACTAAAGATAACCGTTGTTTTAATTATTATTTAAAGTAATACAGCTCCATATTTTGCCAGCCAGTAATGGGACGATTGTAGTAATCTGCTTAAAAAAATAATATCAATAAATTTGTTGTCGTAGATCTAGTCACTTAAGAATTAAATACTTCCATATTTCGTTATAGTAAATTAAATTTTCCGTATATTTAGAAAAGTTCCACATAATAATGTAGTAGTCAGATTAATGACTTTCCATCAGTATAACTACAAGTCAGCTGCCAATTCTTTTAACATGTAAATTACTCTTGAAGTGTTAGAGTTGGTAAAACTGATGTCTAGGATTTGATTTCAGTAAGTATAGGTGAGGCCATCGTAAGGTTTGCCAATTATTGGCACTTATACAGCAGACGAAATAATGCATCAGCGTGTCTTGAAAATATGCATATGGCTATAATTAAGCTGATTCACTAAGGTTTGAATCACAAATAATACCATTAATTATCTCTACGTTTGATGGGATACTTTCGACATTTATTTAGCTAGAACCCATTATTTCAATTTTTACTCACAACGCATTGACCAGCAGTGGTGGGATACGGTTCAAAAACCCCAATGGAGAAGGCAGTGCGCTAGGGGAGGCCTATGTCTACGGTGCACTATACACAGACTGATGATGATCGATGATGATGACCTTAGTAATAAAATGATTTTATGGCTACAGACAGTCTAATAAAAGAGTAAAATTACGTAAAGGAGAAAGTAATACAATTTGAATGATGTTAAGAACAGGCCTATAAGTAAGAACAGCGTTGACTATGTACGAAATTGTTTGACATAATTTTGTTTTGTATAATTCTTTTAATTTTATTAATGCGACTAGACAACGTTTACTTATGAGTACGTTGCATTGCGTCGGAAACGTATCATAAGACGCCCTGATTCGCTTGCTGCCTTGAGATAAAGTATATTGTCTTGTTTACGTCGTATCCAGGTAATTTCCACTGATTTGCGGCGAAATAGTCACGTGGTACTTCCCGGACGGTCGTTAGATCAAAAGACCACCTTCAGTCATTCCTCGTCGCATAATTACTGCGAAAATAAGCATAGATAACGAATGTCATATCAGAGCAGGAGACGAAAATCGGAGCTATCCACATCTTCTAGACGAAACAGGAACTTCCAAGAAACAATGTTTACTAGACGGTCCGCAGACTTAGGCTGTTTAGTCCTAGTCTCTTGTGAGTCTAGACGCCAGGATGCGTCTAATGCGAGGATAGTGGTGTTTGAGATTAACGCCAAGTTTGCACTTTACGTCGTTAAAGCTGCCACAACCGTTGACAGGATTAACGCACTAAGTTCCTTATGTGAAGTTATGAGTTCTGCCTGATTCATTTTGTCACACAAACTTGGGCATAGATCTAACTACGAATGCTATACTATAAGTCAGAATGCCTAGAACTTCAGATATTACTAAGAGACAGGTGGAAACTTTATTGTAATGTTATTTTGACTTAGGTTTGAGACTTAGCAAATATGCTATATATTTGCTAGCTCAAACTCTTCCTCACCTTTCGAACAACATGTTACTAAAACTTAGTATTTAGAAAGTTTATTTTGCACTTCAAAATCTAAACATCCATTAACGATTACTAATTATGTGAGTTTGTGATGAGTACGTAAGGTGTTAGAAGTATTATCTTAGCAGAAATTTCGAGCCAGTTGTGTTTTCAGTTCTAAAGATTCAATTCAGAGTAAATATAAAATGTTATTTAATTAAATTGTCTTTGATTATATATCAACGAGGACATGAAAAATGGCAATAAATATATTTCACGAAAGCTTGTAAAATGGTATATTTGTCAAAAATAATTTGAATATCTGTTCTAATATTTTATTTCACATTTCATACATTGATATATAATATATAATAATTCACAATTTTCAGAAATTTTCAGTAATAAAATAGATTTATCATTTTCCTCCTTGAGGTATACGTATTAACACATTATGAGTCTTACTTTTCAGATTTAAAAATTTTAACTATTTTTGTTCTAGATTACACATAAAGCTCGATGACAATGTTTTAAAGAACAGTTCTAAATCCATTTAAGGTTTTTAATATATAATATATGAACTATATATATATATATATATACTAACATATATATAATAACAAGCAAAACATTTTAAAAAAATCATGCAAGTATTCTGAATTACATATAAATTTCAAAAGTGAAATTATAAAAATTTTATCCGCAAATTTTACACACATTCAGACAACAGCATCACGATTCACGATCTCCTGTCACCCATCAATTAAAAGCATTTTAGACAGAGAAACTATATCTATTAAAATCTAGAACACAGACAATATTAAAAAAATGCTATAATTCAATAAGCAGACGACCACGTGTCCCAAAATACCCGCAACATTCGCACTTTCATATCGCATTTCAGACGATGCCAGTTATAAATGACGTCTGATTCAGCAATAAAAAGCCCATGCGTCAATCCATCTGGCTCTAGAAAACTCTACGATAATGTTTGAGATGTTGTTTTAATAAAACAATGTAGAGACGAAGTCTAAAACAATAGTTAAACAAAATCAAATTCAAAATTAAAAATTCAATTTGAGGCTATGTCGAGCTCTTATGAAAGTTGACTTATGAACCACTGGTTTGGACCAGTTTGACCTGTCAGAGAGGAGAGAAATCTGCGGTCGTAATTTCTTTTAATATATCAATTTTTTATATAAATTTACGAATCATTACACATATTGGTCCATGCCAATGTAGTCTCTATACGGAACAATAAGGTTTTTGAATCAATATGTGCCATTAATCGATACATTTACTATATAAATTACCTTACGATCTTTTAAAAGTGACTGTTGGCCGTTAAGTTAAAAAAAAGTAAATATAGATAAATTTATTAAATAGGACATCTGTCCTTTTACACACGGCTGAAAGTGTTCAAAATGTCATAAAATCAGAAAAAATTACATTCAATCATTTATTCAATAATGTCTAGTATTTACGTAAATGAAATAATTATTTAAGTATAATGTGGATTTTATAATTATTTGCATATATTATTTTGAGCTTATTTGAAATAAGAATATGCACTACATTTGTATTCATATGTTATATTTAAAAAGGCAACAATCTATGGAATTAAAATTCATATAACTTCGTTGTAATTACGAAGATACTTTTATATTTTGTCATTATTGCTCGATGAAGGCAGACGAGCAATCAGGAACATCTGAATAAAGTGGTCACCGACGCTCATGGATCATCACAATTGAATACAACAATACAAAAAGAAAAATTTTGTCTGTAATCTTTATTGACGATAAAAGTTATTTTCTTTATATTCCTTCTAACATGAATTGAATATGATAAAGCCACAATTAAAATCATTTAGTTTTTAATCGTTTGTCAGCTCTGATTGAACATTTTCATACTTCTCAGTTCGACGTTCCTTTTTCTTCTGTCGTTGTATAGAATGCTAATCCTCAAATATTTCCTTAATAACTGCTGAGTTTCGCGTGTTAATTTTCACATGTAACGTAGCATAATAACGCGCTCATGCAGCGTCTAGACGCCACCGCTGCGGAAAACTAGTTTATATATAGATTTACAGTTTCTTAAATGGGCCAGATCGTATATAACTGTAAACAGTTAGGTCCAACGTATTGTGCGTTCGGTTCCGCCAAAATCTTGGCGCCCCTCGCTGAATCAAGTGGCCCTTATTAGGATTTGATTATTCACTTTATGTGACCAGATGAGATGTTTTCAGAGTATGTGAGTCAAGAGTCTTGTGTCCTGTTGAGATCTTTCTAGACTAATACGCTAGACTTGTGACTCTTGTGAGACAATTATTCTGTAGTGTAATGCTTTATTGCTACAGTCATGTTGTATTTTGGTAAGGAATAAGTATTGTCGGTCCAAATGATACGATTCAATGTTGTGCAATATTCCGAAGATATATTGTGAAGTACGATCATTACTTGATTATAACATTGATCAGGTGATTAGCAAATTGGACAGTTATATTCATCTTATTAAACACTAACTAAATCTAAAATATAATAGACTATACTAACATCATGAATACATAAGAATTTGACAGACTATATTTTTACAAAATTATATATCAACTATCAAGTACGACAGCAATAAAAAGTGAAACGATTTATCGTGCTATTATAACTCTAAAAATAACTTAGTTATCACGAAACTTATGCCATGACTTTACCGCAATAGAACTGGAAACATTTTAACGTGACAATATAACTAATTTTAAAATAATCCTCTAAACTGTTTTCTACAAATTCGATGCTTACTACTTAGAGTTTCTTCCAAAAGCAATGATTATGAGACAGGATTGACAATTAGTGTTTAACTTCCGAAAAGTGCGTCATCGCGATGATTAATTAATTGGTTCTTCGTTAACGCGTTGTTTATTTAATTTGGGCGTTAGAGGAGCGTTGGCGCGTTCCGGCGTTTCCTAGAATACTACTTAGACGCCTAGTTTCGTGTATCGACTCCGAGTGAACGTTATAGGATACAGAAATAAAGATGTTGTATGCTAACGTTTCGCTGAATGTTATACTTTATGAGCGAACAATATGGTAATATACAGAAAAGTTTTAGCAGTTATGGGAGATATTAATTGTTTACTTCATTCGCTATGTTTTAATAGGACTTATAATATATACTAATAGATGCAACGAAAGGTTTCCTAAAATATATCTTTTAATAATAAATAAATATTATTGGACGATAAACCTAACACCGTCTAGTCCCAAAATAAGCATAGCTTTTACTATGGTAACTAGATGACTGGTATAAAAGCTTCGTTTTTGTTTTGTAAAGTAACACCTATTACATATAGATACAAACATCCCTGCGACACGAGAAAAACACCATGTCATGCACAATGATTTTCCCGAGGTGGGAATCGAGTCACAACTCTTGCGCAATAGTCAGGTCACTTACTATCACTGCCATAGCGGTCGTCACCAGATCTACCAGCTTTGTTTAAAGCATTGACGTCCCGTCGCGATTCCGAACCAATTTGCTTCTATGAAATTTATATAGCCGAAAGCAGGACTAGAAAATATATTTTTTTGAAAATTTGATATTTAATTGGCGTAATAAACTAATAAGTGATTACAAAAAAATGTGACCCTACAGTATTTTAACTTACACGTCGTGAAAAGTTAACGCCTATACCGCGGCATAATATGCTATAAAGTACACATAATCACAACTTAACTAATGCAGAATTTATAGCTTCATTGATATAATGTAACAGTTTTGACATAGCAATAAATAATTTACAAGTTATCGCTCGATGAACAAATCGCTGTAGACACTAACAATTTGCCATTTTAAATAAGCTGCAAAAACAATATATAACATGTATTTGTTTGCAATAAAGTGAAGTGTATGTATTTATCAAGTATTTTTATAGTACAAACTTTGCTGAGTTCGAGACAATCGATGTTGGTAGTTCGTCCGAAAGTAGAGAGTTAAATCTGTTCTCATATTGTGACGATCATTAATACATGAAATTTAGTATGTCCAAAAAGTTAAGATCCCAAATTTTGCGGTAGCAAATGGAAATCTAATACTTGTTTTAGGATGGGTGATAATGTGCACTTTTCTATCACCAAGGCTCAAACTAAAAACTTTTGTGTGTCGATATGTATCGATACCAATTCTGCTCATAACAGGTTCATTCTGGGCTGTATCAGCCGTGGTAATAAGCATTGCACTTTTCTGTGCTTATACGCGAGATGCTATGGTATGATAAATAATATAATTAGTGCGACTTTATCGTTTAATTACTTACAATTAAAAATTAAAACCAAGCACACAAATACTGCAAAATCTTTGATACTATCAGCTCAGTTTGATAAATCGAGACACTGATTTTTTCGACACGATTTAATCGACAGTAACTTGAACTAACACCGACATTTCGAGCCCAATATCTTAGTCGGCCCCGTGAAGAATGTTCCTAGGAAGGATTGAAAACTTTGAGCATAATTTTAGAATTGTATAGTAATCAAACACGATTGAAACTCCTAAAATTGTAGTATTTATCACTATGCCATTGATTATCACGGTAAGCAAAATCACCACATCAAATAAATGTTCTGATCATCTTATCGCTCTATTAATTTTAAACAATAAGGTGATAACGAATCACGATGATAAGTGACAAGCGAACAAGCGAGTCGAGAATGCGTCCTTGAAGGTCGATCTATTTCGAACCTGCCTACTCCGGCTCGTGAGTGCAACCGCCAGAAATACACGCGGCCCAGCCGCTCTATTAGTATACTGGCAACACCTCACCGGCAAAACGGAGTGAGTAACGCGATTGTTATCGCACTTGTCCAAGTGCATTCGATTCGTTGTCGGTGCTTAAATCGGACAAAGATGAACAGAAAACTGTCGTAAATAACGGAGATATAGTAAGAGATATAGTTTAATAATAATATATTTGGAGAACGTTACAATAGTAACGACGTACATATAGCATTGAATTGTTGTTTAGCACTGCTGAACATAGGCCTCCCCATTACAAGCCTGTCTTCTTTGAGGAGGTTTGGGACCGTACCCACCACAGCTAGTCCAGTGTTAGGTAGGTAGACCGACTTTTTACATGCCACATCCGACGCATGAATCACTATTTTTCAGACAATTGGGTGATCAGCCTATTGCCCTAATCTAACTAGGAAACAAAAATGAAAATTTGTTGAGTCCCTGCAGGATTCGAGACCCACGACCTCCGGTTCTATAAAGCACGCCTTCCACTAGGCTGGAGGCAGTTGTTTAATAATAGCAGTTGGTTGTTGAATAATAATGTAATACATATATATGGACAATTAACACAATATCATCTAGTGTCAAACTAAGCAAAACTGTACTATTATAACGATATGACTGATAAAGACAAAGTCTTACGTTTCTTTTGTAAATAAATACATATTATATATATATACAAACACCAAGACAAGAGAAAAAGTTCAACATATTATATTTTTCCCGTGGTGGAATCAAACCCTTTGGGCAGGCCGCCAGGGTCAGTAATAACTGACGTCTTGGTGACTATCAACCGATAACTACGACTTACGAACGACTTCGTTCCTATGGGTTACATTGTTTACATTATTTCTATCCTATCTTTGACTCAAGTATACCTTTAGTATATTTAGATAAATTATGTAGGTATGTGTAAAAACGGTTTTAGAGTTCAGCAAACTTATGTTTTAGTATACTTAACTAAATAAATGGCACCTCATAATCACGGAGCGTTCAATTTATTGACGACTGTGAATACATCTTTTCTTTTCGTATGTCCAGCATGGACTATCACAGGCTGATGATGATGATGATGATGATGAAAGGTATGACTTTTGACTAAACAATCAAGTTTATATATATCAATATAAATTGAGGGATCAGTGAAAAAAATCGCCTAATGGATAGGGTGCATTAAGAGACCTATGTCCAGCAGTGACTATCAGGCTGACAATGAATGAATGATGAATGGATATAAAAATCACTCATTTAATAAGATCGTTCATTAACAGTTCAGGTTCAATGTGTTCCAAAGATGAGTTTTTCCGAAGGAAAATTATTTAAACTACATCTATATAGTTTGATTAACGACTGTCACGCGGTGATTGAGATCTCTGTGACAATCTCAGTAAGAATACTCAATGTATGATGCTAATTTGTTCACAAGGGTTATTTATCTTCCAGCTATTTTGAGTCTCATTTTTATATAGATCGAGATAAAGCAAGGTGGTAGGTCGGCTTTTTGCAGGGGTTGTCTTGAATACCACAGCAAGTTTATTGTGTTGTGAAAACTACTGTGTTCCGTTTGCCGACACCGTAGCCACCGTATTTACTGAGTAAACTGGCGTAACATCGCGGTAGGTAGCGCGTTGGTGATACCGCTCCGGTCTGGCGATGTCAATTGGAGTTGGTGACCACTTTTTATCAGGTGGCCCACCTGCTTCTCTTCTGTACACAAAATATAAAAAGAATACTTTTACAACAATACATCGCATAAAATACTAATATAAAATTCCACGAAGCGCATCGAACAAAGTTCAAATCATTACCTTTATCAAATAGAGGAAGATGATTTGTATTTTTAAAAAACTAATCCGCTATTCTTACACTTTATTTCACTGTTTACTTTTAAATTTTTAATTGATATGGAAAAGCGATTCCAAAACTAGCGATAAATTAAACCGTTTATTGTTTTTTTTTGGAAATAAATAATAAACCCTTATAGAAATTTGGCGCAAGATTCATATAAGCACTGGGAGGTCTGTACACATACAATTATGAAGTGCTCCTGCACAGGCTATTTCAATAGTCTGCTCAACTGAGAGGCTCACTATATCTGTACGATTTTATATTTTAAATTATTTTTCAAAATTATTATTGAGCCAATGCGTATAGCTTTTTCCTCTGTTGAACAGGCTAGCAACCTGGTAACATCCAAGGTTAAATATAATCTGGTTTTATACAGTGTTCTGTAATACACATGACATCTATATTACAATTGTTTAAAAAGTTCAACTTCTAGTTCTACGGCTATTCCTTGTATGTTTTGATGTACCAGGCTAATACAATGGTTCTTATTTTTATTTTGTAATATGTCTTGTAAATTTATTATTCTCTCATTAATACATTGATTATTATTAATACAATTAAATATGCTAGAGACAGCGTCTGTTGTCTTAGAATTTAATTTAAATTATTTGGAACATATTCAAGGCATTACATGTTACAGTATTTCCTGTTCAAAAGAATCAGAGGACTTTATAGCCAAAGACTTGGCTGAGTTAATAATACAATATAAGCAGCTAAAGTAACTGTTTTTATAAAAGTTTGATAGGTTAAACCTATCCAAGTCAGGTAACTGTTTCTATAATTAATTATTTGATTTATGTCAATGAGATGTATTTTATTGACAATGTCAGAATAGGCTAAGGGATATACAATTATTGCAGGTGGCGGAACCCAACCATCTTCTCATTGATATTTGGATGTTTTCTAATCTCAATAGCCTCACGGATCATCCTTGGTAGGAATCAGGTGTTCTTTAGCGAGGATTTGTGGTCGATCAAATCTGATGTAATGGTTTGGGTGATTTAAGGTATGGTCACACACTGCCGACTTGTTGGGTCTTTTATGTTTAATGTCAGCTATATGTTCCTTCACGCGGGTTCTTATTGCTCGATTTGTTTGCCCAATATAAGAGAGGCCGCAGTCACAATCTAGCTTGTACACTCCTGGATTGCAAATCCGTAAAGTCATTTTATTTGATAATATATAATTCGTATATATTATGATTATCATACAAAATTTTTGGTTTTATGTCGGAACAGCTACATTACATACGTAATCTAGCTCTAGATAAAATGACAAATTTGCACTTTAAGCAACTTAAAGGAATTACGTTGTTTTGAATTATTATTTAAACTAATTACAGCTCCTATTTTGCCAGCCCAGTAGGGCAAGTGTGTTGCCATTGCCCTAAAAAATAATATCAATAAATTTGTTAGTCATAGATCTAGTCACTTAATATTAAATATTCCTCCCATGTTTCGTTTTAGTAAATAAAATTTTCCGTTTATTTAGAAAAGTTTCACTTAATATTTTAGTGGCAATTAATGAACTTTCCATCAGTATAATACAAGTCAATTGCAATTCTTTTAACGTTAAATTACCTCTTGAAGTGTTAAGGTTGATGAAACTGTGTCTAGGTTGTTCCAGTAAGTATGGTGAGCCTCGTAAAGGTGCGCAATTAATGGCCTTATACAGCACGACGAAATATCATCGCGTGTCTTGAAAATATACATTGGTAATAATTAAGCTGATTCTACTAATTATTGAATCAACAAATAATAACGATTAATTATCTCTACGTTTGATGGGATACTTTCGACACTTGATTTAGCCACAACCCTTATTTCAATTTTTACTCACAGCGCATTGGAGGAGCGTCGTGGGATACGGCTCAAAAACCCCCAATGGAGAAGGCGTGCGCTAGGGGAGGCTTATGTCTAGCAGTGCACTAACACAGACTGATGATGATGACGATGATGACCTTGAAATAAAATGATTTTATGGCTACAGACGAGCCTAATAAAAGAGTAAAATTACGTAAAGGAGAAAGTTATTCAAATTTGAATAATAAGAACGCGTTGACTATGTACGAAATTATGTTTGACATAATTTCTTTTAATTTTATTAAAGCGACTAAAAAACGTTTACCTTGTAGTACGTTGCATTGCGTCGGAAACGCAACATAAGACGCCCCAAATCCGCTTGCCACCTTGAGATAAAGTATATTGTCTCGTTTACGCCGGCTACGGCGCCTTAATAACAGTAGTGTTCCACTGATTTGTGGCAGAAATAGTCACCGTGGTACCTCCCCAGACGGTCGTTAGTCAAAAAGACCACCTTCAGTCATTCCTCGTCATAATTACCATGAAAATAAGCATAGATAACAATGTCATATCAAACGGAAACGAAAATCGGAAGCTATCACATCTTCCGTAAGCAGAAACGGAACTTCCAAGAAACAATGTTTACTAGACGGTCCGCAGACTTAGGCTGTTTAGTCTAGTCTCTTGTGGTCTAGACGCCAGGATGCGTCTAATGCGAGGATATTAGTGTTTGAATTAACGCCAAGTTTGTAACAAACGTCGTTAAACGCCACAACCGTTGACAGGATTAAGCATACAAGTTCCTTTATGTGAAGTTATGATTCTACTGCATTCATTTTGTCACACAAAACCTAGGCATAGATCTAACACGAATAGTATACTATAAGTAGAATACCTAGACTTAGGTATTATAAGAGAGCCAAGTGAAAACTATATTGTAATGTATATTTTTGATTTAGTTTGGGTTTAGTTAATATACTATTTCAGAAAGTTACTAAAAACTTAGTATTTAGAAAGTTTATTTTGCACCAAAAATCTAAACATCCATTAACATTACTAATTATGTAGTTGTCGATGGTACGTAAGGTGTTAGAAAATTATTATCGTACAGAAATTTCGAGCCAGTTGTGTTTTCAGTTTTAAAATTCAATTCGGAGTAAATATAAAATGTTATTTAATTAAATTGTCTTTGGTTATATATCAACGAGACATGATAAATATGGCAATAAATATATTTCACGAAAGCATGTAAAATGGTATATTTGTCAAAAATAATTTGAATATCTGTTCTAATATTTTATTTCACATTTCATACATTGATATATAATATAAAATAATTCACAGTTTTCAGAAATTTTCAGTAATAAAATAGATTTATCATTTTCCTCCTTGAGTAGACGTATTAACACATTATGAGTCTTACTTTTCGATTTAAAAAGTGAGAGAGTTCGATTTAAAAAATTACTTAACTATTTTGTTCGTATGTTGTACACATAAAGCACGTGCAATGTTTTAACAGAACAGTTCTAAATCCATTTAAGGTTTTTAATTTACAATATATTAACTATATATATATATACTAATATATATATAATAACAAGTAAAACATTTAAAAAAATACAAAATCATGCAAGTATTCTGAATTACATATAAAAATCTCAAAAGTGAAATTATAAAAAATTGAAAATTATCCCGCAGAATTTTTACCACACATTCAGCAACGGCATCCGCGTTCACGATCTCCTGTCACCCATCAATTAAAAGCATTTTAGACAGAGAAACATGTCTATTAAAATCTAGACACAGACAATATTAAAAAAAATGCTATAATTCAATAAGCAGACGACCACGTGTCCCAAAATACCGCGCGCCGGCATTTTCGCACTTTCATATCGCATTTCCCAGACGTGCCAGTTATAAATGACGTCTGCGTTCAGCAATAAAAAGCCCATGCGTCAATCCGTCTGGCCTCTGAAAACTCTACGATAATGTTTAGATGTTGTTTTAATTAAACAATGGTATCTCTACCATTGTTTTTCTTGACCACGAAGTCTAAAACAATAGTTAAGCTAAATCAAATTCAAATTTAAAAAATTCTTTATTCAATTTAGGCTATGTCGAGCTCTTATGAAAGTTGACTTATGAACCACTGGTTTGGACCAGTTTTGACCTGTCCAGAGAGGAGGAGGAAAATCTGCGGTCGTAATTTCTTTTAATATATCAATTTTTTATATAAATTTATGAATCATTACCGCACATATTGGTCCTCAATGTAGTCTCTAATGGAATAATAAGGTTTTTGAATCAATAGTGCCATTAATCGATTTCCATTTTACTATATAAATTACCTTATGTCCTTTAAAGTGCTGTTGGCCGTTAAATTAAAAAAAGGAGATAAATATAGATAAATTATTAAATAAAAGGACATCTGCCCTTTTACCGCGGCCGCTGAAAAGTGTTCAAAATGTCATAAAATCAGAAAAAATTAGATAAAATCATTTATTCAATTATGTGTAGTATTTACGTAAGCGAAATAATTAATTAAGTTAATAATTAATTTTGAGCTTATTTGATATGAGAATATGCTCCTTACATTTGTATTCATATGTTATATTTAAAAAGGCAACAATCTATGGCAATTAAATTCATATAACTTCGTTGTAATTACGAAGATTCTTTTAGTATTTTCGTTTCATTGCCGATAAAGGCAGACGAGCAATCGGGAACACCTCAATGGAAGTGGTCGACGCTCATGGACATCAGCAATGCAACACAACAACGTACGAAAAAAGTTATTTTCTTCGTTATATTCCTTTATTTATAATAAAAATTAAATATGATAAAAGCCATAATCAAAATATTTTATTCTTAATCGTTTGTCACCTCTGGTGAACATTGTTATGTTTCTCAGTTACGACGTTCCCGTTTTTCTTCTGTCGTTGTATAGAAGCGTTAGTCCTGAAATATTTCCTTAATAACTGCTGAAGTTTCGCGTGTTAATTTTCATGTAAACGTAGCATAATAACGCGCTCGCGGCGTCTAGACGCCACCGCGCGGGGGAAAACTAGTTTATATATAGATTTACAAGTTTCTTAAATGGGCCAGATCGTATATAATGTAAACAGTTGGGTCAACGCATTGTGCGTTCGGTTCCGCGAAATCTTA
The DNA here is from genome assembly GCA_029286875.1 of Lamproptera curius. Lineage (NCBI taxonomy): Eukaryota > Metazoa > Arthropoda > Insecta > Lepidoptera > Papilionidae > Lamproptera > Lamproptera curius. Next base: position 1,732,375 of record JAGSMT010000091.1, on the reverse strand, counting down.
GCGCCCCTCGTGATCAAGGTGGCGCCTTATTAGTGGATTTGATTATTCACTTTTATGTGATCTGATGAGATGTTTTCACAGTATGTGAGTCAAGTAGTCTTGTGTCCTGATGAGATCTTTCTAGACTAATACGCTAGACTTGTGACTCTTGTGAGACAATTATTCTGTAGTGTATGCTTTATTGCTAAGCCATGTTGTATTTTGGTAAGGAATAAGTATTGTCGATCAAATAATACGATTCAATGTTGTGCAATATTCGCGAAGATATATTGTGAAGAAGTACGATCATTACTTGATTATAACATTGATCGGTGATTACAAATTGGACGGTTATATTTATCTTATTAAAACACTAACTAAATCTTAAATATTATACACTATAGTAAACTACGATTATATAAGAATTTGACAACTATTTTTACAAAATTATATATCAACTATCATACGACAGCAAATAAAAGTGAAACGAGTAATTATAATGCTATTATAAACCTAAAAAATAACTTGTTATACACGAAATTTTGCCATGATTTTACCGCAATAGAACTGGAAACATTTTTACCCCAAACCAACGTGACGATATAACATAATTTTGAAATAATCACTCTAAATATTTTCTACAAATTCGATGTAAAACTTCTAGAAGTTTCTTCCAAAAGGCAATGATTATGAGACAGGATTGACAATTAGTGTTTTAACTCGAAAATTGCGTCCACCGCGTATATTAATTAATGGTTCTCGGTTAACGCGTTGTTTATTTATTTGGGCGTTAGAGGGAGCGTTGGCGCCGCGTTGCCGGCGTTTCTTAGAATACACTTAGACGCCTAGTTTCGTGTATCGACTCCGAGTGAACGTTTTAGGATACAGAAATAAGGTGTTGCTTGTAACGTTTCACTGAATGTTATACTTTTATGCGAAACAATATGAGTAATATACAGAACAGTTTTAGCAGTTATGGGAGATATTAATTGTTTACTTCATTCGCTATGTTTTAACAGGACTTATAATATAACTAGCAATAGTATAACGAAAGGTTTCGCAAAAAATATATCTTTTAATACTAAATAAATATTATGGGACGATAACACAACACCGTCTAGTCCCAAACTAAGCAAAGCTTTTACTATGGTAACTAGATGACTGGTATATAAGCTTGCTTTTGTTTTGTAAATAAACACCTATTATATAGATACAAACATCCCGACACGAGAAAAACACCATGTTCATCGCACAATATTTTTCCCGTGGTGGGAATCGAACCACAACCTTTGCGCAATAGTCACTCACTAATCACTGGCCAAGCGGGTCGTCACCAGATCTACCAGCTTTGTTTAAAGCATTGACGTCCCGTCGCGTTTCCGAACGATTTACCCAATTTGCTTCTATGAAGTTCATATAGCCGAAAGCAGGACTAGAATATATATATTTTTTTTAAAATTTGATATTGAATTGGCCTACAGTATTTTAACTTACACATCGTGAAAAGTTAACGCCTATACCGCGGCATAATATGCTATAAAGTACACATAATCACAACTTAACAATGCAGAGATTTATAGCCTTCATTGATATAATGTAACAGTTTTACATAGCAATAAATAATTTACAAGTTATCGCCGGTGAACAAATCGCTGTAGACACTAACAATTTGCCATTTTAAATAAGCTGCAAAAACAATAAATAACATGTATTTGTTTGCAATAGAAGTAAGTGTATGTATTTTTACAGTACAAGCTTTGCTGAGTTTGAGACAAACGATGTTGTGTAGTTCGTCCGAAAAGTATGAGATTAAATCTGTTCTCATATTATGACGCCATAAACATGAAATTTGACTGTCCAAAAGTTAAGTTCCCAAAATTTTGCGGTAGCAAATGGAAGTATAATACTTGTTTTTAGGAAGGGTGATAATGTGCATTCTTTTCTATCACCAAGACTCAAACTAAAAACTTTTTGGTGTCGATGTGTCGTTACCAATTCTGCTCATAACAGGGTTATGCTGCAAGGCATAAGTTGCACAACGGTAAAACCTGGTAATAAAGAGACAATTGCGAACTATTAACCATTGATTTCTGTTGCTTACGCGAATACTATGTATGATAAATAATATAATTAATACGGTTTTTTCGTTTAATTAATTACTAATTAAAAAATTAAAACCAAGCACACAAATACTGCAACACCTCGTGATACTATCAGCTCAGTATGCATAAATCGGAGCACATGATTTTTTCGACAATTTAAAATCGACGTAGCCGAATTAACACCGACATTTCGACGCCCAACATCTTAGTCGGTCCCGTGAAGATGTTCCCCGGGAAGGATTGAAAACTTTGAGTATAATTTTAAGTAATTGTATAGTAATAAACGCGATAAAATCCCTAAAAATTGTAGTATTTATCACGTAGCCATTGCATTTTCACGTGTAAGCAAAATCATTTACCATCAAATAAATGTTCTGATCATCTTATCGCTCTATTAATTTAAACAATAAAGGTGATAACGAATCACGATGATAAGTGACAAGCGAACAAGCAGTCAGATGCGTCCTTTGAAGGAGTCGATCTATTTCGAACCGCCTACTCCGGCTCGTAGTGCTTAAGCCGCCAGAAATACACGCGGCCCGCCGCTCTATTTATACTGGCAACACCTCACCGGCGAAACGGAGTGAGTAACGCGTATTGTTATCGCACTTGTCAAAGTGCATTCGATTCGTTTGCGGTCTTAAATCGGCCAAAGTGAACAGAAAACTGTCGTAAATAACGGAGATATAGTAAGAGATATAGTTTAATAATAATATATTTGTAGAACGTTACAATAGTAACGAAGTATCGACGTACATATAGCATTAATTGTTGTTTAGCACTGCTGGACATAGGCCTCCCTTAATGCAAGTCTTCTTCTTTAGGAGGTTTAGGACCGTACCCCACCACGCTGGTCCAGTGTTAGTAGTGGTAGACCGACTTTTTTACATGCCCATCCGACGCATGAATCATCTTACTTTTCAGACACTTGGGTGATCGGCCTAAATTGCCCTAACTAACTAGGAAACAAAAATGAAAATTTGTTGACTCCCCGCAGGATTCGAACCCACGACCTCCGGTTTATAAAGCACACGCCCTTCCACTAGGCTACGGAGGCAGTTGTTTAATGATAGTAGTTGGATTCTTGAATAATAATAGTAATTCATATATATGGACAATTAACACAATATCATCTAGTGTCAAACTAAGCAAAGCTTATACTATTATATACAAAGACTTCGTTTCTATTGTAAAAAAATACATATTATATATATACAAGCACCAAGACAAGAGAAAAATACTATGTTCAACATATTATATTTTTCCCGTGGTGGGAATCAAATCCCCCTTTGGGGCAGCCGCCAGGGTCAGCAATAATTGACGTCTGGGTTACTATCAACCGATAATTACGACTTACGAACGACTTCGTTCCTATGGGTAACACTGTTTTCATTATTTCTATCCTATCTTTGACTCAAGTATACCTTTAGTACATTTAGATAAATTATGTAGGTATGTGTAAAAACGGTTTTTAGAGTTCAGCGAAACTAATGTTTTTAGTATACTTAACTAAATAAATGTGGCCCCACAATAATCACGGAGCGGTTGAATTTATTGACGCACTTGTGAATACATCTTTTCTTTTCGTATGTCCAGCAGTGGACTAACACAGGCTGATGATGATGATGATGATGATGAAGGTATGACTTTGACCTAAACAATCAAGTTTATATATATCAATATAAATTGAGGATACGTCGAAAAATCGCCAATGGATAGGTGCATTAAGAGACCTATGTCCAGCAGTGGACTATCACAGGCTGACAATGAATGAATGATGAATGGATATAAAAATGTCACTCATTTAATAAGATCATTCATTAACAGTTCATGTGTCATCGTATTCAGAAAAAGATGCGAGTTTTTCCGAAGGAAAATTATTTCTCACTACATCTATATAGTGTTGTTATTAGCCGACTGTCACGCGGTGATTGACATCTCTGTGACAATCCATCAGTAAGAATACTCAATGTATGATGCTACATTGTTCACAAGGGTTATTTATCTTCCAGCTATTTTGAGTCTCATTTTGCTACACCATAGATACGAGATAAAGCAAGATGGTAGGTCCGCTTTATACAGGGGGCTAGTCTTGAGTACCACAACGGTGCCTATTGTGTGTGAAAACACTACTGTGTTCCGGTTTGCACGACACCGTAGCCACCGTTTTTACTGAGTAAACTAGGCGTAACATCGCGGTAGGTAGCGCGTTGGTGATACCGCTCCGGTCTGGCCGATGTCAATTGGAGTTGGTGACCACTTTTTATCAGGTGGCCCAACTGCTCTCTGCTTCTGTACACAAAATACAAAAAAAGGGTACTTTTTACAACAATACATCGCATAAAATACTAATATATAAGAGCTTCTACGACAGCTGCAACGAACGAAAGCTTCTAAATCATTACCTGCTATCGAATAGAGGAAGATCGATTTGTAAATTTGGCAACAAAACTAATCGCGCTATTATTCTTACACTTTATGTTACACTGTTCTACTTTTTAGCAGTTACTAATTGATATGGAACAAGCGATTCGCAAAACTAGCGATATATTGAAACATCGCTTCCAGTCTGCTTGTTACATTTTGAAATAATATAATAAACCCTTATAGAAATTTAGCGCAACAGCCTTTTAATTATTTACAAAAGTAAAGTGTAATTATCCTCATATACATGCTATTACATTAATCACTTGTAATTGATGACTTCCAAACTTATGCCTTTGGTAAACTTCATCTAACACAGAGTTCGCGGGAGGGACGTTGGCGACATATAACTTTAACTTCTATTACTTCATAACTTTCGATACTCATAGATAATCAATTTTAACCTGTATAGTTAATTAGGAAAACAATTAATTATTATAGTTTAAAAGCGTATTTAACAAAAGTTACTTTCTAAATTGTACCAAAGTTACATTATTTTGAATTAATAATAGTTTGAATTAATCATAATCGGCGTTATAAACATCATAAACTCATATTCCAGCTTCGTAAAAGACTAATGCAAATTAATTTTCACATGAAAATTAACACAGGTCACTTTATGAAAAGCATCAAGTTAATTTACCAATGTTTTTTAATTACATCATCGTAATTAATCCATCATTTGGTGGATTAATTACACACCGCACCTTGGTGTCACTTAGCCGACTGCGTTATAATAAGACTTTTAGGTTATATCAAATATTATTTAATTACTTTTAATTACAGAAGCGAAATTGGCAGACAAAGTCACGGCACATTACTAGTAACTAATAAACGTTTCATCGCATCCACTGTTTGTTTGTTATGGCCGCTTTGCGTTATTTCTCCTTTAATTTCCGTCTTTTATCTACTTACGCCAAACAAATGTCGGATCTCTGTACAGCAACGTTTTACCGGGAAATGTTATGCAATCAAAAATAATAACCTCAAAGCCTGCCTGCCTTTATTGTATAATTTTAAAGTAAACCGCGAATTGCGATTCGTTTTCAATATATTAAGGGTTGGTATTCACTTACTTTTGTAATGATTTAAGTTGGCACTTTTTTGTACTAAGTAGATGGACAAAATTGTCTATATAAAAACGTGTTATGATTCGTAAGCGTATGAATTTTTTGCTTATTATTTTTTGTTTAGGTCATAAAATATGTTAATAATGGTTATTTATAACTGCTTTAGACATAATTATGAGGATAATAGTTTAGTTTTGGAATATAAGGACTTTTGACGGATTTTGTCACGTTTATTACCATTTTTGTCAACTTTGGTTCAAAACGTCGTGAATTGAAAATATAAATAAACGCGATAATTTCCGTTTAAAGTCCTTTTATTCAATAATGTGTAGTATTCGCGAAAACAAAATAACTATTTAATATTTTAATTTTTAGTGTATTTACTTCAATAATTTTTAATTATTATATAAATAAATATAATTGGAGTGTTTGTTTTAACATCTAAACCGTTTTTAAATGATTACATTGCTATACTAAATATTTAAGATAATATTTAAACTGTATTATCTTAAATAAGCTTTAAATTTGCCTCAATGCAATTTTTAAAATTGTTTACAATAAAATTCTTATCGTTTGTTATTCTAAAAACATAGGTATGTTTTATGGCAGACTTAATTGTAGACCAATTTAAGTAATACAATTATGTCAAACATACTTTCAGTCTATCTTTTACGGTTTTAGCAGCGTTCGTAATTTAATCCCACGAGGTTGTGATTTTTAGCGCCGTAACTTTCTTATCTCTAAACATGTATTAAACTATTTATCATAAAATTACTTAAAAAGAACTAGACCAATGGGAACCTAATATCTATCATATAAAAGAAGAACGAACAAAATCGGAGAACTAGAAGCTAAGCAACGAGGCATACATAGAAATAAAATACAAGAAAAAAAAAATTCGCGCCGAATTGAGCACCTCCTTCTTTTGGGAAGTCGGTCCATAAAGTCAGCAAACAATTGTCAACGTTAGTTTAGACGATAAACAGATTCTAATTTGATAACTATTCTGTTTTATCGAAGCGGTAAGGTCATTCGAGTATTGCGTACGACACGTCGTAACCTGTCCGCCGCTTTATCAAGATCTTCGTGTTACCAATTCGTAACACGAATGCATACTAGATGTAAATGAAATAATGTTTGTAAACAAATAAGCATACGTTAATACTTCTATGTTATCATCATTTATTGTATTTACGCGATTATGTTACGGATTAAGCATCCAAAATATGTCTTAAGATCCCATAGTAGGACGAAGTGGTCCGAAAGTCCGGGAATATATCTATTAAACCTACGCGACAAATATGTAAAAAGTACATATAATTTAATATCTATTTTAAATGTAATTATTCTTCATGACTGTGACATTTTTTTATCTGGCGTGAAATGAATGTTAAATTCTGTATACTAAATACACAACTTTTCACTGAAGTAGAATGTTAATTACAAATTAAAACAGTGATTGCATAAAACACGAAGCTCGGCTTTGTCTCTGATATAAAGGTCTCTTTAACGTGATAAAGGTACCTCGAAAGGTATCAAAGTAAAAAAATGTGTATTACTACAATCCACGTAACCCATAGCAATATTTTTAATGATATGTATCCGTTTATCTACCGACATTTCGTTGTATTAGGATGCCTTTTTACACTTATTTATTTTATTTGGCTTCAATTTAAAATATAAACCAGTGTATAATTTCAAACCGTTTTTGGCTTTGTTATGTAAACGTTTCACCTAATTGTTTGCCCTCAAGAGCGCAATTGTCATTACATTCTTTAACCGCAAGGTGCTTTTGATTACTCCACGTACATTTACGCAATGTATGTTAATTACACAACGTTTAAATTGACTTCCATATAATGACATTGTTTTAAACTTACTAGACATTGCATACGGCAATCCTTTAACAGTACAACTTCAATGCAATCATTGTTATGATTGCATTTTCCTAATTGCAGTGATTAAAGAACAATGGTATGATTATGCATCGTTTTGTCATAAGTTTATCGAAGTAACGAATCAAAAAGAGACAGACTGATGATGAGGTACCACATAAATCATATCTACAACAATGTTAGTGTTGAAATATAAAAGGAAAATATAACAAAAAGTTTAAAAAACTTGGTCTTATTTTTATATATTTTTTGACGGACTGATACATTACTCAAATGATCATATTCATATCATCATATTACTGTATCAAATAAGCTTTTGTTTTATATTATTTTTATTTTTAAGTTGATTGTTTTATGACGCTAGAAATAAATAGCTGAAATCAATGTATTAACGCCCTTTATAAAAAAATAACACGTTATTACATTGCAACACATATTTTATTTCAAAGAAACAATATCGATTATTATAAATCATTACTAATCCCTGTACATGACCTTTCAATAATATTTTTTTCCAAAGCCTATGTTTTAATATGGTATCTTAACTAAGCTTTCAGCTTAGTCTATATTATACGCAAATTCAGTGAATCTGTTTTGAGCGAATTAAATTTACGTTCTTATGCACTAAAGAAGATGTTTTGCTAACTATTAGTAAAATAGTTATTATTAGTAGAAATTCTGCCAAAATCGGATCTATATGAGAGATTAGCCGGAACATACAAATTTAAATTTTAAAAATGTTTTTTTTTATTTATACCCGTTATAGATATAGGACAATGTACTCATTTAAAAACGGTTATTTTAATAATACAAACAGACACTCAAATTTTATTTATTTGTATAGTTAATCCTGGTTTTATTTTAAACTTTATATTTTTTTATAGATAACTTTATATTGGTTAGGGCAATTTGGGCTGATCACCCAATTGTCTGAAAAGTAAGATGGTCCATGCGTCGGATGAGCATGTAAAAAGTCGGTCCACCCGCCAACCCGCATTGGACCAGCGTGGTGGGAAACGTTCCAAAAACCCCCTAATGGATAGGGCTGTATCAGGGTAGGCCTATGTCCAGCAGTGGACTATCAGAGGCTGATGATGATGATGATGATTGTTATATAGATCAACTAGCAACCGACTCCGCACGGGTGCAACACTGATATCTAAAAAATATATGAAAAATTATATAAATTTATCAGCGTTTCTCTATTATGCACCAACTATACAAATAATTTTAAAGATATAAGCATACACAGGGATATAGGGACAGAAAAAGCTACTTTGTTTCATTCTGTGTAGCGATTTGCTACGTTTTAATTAAGTAATTTTATAATTTAAACATGCGTACGAGCGTATAGCATCAACACACGCCAGGTGAGGGCACTAGTGCAGTCATTAGTGAGGGCCAACGGCCGTTTCCGGTCGCGGGAGAGGTGGAAAAAACGCGCGCGTCACAACAAACGCCGCGACGCGCCGCCACAGACAAAAGTGTAGTAATACGACACCGGGCAGTGATGTGCCGATGGGACTATCGATTTTCTATTTATTTATTTATTTTTAGCAAATAAACAGGTATAAGTCGTTACAAACCAATGAATTCGTTGAAGTTGAGTCAAATACAACTTTTATTTATAAGATATTTTCTAGAGAACAGAAACCGATTTAAGCAACAAAAATGTAAAAAGACATCTGAAAATAAATCAAACCCTATCAAAGTGTATAAAAGTAGTAATTAAACTTTTAAAGTAAGTGTAAAATTCACACAATTTAATTTTTAAGTTGTTAATATTTTCAGAGAAGATATCGATATCACACTTATGGAATAAAGCATTATATGCATTTACTCATTAGGCCAAAGGCGTTTTTATAAATGCGGTCTCATTTATTTTGGTGATGTTTATGTAAAAAGGTTAATATATCATACAACTATGTATGCGCATGCACTTGTTATCATTTTAGGTCAGCATATTGCATATTGGCCGTATTTAAGTTATAATTCTTGATATTTTAACACTTACATCCTCGTATCGCTTTAAGTTTTTTAGGATTTATAAGATATTGAAATATTATTATTATAAATAATGAACAGGCAGCCAATGGATGATGTTTAGGGTAGATATTCTACCCTAGTGATTTGTCTCTATTGAGATTGGTTAATTTATCATATTTGTTACTATTGAAATATTTTAAAAAATCATTTAGTGGCTAAAAGCCCCTTTTCTTAATTTTTTACTTTTTATATCATGATTAGTTTGCTTTTAGTTAACGGAATTGTTAATGTAACTGTAAAACATTTTAATTTCTCTGAATGAAAACGGAAATAATTTTTAAAGTTTGCTGCCACCAGCTTCAAATACCGAACTGCTATGTAATAGACTTCAAAACTTTAAAGCCTATACATATAAAATATGACTTCAGATGATCGGAAACAAATATGTTTTATAATTTGGTCACAACCAATATAGAATAATCCGCCGCAAAGCAACAGATAAGTGGTCGCCTATTGACGATACGTAAATAAATTGTCGCTTACTGATACTTCAAGAGTGACATCAGCACATATAAGCGTTCGTTATAGATCGTAAACTAAATATTTACAAATTGACACCAAGTGGTAGTTGACACGTGAAAAGCGGATAAATATTAATCAATTGGTAAATTAATTAATAACCCCTGTTCTCAGTGCTTCCTCGTAACTAAACTGTAGTTAAATGACTTCGTGGAGTTAACGCGGATTTCAGATGATGTTGGAAAGTTTCCAACACGGACTCACAGTTGCAGGATGCACGTACGCTTGGTTACAAAATATTACCGATTGTACAATGATTAGTTAATTTGTTATTTCGACAAATTGCAGTTATATTATATAATAATAAAATATATAATTTTTGTAAAAAGCAAAATTTAAACACTGCAACAATTAGTGATATTGCAACATCTAAAAAAATTATTAGTTCCGTTTTAAACTTGGACAACTGCAATAACTTCTCTATAATACAATAAATAAAATACTTTTAAAAATACGGTATAGTATAAGCTTAAAAAATCCGTCTTTTTTTACATAAACAATGCTTTTGGTACAGTTATTTTTACGTTTTAATATAGAACTAAAACTTTCTGTTCCTTTTTTTAAATAATTATTTGTAATACAAACTTGACTAATGTATAATTGAACACCCTTAAAAGGAATTTAAGCATGAAAAACGAAGTAAAGTATACCTTAAGTTAAGTGGCTTTCGTCATAAAAATAACATATTTGTAGTACAAGTGACTTTCAAGTGTAAATTAAATAAAAATTATCTATTGTACGAATCGGTCCAAAATCTAAACTAAGCTTTACAAGATGTCCCAACTGATAAAATCTTAATAACAACACATATACTACTTCTGACTACGACTACGACTGCCTCCGTAGCCTAGTGGTATGGGCGTGCGCTTTAGAAACCGGAGGTCGTGGGTTCGATTCCTGCGGGACTCAACAAATTTTCATTGTTGTTTCCTAGTTGGTTAGGGCAATCTGGGCCGATCACCCAATTGTCTGAAAAGTAAGATGATCCATGCGTCGGATGGGCATGTAAAAGTCGGTCCACCCACCAACCGCATTGGACCAGCGTGGTGGGATACGGTCCAAAACCCTGATGGATAGGGTGTATTAGGGAGGCCTATGTCCAGCAGTGGACTATTACAGGCTGATGAGATGAGACTACTTCTTCAACTACAATACACTATATAGTTACTATTGTCGACCCGCTTGGCGCAATGGTTAGTAACCCTGACTGTGGCGCAAAGGGTGTGGGTTCGATTCCCATTCGGGGAAAATATTGTACGATGAACATAGTGTTTGTCACGTGTCTGGATGTTTGTATCTATATAATATGTATCTATTTACAAAAGAAAAGTAAGTTTATGTATTTATCAGTTATCTACTTTCTATAGTACAAGCTTTGCTTAGTTTGGGACTACATGACGTTGTGTTATTCGTCCAGAAATATTATTATTATTATTATATGTAAGATTCAATAAAATATGCACTTATCCGAAAGGCATTTTATAAACTTTACTACGATATTTCAGACAACTCGCACCATTCACTTGTTTCTATGTGTGAAATCGTTTCGAGCACTCTATTTTCGCCTCCGCGTTATGAGACTTACTTTATTACCGACGTCTCCAGTAGAGTCGGCAAATAATTGATGTTGAAATTAATAAATTAAAATAAAACATTCTTATATTTAATGTCTACATTATTACATGTCAAGAACGAAACTGAACTGCATAAAATGTAAATGGAAGCATTTGAAATGCACTTTTCACTACCTAAAATTTTTTCTATAATATACTTTCTATTTCGGTTTTGAAGTACTTTCACTGCAAAGAGATAGATTCATTTCGAATCAAAAGAGCCGTATATATTCTTTTAATAACTAATTCCCTTGAACTCGGTGAACTATGATCATTTTGGAACTAAATATTTTAAACGAGTCTCTAAACGCGAGCAGTCGATCAATGTGTAAAAATAACATCAGTCGAAAAATTCAAATCAAACAACGATATTTTCAAACACGAATATATTTATTAGCGTTACGAAGCAATAATTCACGTTAAGACGATTGTTGTATTATAATTTTACATCGCGTTAAAAGATTTCAGCACTCTGTTATGATATCCGTTATTTATCGAGCGCCAATCGACATCAGAGGGGAATAATCTGAATCGTTTTACAAATGGCTCTCTGAACAGCGCGATGTTATTTACGAGTGATATCGAAGTCAATGCGCACATCACTAGTCGTGTCAAATAATATAAAGGAAACAGACGCGTCAGTCGATTTTTCACGACATCATAAACATAACTCGGCTCATGCCGAGTTATGAAAAGCTTAAATCGCACGAGGAAGATGGCCGACGAGTTTTATCCTAAACGAAATCGTTTATACCGAGTTATATACTGCCTAATGGCTTTCGATAGCTTTCTCGGAAGAGCTACTAACTCCTTGATGATGATTATGTGTAAATAGTGGAGTTTTTACTGCCCGAGCCGCGTCGTGTGCCGGCGAATTTTATAGTGCTGTAATTGCATCGTATTCCCATAGCGCAAATCGAAACGTCTTATAATGGACGACATAATAATGTGTATTTATTATTACAGACATTTCTATGTCGCTTTTAACTGTCAGTGTGGTGGTCCTGCCTTTGTTGAACGTCCTGACTTTTGCGATCCACGTTATATATATTTAAAAACAGAGTTAAATAACTTTTGGGCAATTCAAACACTGTTACCACTATTACTGTAATAATCGATTTAAACTTATTGCATTGCAATTGTACGCTACTAAAAATTTTATCAAGGTGATAGGTCCTTTTTTTACAAGGGCCGTCTGGGGTGGTACCAACACGTTGCCTGTTTCTGCAACAAAGCAGTAGTGTGAAAACACTAATGTGTTCCAGTTTGAAGGGCACCGTAGCCAGCGTATTTACTGGGTAAACGAGACATAACACCCTATTAGACATAGGGGAGCGCACTGATACTCTTGGTATTGCTTATGTCTATGGGTGTCGATGCCTAATCAACATCGTCTGCCTTTGTATGCGATTAAAGAAATACTGTTACACTGGATTTTATGAGCGTATTACATAAAAACCAATGACGCAAACTTTGAATTAAATAATGAACTGTTTAGATTTCATATAAAGAAACAGATGGTAACTTAATTAACTGTTAAACAGGTGTGATGTTATTGGCGTTTGGACCACCGTAGGTCGTAAACGAGGCCAATGTTTGTCAGCAATGGGCCGGCACAACTTATTTCACGACCGATTGGCTGCGTAATAAAGAATTATATGATCATAACACAGCACACGTGTGCTTTAGGTGAAGCTTAAAATGTGCCTCTCCTATTAGTCGTAACTCGAGATAATGAAAGATGTTATATTATTAGCCAAGATTGATCATTGGAAATCGAAAACAAACCGTCTCTAAAGGAAAAATTCTTTCTTTAATATTAGTACATTTAATCGAGCTAGAATTTACATGGTTAGTGTGAAATTTCACTAAAAACATTATCGTGAAAAAGATAAATATTTTGCTTCTTGTCTTACTTTATACAAAAGTTTTAAAGTTTTAGCGTAAAATATCATTTCTTCATACCTTCCACGTTCTTCTTTTATGGATCACGTCAACACACTGAAGTCAACTATGAGTGGTTAAATATGTAACACATTCAAGAAAAGGGTTAAAAAAACATTACTTTTGCCCTAATTTACTATTGAGTTTTATTCAACGAAAGTAAGAAACGCTCAAAGACTAAGTGCGTCAGAGGGTATAAAAACGGTGCTATTGCGTATCAAAATAAAAGCGAGGGGCAACGGAATATGGAGCGTCCCCGGTGGCCGTTAAATGGAATTACGCGGGACTTTAATCAGCCTCGCGGAGGGCGTTTTATGATAGGCATTAAACACGCGCGGGCGGTCGCTGAACTTTGGGCCGAATTTTCGCGTTTTGTCTAAAAATACGAACGCAGACGGGCACAACATTTTTATATCTCAATCGTTAACGACAATTTGCTAAGGATTTACTACAGTAAGATTCTTATATTCTCTTAACTACGTGTAAAAATTAAATACCCAAGCAAACTTTGATTATAAAAAGAAAAGTTGGTAGTAATATATTTTAAAATATATTTAAAATATTACCTTTTTATACGGTAATGTTAATACAATATGTTATAGTTTCAAAAGAACCATATAAATCGAAAATCTTTTTTCGTAAACAGCGTCACAGTTTATTTGAGGACATACTTAAAAATTATTAAACCGAGTAACTATTTTAATGTATTTACAACAGTTTAGCTCAGTCTTAATAAATAAAATTTTAACAAAAAAATATGACGCAATTTAAGTAGGTAACAACGTGCTCTCCGTACGAAATTGGTTCCCGTTTTCTGACACCGCATTTTAAATCTCTGATAACTTTTAAAGTATTTATTTAATCGAAATTTGCATCTTTACCTATGCACGTATAATATAAACTTTAATTAACATAGTTAAGTCATAGTATCATATTCACCAAGTTGTCAAAACCAAACTAGGAAACAACAATGAAAATTTGTTGTATTGAGATTCGAACCTACGACCTCCGGTTGCTAAAACACACGCCCTTACCAGGCTACGGAGGCTATTTAGGATTACGTAAAACATTTGAAGCATCAACCTCCGTGGTCGAATTCCGACGGTTTCGCGCTAACATTATTACTCATCAAATGGTACATTGAGATAAACAACGAGACTAAACGATGCCAGAGAAATTCATTATCAAAACAGCGTCACATAAATGCCGATTTGCGACCAACTGCTCCACTAAAGCAATTGATTAATTGAACGTTCCTACGAAGTTGCCTTTGCTATATAAACAATTGTCTGGAGACAGACTTTATCTTTAAAACAAACTTAGTTTAGATTAAAAAACATAACAAACCTCATATTTATTTAACTAAAATCGTTAAAGCTTTTCCGGATATTAGTATTAAGTTTGAAAGTGAGCATTAACATGATGACTTAAATGAAAAATTAAAAAAAAATATTAATTAATCTGAATAGCACATTTAAATCAGTGTTCTTTCCTAATTATGAAGTTGAACATTTCAATTAATAATTTTTTATTAATAGTTATTTAATACTATTATTAATCAAATATTTAATTTAGTATTATTTTGAAAAAATATTACAAAATCGATGTCAGCTTCGACGAATACTTTCGTCCCGTACGGAGCGAGCAAGTGTCAGATGCGGCGATTCGTTGTTTACAACGATTCGAGGGCCATATGATGGACCATCTGCTGTCATTGTATACATTTGAGATTCATAACAATACAAGTTCCCAATTCCCACCGCTTTGTCGTCTACAGTCACTATGATAATAGTAATAGAAGATTAAAACCCCTTAAAAAGGCTAGAGTGTAAAGTATAAATGATGATAATAATATTTCTTGATAATAATATATTTCACGCGTCGGATGGGCAGTGAAAGTCGGTCCACCCCAACCCGCATTGACCAGCGCGGTGGATATGGTCAGCCCTTAATGAATAGGTGTATTAGGAGGCCTATGTCCAGCAGATGGACTAAAAATGGCTGATGATGATGATGAATATTTCTAGACGTACACTACATCATCTAGTCCCAAACCAAGCAAAGCTTGTACTATGGAAACCAGATGACTGATAAATTCATAGACCTGGTTTTTATTTATGTAAATAAACGCATACTATATAGATACAAACACCCAGACACGGAATAAACACTATGTTCATCACAAAGTAATTTTCCGTGGTGGGAGTCGAACCCACACCCTCTTGCGCAACAGTCAGGGTCACTAACCACTACGCCACGCGGGTCGTTATTATTTTTAATCACTTGATAGTTTTAACTAATAAATAAATGATTGGTTAACAATAGAAACGATTTCGAGTGATAAAGTAGTAACGACATACTTCTCTCATCACCTTACGCTTTTCAAATACCTACGTAATATTTAAGTTAATAAATTTAAGTTTTCTACAATCTTCCTACAAAAGAATCGCAAGAATTTCTACAGATAATTGATTGAAATATATTTGTTTTCTCACTTATATCTATTATAAAAAGCTGAATGCTAGGTTTTAAAAACAGTAAAACATTTTTCAAATTATTTTCGTTTTAACTGTTAGCAACTAAAAAAACGCGAATAACACACAAGCTATAACCTACAATTTTGTATCAGTTATTCTTTGATTATATTTTAACTAAGCTTTTGCAATGTAGGACTTATAACGCATCACATTACTTGCGTCTGCACCTATCAAATGTATGCGACACCGAGACAGTCACTCCGGAACTAATGCAGATAACGCGTATAAACAATACTTAAGAATGCGAAGTACAGAGTAATGTCTGTCTGGATCAGAACGTGCACAATTCATCATTCTTTAATAATACTAGTGTATAGTCATTCACCAACCGCATTGGACCAGCATGGTGGGAAACGGTCCAACAACATATCTATTATTTTCCAATCACAGCTTGATTACAATAATAAAGTTGTATAATTACAACTGGGGCAATCAAGATTCGTAATTGATGAAAACGTTGTAACGCATGGCAATGATATTTTAAACACGTTTCTTTGCTATAGATAATGTCGTTCAGCTGAATTCCGAATTTCTAATTCAGCTAAACTTTTAATTAATTTAAAAAAAAATACTATTGATCTGGCATATAATATGCTGAGAGGCTAGTGCTAATGATTTACTTTCCCATTATACTATAAATTTGTCGTCTCCTAATATTAACTGATAAAAACTCTTAGATCCGATAAATTTTTCCTTTACTATTGTAAAGGGTGTAAAATGTCTCAAAAATATTTGCATTGTTTCTCTAATGATTTCTAGTCTGTGTCGTATATCATATTAACAGAATGTCCAATTATACCCCATGATTGCCGGTATCACGTATTTATGTTCGTCCTATATCCTAAAACTTAAGATAACATGTTTTAAGGTTAAAGTGAAATGATATCACGTTTAATTTTAACCCCGACGCTTTATCATGGCCGACTGTTTAAATTAGGAAATGCATTATGCCTTTTTATATCAGTAATCATATGTTATATTTAAATTAACTATTTTCGTTTTAGAACTGCGTTCATTAATAGGCTTTATTAGTTACTGTATAATAGTTTTGCATTAACTGTTCAGCAACAACTCAAAATCATATGTAAATAGACGTGACAAATATTATAAAATCATATGTAGAGACCTCGTGCAGTTTCCGTTATGATTTTATATTTTGTAAACGTCTCTAAAACTATCGTTGTTTTATAGAAAATTACCGTCGCTTACTTCCATTCCAGTCTACTATTCTACTAGCTCTCTAGTAGAACTATTTCTAATGTAATCTATATATATAAAGAGATTTCCACCTGTACATTGACTCATCACGATATCTCTGGAACTATAAGGCGTAGCGACTTGAAATTTGGTAGGAATATTTCTTCCGCCGAGGAGGGAAAGTTAATCTTTTCAGCTAAGAACGGATTTTACGAAATTCCACCCACAAGTTGCGGGGTTGCTAGTTACTGTATAAACGATTAAATACATTTAATCACATAGTATATTATGTCATAGTTAGCGGAATTTGTTGATTTACATAAACACCGTGCCCTCTTCTTCTTGTCGTTATCTGACATAAAATTAAATGTGAACTTGTTTTAAGGTAAAATAGCGTAAGAATACAAGCATGCCAATGGCGTCACGCAAAATATTTTCAAACTGCCCTGGAGTGTCGAATGAGTAAGCTTGGCAGAATTGGCATCCGTTCAGGGGGCGCCCCTGACCTAACTTGTGACTAATTGACTACACAGTATTGGCATTGCTGAGGAAATTATATTAACAATGCGCAGGTATTGATTACCTACAATGTTATGAATACAATTTTTATTAATATATTGCATACTTTATACACGACCGAAATTGATGTATACATACATCTATATACAACTGTAAGGGGCTTTATAAATCTGCAAAGTAGCGTGTGACAATACAATATTTATTCGGTGATGTTTGGTTTATTGGGCTAGCGACTCGCCCCGGCTCCGCACAGGTGCCATACTTGTATCTGTAAAATGTATTGAAAAATATATAAATTTACCACCGTTTCACCGTGAAAAGATTTAAGCATATAAAACTGCCTCCGTAGCCTAGTGGTATTGGCGTTTGCTTTAGAAACCGGAGGTCGTGGGTTCGAATCCTGCGGGACTCAACAAATTTTCGTTGTTGTTTCCTAGTTGGTGAGGACAGTTTTGGCCGATCACCCAATTGTCTGAAAAGTAAGATGATCCATGCGTCGGATGGGCATGTAAAGGCGTCCACCCACCAACCCGCATTGGACCAGCGTGGTGGGATACGGTCCAAAACCCCTAATGGATAGGGTGTATTAGGAGGCCTATGTCCAGCAGTGGACTATCAAAGGCTGATGATGATGATGATGATGATGATACATAGGTATTTAAGCATACATAGGGTATGACTTTGTTTTATTCTATATAGTGATTACAACACACAGGTAGTGTTTTGTAACCCAATTACCGAACTGCTAATATAATGAAAAAACCCAATTGCGACAGTTTAATAAAACTAATAAATAATATAGTCCATTAAATATAATTGGATGGTCTGTTTATAATATTAAATTAACGCTTTTTTTTAACTGAGTACAAATATCAATTTTTATTTTGTCTTTCTGTCTCTTTGTTCTATCTAATCTCTTGAATGGCTAGTCCGATTTTAAAAGGACTTTTACTAGACGGCAACTAGAGTCCGACCGAAACTGTTTTTCCGGCGAAACCGAAACCGAAAGTTCGGTTGTGGCTTCAGTTTCGGCCGAAACCGAAACCGAAACTCACGTGATCAAGTATAAAATTCTTAAAATACTAAAATATGGAGCTTTTATGTCTATTATTTTGCTTTATTTTAGTCATGGAATGGAGACAGTATATTAAACGTGTGGTAATTGTTTATTTCAGTTGCTAATAATATTTTTGTGTAACAAAATATTAAAAATATATTTTTTGTTTTAAGTAAATTTCTTATAGCAATATGAGTCATTAATAATTAATTAATAATTAAGAAAAAATTAAGTATTGGTATTTTGAAATCTTACTAATTAATACTTTGGTTTGTATTTGTAGTTCCGAGGGGGAATTAAAAAGTAAAAATGGGATAGAATATAATGACTATGATAGCTTAATTATTTATTTTTCTACATAATCACCGAGTCCACATACATACCAAGTCCAGCGTTCCAAGTTTCCAATGCTTCAATTCCTTTAAAAAAAGGATTGTCTTGGTCCTGGAAAAAGGTCACCACGGCATCGTTTACTTGTTATAAATAGTTTTAACACATGTTTTCTCTTAAGTATTGTATCAATTTGGAGAGAAGATGAAAAATGGCGAGGCGCCAGATCTGGTGAAGAGGGGGATGCTCAATAAATTGTACGCTAGCATGCTGAACGGTGGCCATCGCTAATGCCAACCTATGTGCCGGTACGTTGTCAAGATGAAACAGCTCGCCCGTCTAAAGTTTGCCTCTTTTTTATCATTGACGGCATTTCTCAACCTCGGTATTAAAGCTGCATAATCTGTAATGATGGTTCCATGCTCCAGGTAATCAAACACCACAATATCACTACTGAGTCCTAAAATATTGAGGCCATACCCCGGCCGGGCCATATACCACGGCCACGGCATGAAGATCCTTCGGGATAAACCCGTGTTTCGTCCACTGCCACAAAACTAGATTTAAAGTTTTTAGAATCTTCTTAAAACTTGTCCAACGATATCTTCGAAGTCGATTTTGTTTCTGATTCTCGGCACCCATCTTGCGGAGACTTTTCTCATATTCAAAATTTGTGTCAATATGCGAGTACCTCTATATGAAATGCTCGTTTCTTGGATTTGGTATCAGATGGTAATTCTTTAATCGCTAAAAACAGTTTTTTCGAATGGCAGCATATTCTTATTGTTTCTTGTTGATTACTGGCTTCGATGCACGTCTGCAACCATGTTCGTCGTCCGTGTACGTTCTCCCTACTCGAAATAAAGAAGCCCACTTTGCAACAATTGATTATGACAGAGCAGTCTCTTCTCATGTTGCTTTTGAGCCGCAATAAATCTCTTGCGTTGTTAACTTTTTATAACAGTGGTTTTTAATGACAAGGTCGCACTTCGGTTTTCTCTTTTTACGAGAACATTTCGCCACACATAGCAAACAATTGATTACATTCAGAAAAAAAGTAAAGAGACTAGAAGATTTTTTTATTAACACAACAAATATCTGAGCTACACTTTCCAGTATTATTTGTTTTTATTTTTGTTACCAAGGAGTATATATTTTGTTCTCACTACCATTTGTTCCTTCTCGTCTTTCTAGAAGAATCATTAATTTCTTTTGTCAAATTTGGAATGTTTGCCTGAACTAAAATCGACTGATCTGAGCTCGATTGTAGCAATGATACATTTAACTTTCAGCTACTATTTAGAAATCGGAAAACACTTCTGAAATCAGTTTCTGGTTTTAGGCAAAAGTTCATGCAAATTTGGCCGAAACCGAAACTGCGCGAAACTTGATTTTTGGCCGATAACTCCGAAACTGAAACCGAAACCGAAAGTTCGTTCTGACACAACGGAACTGATCCGGTTAAATCAGTTATCGTAACTAAGGCTAATTTTATATACATTACCACGTGGACTTGTATTAGATATTTCGCTTATTAAAATTTAATATCAAGTAAATAATAAATAGTCGATGTACATGTTAAATGATTCCTTTTTGAATTAGCTTTCTGTATCTTATTTTTAAGAGCGTGCCAATATTAGCTTCTGGTTCGATGGGCCACTTATCTAGTAAAGCAGGTCGTAACTTCCTGCGTGTCAAGGCGACAAGTTTATTATTGAATGTTTGTCTTTTATAGCCTATGCGATAATGTTGTAGCTAAGAATTTACAGTGATAAAAAGTATAATAAATAAGGTAAAATAAACAAGTCGCGGATCCTCTTGGTTAAATAGTTTAAAAGCTTATCAGAACTAGTGGTTTATGGCATACATTAATATAAAAAAATCAAATAAGATTAACAATAAAGCCATAGAAAAACAACAAAAAGGCCCTAATCCTTTTAAAGGACATAGTATTCTATGTTCCTGTACATTTTAATATCCACAAGAGCAACATGGGACTTTGAATTATAAAATTAAATTAAAACTTATGCGAAACAAAATAACGCCATACATCTAGTATTCTTGTTGATGAATGATCTCTGAGATGACAAACACTATGCGATAAAGCACTAATAAGAATCCCTTTCGCTCAACGCCATTTCTTTTCAACAAGTACGTTGTACATTTCAAATCTTATTCAATACTGCTGTATATGCCACCTCTGTGATCAAGCGGTGTTCGCTCTTGCTTTATAAACCGGAGGTCGTGGGTTTGAATCAAGCGGGAAGACAACTTTGTGTTATCGATGTTTTACGGTTGTTTAGGACAATTTGGGCCGTTCACCCAATTGTCCGAAGAGTAAGATGATCCATGCGTCAAATGGGCATGTAAAAAGTCGGTCCACCCACCAGCCCGCATTGGACCAGCGTGCTGGCATACGGTCCAAAAAACCCCTAATGGGGCCAGCGTGCATTAGGGGAGGCCTATGTCTAGCAGTGGCCTAACACATGCTCATAATGATGATAATAAAAATGACTGCTACATATCAAATTAGCTAATAATTCCTTTAATTAGTGTTGATCAAACAGTTTATGGAGATCGCACAAAAACAATCCGGGATTACTGTACTCGACTAAAAACTATCGTACATTTGTTGTCGTCGCTCTCGGCTCGTGGGAAAATAACCTAAACAATGGACAACAAAATACTACACACGGACACTTAGCGTGTATTAACATACGCACTGGTTCTAGATTCGTATATTATAATAGTGTTAAATATATTGCATATCTATACATTTGAATAACAACCAAAAGAATGCATAAGATAAATCAGCCTATAGAAAATTTTCTACATTTATTTCAAAATATGTCCAATTCAGTACTCACCTGAAATATCTTTTATGTGAATGCTAATTTAGGCATATTTTAAAATATGTATCTTTGTCAATATACTGTATCTCCGAGCTACACATATCATCAGGATTTTATTGTATATTTCCGAATGTCCTTCGCCGATTTTTCACAAGTCAATGACGAATTCCGAACCTGTGGTAGCGAATTTTCGACGGTCAATTAAGTGTAAATTTAGATTGTTTGAAAACTTGCATTCAACGATATGTATTGGCGTTAAATGATATGTATTAAAACGTATAAACGAGCGCAGAAGTAGCGAAGGATTGTATTGTTCATAAATCAATAAAACCAACGATAGGCTTTGCAGATGCAATAACCATTATTTAAGTCTTCACAATCATCATCATCATCACGCCTTTAAGTGAATCCACTTGGTAGACAATAGGCCTCCCTTCAATATACTATCCATCACATTAGGGGTTTTGGACCGTATCCCACCACGCGTTTCAGTCAATGCGGATTGAACCGTGGTGACGCTTTTAAGTCCATCACAGCATGGATATTTCAATTATTTTCAGACAAGATATGATCGGCGAATGTCCTAACAACTAGAAACAATTAATAAAATTTGTTGAGTCCCGCAGGATTCGAACACGACCTCGGTTCATAATGCAAACCGATACACTGGCTACGAGGCATATTATTTAAGTCTTACCAATCATTAAAATTTCGGTAGGTACATGTGAAATAACGACTCGGATGTAGAGCAAGCGTTTTCTGAATATCGGTTAAAAGTTCGCCACTGAGTCAATGCAGGTTGGCCGACGGCCAGCGCCTCGTAAGAACGCATCTCTAACAAGTGCCCTAAGAGCTCTGGATATTCTGCACCATAATATGACGAAACGGTAAATAAACACGTTTTATTTATCACTCTGCATCACTGAAACAACAAAAAGCTGTGGTTAAAACATGCTTTTATAAAAAAAGCTCACAGAATGTTCTTATCAACCAAATATATGCAATCTGGTTTGAAAAACAACCTAGATAGATTATAATGGACTCGCCTGGACTAACCACTACTGGTTGCCGCTGATTATTGCGTCAAAGGGTGTAAAAAATATTGTGTGATGAACATATTTTTATTCCCGTGTCTGGGTGTTTGTATCTATAGAACATGTATTTACAAGAGAAAAGTAAGTCTATGTATTTATCAATCATCAAGTCTCCTTAGTGCTTTGCTTAGTTTGGGACAAGATTATGTATTATTCGTTCCGAAACATAAATAATAATAACAGAAACGCAAAAAAACACTATTCGTATAATACTTTCTTGTGTTTACGCGAGTCATCATCATAATCAGTCTTTAATGGTCCACTGCTGGACATAGCCCTCCCCAAAATTCACCCCTATCCATTAGGGGGTTTTGGACCGTATCCCACCGCTGGTCCAATGCGGGTTGGTGGTTGGACCGACTTTTTACATGCCCATCCGACATGGATCATCTTACTTTTCAGACAATTGGGTGGTCGGCCCAAATTGTCCTAACCAACTAGAAAACAACAACGAAAATTTGTTGAGTCCCCGCAGGATTCGAACCCACGACCTCCGGTTTCTAAAGCAAACGCCTATACCACAAGGCTACGGAGGCAGTTACGCGCGTGCTACAAATGATTTAATAAAACTGATTTTGTCGCGTATATTTTGGTTTACAAATTTCCCGATTATTCAGACACTTTACAGCATCCATGGTCACGGGTAGACTGAGGTATTGTTCGATGAGGTGTTCTGTCAAAGATTTTTACCCGGGCACCGTTTTTCCACCTGCTTTTCATTTATTGGCTTATTTTAAGCATACCAAGCCTAAATATCTTGAGGTCTAGCAGTAATTCTATGGTATAGTTTAATCAATTCAGAGATTGAATTACCCAAAACAAATTTAAATGACGAATTCGTTTGGCGCCGAAAATTGGGCACTTTCATTGGTTGAACAACAAACGTGGGGATTAAAGATGGCCGCGGTTAACCAATTGGAATGCAGTCACTTATGGCGCACTTCCCGTTTGACATAAGATTAGGTCTTTTTGTTAATTCTATCTCAAAAAACGTCTAAAAGCGATGATGCTCCTGTATTTCTGTTAAGTATTTTATTAAATGAGCTTTGTCACTCTACGATAGATAATAACAATTATTACTCAACAGTATATCAATGAGCACGTCAAGTGTAATTCTCGGCATGCCGTCACATTCTTTTATATAACGATTAACTAAAGTTATTAGGGTAATAAAAGTTCCGCATATTACGTATTGAGAAAGAATGACGACATTGTATTAAAAACCTATGGTTATGCGACATACAGCTGCCTTTCTTATCAATTTAATAGTTTACCACACCTTAAAACAACGCACATTCAAACAATTACCTAATTCTTACCTCACGGAATGCGGTTTTTGAGTCGAGTAACACCCAATTAAAGTTGACAATAAAGTATAATTATAAAGTTAATGTGTTTATGAAACGCGATAAGAACGACTTCAGAATTTTTAATTCAATAGCTTTTTTTCACAATACATACATGATTGTTGACAAGTTGAAAGTAAAAAAAGCCTTTCCTCAACAAAACTTTGACGCAAAATTGAAACTTTGTACTCTATGAGGAATTTTTTATTGCCATCGTACCTTTTACTTAGGCCAAATTAAGTTCGATGTAAACCATCCTATTTACTTAGATGAAGTTAAGGTTGATATAAAAAAATAGCCCGAAACTACAAAGCGGCCGCGACCATTAAAAAGGACTACTTCTTTTTAACGGTTAAAACTCAGTGTCTGATATTTGTTTTATTGGCTAAGCAGGCAGACGCGCAGTCGGGCCACCTGACGGGATCGGTCACCGACGCCAATAGACATTGGCAATACTAGTGGTATCACCAACGCGCTGCCTACCGTTACACTAAAGGTGTTAAGTCTCGTCTACCCAGTTAATACGCTGGCTAAGGTTGCCTTCAAACCGAACACAGAAGTGTTTTAACACTACTGCTTTGCGGCTGGAAAAGGCACCGCGGTGGTACCGCGCTAGACGGTCCCCTGTAATAAGGGGACCATCTACGAAACACATCAATAGGCGTGACCAATAGTACATCAATGAAAACGCTATTTGTTTTTCATTGTAATTTTTTAATCGCATACGAAAGCCACCTGATTGAAGGTGGTAACCGACGCCCATGGGCATCAGCAATACTTAGGGCATCACCAACGCGCAGCGTAAGACATAAGATGCTAAGTCTCATTAAACCAGTAAATACGTTGGCTTGTTATGAATTACTTTGTTTACATCTTGGAGTCTTACAAAGCTGAACTATAACTGCAAAGCTTTTAATTAACCCTCAATTGCAAGTTCAATTGCAAAACAACAGAATCGCAAGATGAACATTCACTACACGCTCCTCTTGAGATCGCACCGGCCATTAACAGATGGCGCGAACATCTGCCGCGATGGACGCCGAACAATTTTTTATCGCCACCTTTTTGAGGCTTGACGCGCGCACGCAAGGTGTGGATGATAATATGGCGTATTTAAGCTTTTGTTGTTCTCCGCTTTCGTGTTTCTTTACTCTTGTTTACTTCGATTGGCGCGCAACGATTATGCGGCTGATTAAAGTTCAATTGTACACGTTGTTCCGACAAAAGGCACGGCGCGCGTTACGGTGAAAGGGGCGAAGCGACAGCGCAGTTATCCTAAATATGGTCGTTGTTTACATCGAGATATAAAAGCAATAACACCTGCAAGGGACTGTATATACTTTCGTTAGAACTAATTTGAAGAATTGAAGCTAAAGCCTAGACGTACATATAAACTGTAAACCTAATGACAAATAATTTATGTAGAAACTTCAATGAAATCTTATTACTCTCCCCTTCAAGCGATTTAGAAGGAGTCAAATTTAAGGAAATGTAAATCATGAAAAGTTTTATATAAATTACTGAAATGCTTTACTAAATATTTTGCAATCTTCAATTGTAGCATAGCTCAGTACGGTTTTGTCTATTAATGAGTAGGCTGTTTTAAGTTAACAGAATAAAAATATGAAAATTCTCAGCCAAGGACTGTCCAAAGGGTCTATAAATTAGTATATCAATTCAAATATAACGCAGCAAGACCATAAATTAGTATCAATTCTCATGGTACCGATTCATTATTTCATTGCTTGACTTTATAAGATGTAATTACGCTATAATCAGCTTAAATATCCCGAATTCGCCTTTATAATGACCGCTCGCATTTTGCACTTCAATTATTAGAACCACAGTCGCCCGTAAGCTTTCTTACTTGCACGCACGCAAAGGGCAAATAACAGTGCGTATAGAACTAAATGGCAAGTTTATAACTAAGATTGACTATGGTAATATTCTTAAAATTATTGGATACAAATACAAAAACTAATCGCAAGCTCTGTCTGTTCGTACTTGTACAGTTTAAGCAAAATTATTGTTATCTCATGAAAGATAGTGGCGCAAGTTAAATTAAAATCGTAATTTTAAACTAAAAAAACTACACATGAGATATATTATTCGGGCAATTTCCAGCTGAGTTTATTGCTTTAAGAGGCCAATCATAGTGACATGCTCGCTTACTTAATATTACATCAACGGAAACTACCTTCATTTCGCCGCTCCCATTAAAAAAGTTTTCCTATCTTATTCGCTCCAAGTATACTATAATCAGTTTAGGAAGCGTTCGTCAATACACCGAGCAACACTTCAGCCGGCTATCGGCCGCTGAAAGGTATGCAAGTGGAATCCGGAGTGGCCCGAGTCAATAAACTTGGTTGGGCGGGCGCGGCCGCAAATAGAGCGGGCGGGAGACGGCGCGTCGGGTACCGACAGGAGCGGAAATAATCGCCCACGCGCCCGTATGGACCCGACTGTACTGTGGACCTTGCGGAATACGTTTGCTGTTACGTAGCTAGACGGAGTCAGTTGAGACAGAGTTCAGTAGAGTCAAAAAGAAGACTGGATAAGAGCTGTCTTTTTTAGCTACTGGCCATTTCTCCAGCTGTCATTGTGTAATAAGTATATTATCATATATATCAACTATTTGACCTTTGAATATATATATAATAATTCCTAATGCATAATTCTCAATAAAGAACTAATAAATTTAGACCGTCTACCGTCAGACTTTGCGTATGACGGTCGCATCAAAGGCCAAGGTACATACCTACACAAATGATCACGGCCCTTTTACTTGATCTAATTAATATTGTATCAAAAAAATATTTACAAAAAACAACACAAGTTTAAAAAGTATGCATTCAGTTTGTATAAAAATTTACCAGCTCATATAAATTCGTCTGCAAGACGAAGGCCACGACTGTACTTTGAACGTCTAGACGGCTTATAACCGGGTGGTATACGTTCACCAGAATGTCACAAAACGATTGAATAGCGCCCTTTTCTTCACGAACTATAACGAGTGTGAAAATACCGAAAATACGCCAGTGTATCAATCAGAGTATGTATATAGTGTCATATAAAAATATTTCACAATCTCTCGTTTCTTTCTGATACAATAATTGTGATTGTACTATATTACTATGCGTTTTACTTTTAAAATACAGTGGAAAATATTTAGGATGCGAGATTCTGTGCAATGTTTAAATAGTAAAGTTATTTATTTGTCTGCCTCCGTAGCCTAATAGCAAGGGCGCGTGCTTTAGAAACCGGAGGTCGTGTGGTCGAATCCTGCGGAGACTCAACAAGTTTTCATCGTTGTTTCCTAATTGGTTAGGACAATTTGGGCCGATCAGCCAATCGTCTGAAAAGTAAGATGATCCATGGGCATGTAAAAAGTCGGAACACCAACCAACCTGCATTGCACCAGCGTATAGGATACCGTCCAAAAACTCCCTAATGGGGAGGGCGTGCATTAGGAGGCCTTTGTCCAGCAGGGGGCTAACAGAGGCTGACGATGATAAAAGTAAATTATTATCTACTTTTATGCAGCAAAATATCAACATGTACCAACATGGGAAGCTACAATAGAGTAAGACAAAATTATTAATTACAGTATCTTAAAGCAGACAGGCCATGTCAGCAAGCTAATAGCCCCAAAAAATTATCTTTAATGCAAATCTAATGAAGTTGATCTAAGTCTATAAAACCATAGGACTGTGGCGCAATAATCTTATGTGCTCTCGCTCTGCTGAACGACAACAAACATCAATAAACATCGGAACGTCGCGGGCTTGAATTATTTTCGAGCACATAAGACGGGGCTTACATAATTTATTCGAGCGATAAATATCATCTGGTGGCCGATTATTTTTAACAACAGTCCCCATCTATTTTTCACCGCGCGGAAACGCTTAATTAAATCAAAGACGGTGTAACGGCCTCCACAAACGACGAGCCTACTCCCCTGCGCTCGGAGCCGTAATAAAAATCGCTGACCGCAAAGTGTATTACTCAAATTCTTAAAATCTTGTAATAAACACGAAGCTAATTAGAGCACGCTAGTAAGAATTTGTTTAGCAAACGTTGGTGACAAGACAGCGCCTTGTGAAAGTCTGTAGGACTAATCGACGAAGTTGTACATTGATATCAAAGTTATCGAAATAGTTGTTATGTTTTTTTAATTAATAAAATCTTCTGTTCTGTTAAGTCTATCTGTTCCAATAAAATCTTTGTATTCGATCAAGCGAATTAAAAAGCGCAAAACATGTGACCGGTTACTTTAACATAAAAATCAATATTAAACTTCTAATGCACATTTTAAAAATATGACACTAAATAGCTGCTGTAAAAACAAATAATTATTAATATAGCACCGCTATTTTTTACTTAAGCGACTGCACATCTATATGACACTTTTACGATTATGAGCGATCATGTTAACGGAAACTATCATTCTAATCCTTAGCAAATAAAAACGCTAATAAATGTTGCCAGATATAGTTGTGGTAAAGTTAACATAATTAAAAAATACCATACTTTATTTCTTTCATCTGTCACTTATAATTATTTATAACAAAAATAATATTATAAAAAGTTATGTTGATAAAATATATCATCTTAATTAACACTAAATAAAACGTTTCGGATGTTTTAAACTTGAACACTTTAATTATAATTATATTTTCATTAAAAGCAGATATTCTGTTATAGTCCAACTTTCTCTATTTTGAACACTTCAAGACGCAAAAAAATCTGTTTAGAGAAACACTTCAAATTGCTTCAATAAAATTTAGAAGAACTTATAACATAAATCTCCCAAGCTTTTACGCAGCGGAAATATTTCCCACCTCATACACACTTTTCACGTAAATAATTATTAAAAAATTAGGTAACCATTTACCTTTTTCTGCTGCCCCTACCACATCTCCTTCCCGGCCATTGCTAGCATTCAAATTGAGACGTTACACGCTCTCACATACAAATGGGCGGAGGGTGATCACGTTACAGATTTTCATAAATAGCCATATCAACGCCCAATGTACTTTACGGACTTGTGGTGCTCAATGACTGCATCGGCTTGAACGACACGTGTACGGTCGGCAGAGACGTGTAAAGAAATTGTTCATTTAAAATTATTAAATATGAGATATTAAAAACAAAAATAACCTTAATATAAATATCTTAACTATGTTAATATAGATTTAAGGTTATGAAATAAAATGATGTTTGTAACTTTAACCCTTAATTCTTATGTATATGATTTGGATACTCTCCAATTATTTAGCAAACTATTTTTGCGAATTGTGATCGGGCTTAAAGGGGAACCGGTATAGATAGTGCGTAAAGCGAACGAATAAATTATCTTAACCTAAGAAGAAAATTGGTACATTTTTAAAACATATTGATAAAGTAAACAGATCAAAAAAGTAATTTTTGTTAAATTTATGTGTCATAACATTTCAATTATTAAGTACATTTATTACTAATATTTTCTATAGTCATACATAGCATTATTGTTAGGCTAACAATTATCGGCTTTTTCGCTTAAATACGCTATTCTCGGGAATAACAAGTTCTACTTCATTATAAACATTGATCAGAAAAGATATTAGGGTGAATAATACAGTATTTCGAAGCAGGCATCAATAAATTCCGTTTCAAAAGGAAATCCTTTACTTAATTTAAAGCAATAATGAACTAATTTCTTTATTTAGCTTGCATACTGTACTTATTATGTGAAGACAGAAGGAGACAAATGATAATCGCCCACGCTCGATTCGATGAAATTCACTTATTTTCAGTCATTGAATAATCGTAACCTCTTATCTTACATTTGTCGTGCGAGTTGCGCAATCGAGTTTTCAACGGAATCTTCCCGACCCGAATCCCAATTATTTCGGTGTACCCCAAACCCACTTCTTCGTTCGTGAGATAATTGGGTTATTTACTTCGCAACCGTAGAATCAAATGTTTTCCCATCAATATATGTTGCACTTCCATTTTATTTGTTTTTGTAAAAAATTGTGAACTTTAAGATTTTTATAACCTTCATCTTTGTAGCTTTTTGCTATGTCGTTATAAGGTTAGCGTCTAATTCCACATGAACTTTTTTAAAACACTGCTAACATCTTTAAGGATTGAATTATTCCTGGAATAGATTTTCTAATAAAATTAAGGGGTTCTGATGTCCTAAAACGTCATCATTTTGTTGTTGTAAAGATCTAAAAAATTATAACAACTGGGACCGACATTAATTTACATCCAAAACTGATATATGTATGGAGGACTGCAAACGGCTAATCTCCTATGAAATTGGTACTAGTACCGATTACTTTCGAACCTATTACCTATTGCGAGACGGAAAGCGACCGTGAAGTTATCCCACTCGTCCTGATAAAGGACCTCCGATAGGTCCGAAACTAGTCAGCACCAATACCGACTACACGTGAATTGAGCCGTTTATAGTACATATCTTAAGAGCAATCTTGCGCTATAGTTTTAATAGTTTAATTGCTAACCGAAGCTAATATCATCATCATCATACTTTACCCGCCCACTGCTGGACATAGGCCTTTTTCCATGAACGCCAAGATGTCCCGTGGTACTCGCTGCCAACTTGAACCGGCTACTGCTAATATAATCAAGATATATTCATCATCATCAATCATCAACACCAGCCTGTGGCAATCCCCTTCTGCACATATTTGTGGTGGCTTATATTAAGTATATTACAAGAGATAAACAGATAAAGTATATATCGTGAAACGTTAGACTTAAACCAAACTATACGATTGAGCCGATCTTGGGTCAATCACCCAATTGTCTGAAAAGCAAGATGATAGTTCGGACAGCCATGAGACGTCGGGACCGCGCATTCCGAAAATTTAAGCAAAACCGCACGGAAGATAATTGGAAGCTTTACAAATTGGCTAGAAATCGGTGTAATCAGATGGTACGAAATGCTAAACGCCGTCACATTCTTGATAATTTATCTAACTCTTCACCTTCCGATATCTGGAAGTTCCTTGGAACTTTGGGTATCGGTAAGTCGCGTTTATCAAACCTTCCATCTTCAATATCTCTTAATGATTTAAATCATCATTTTGTCACATATTCTTCGATAGATCCTAGTACTATTTCTAGCGCTACTTCTCACTCTAAATGGTTTGAGCACCCAAATTTTAAATCCTTCTACTTCAGACCAGTGTCTTTTGAAGAAATCAAAAAATCAATTCATTCAATCAAGTCCAATGCAGTAGGTTTTGATTGCATAGGACGCGAATGATACTTCCCATTTTAGATTATTTACTCCTCTATCACCCACATTATCAACTTCTCCATTACCACCGGATCTTTTCCAATATTGTGCGTAATGCCTATGTTCGTCCTCTCCCAAAATGCCCAAATCCTAGTATGCCTGCCCATTACCGGCCTATTTCAATCGTAAAGAAGTTGTTTCACTAAAATTATTAAATATGAGATATTAAAAACAAAAACGTTTAACCTTAATATAAATATGTTAACTATGTTAATATAGTTTAGAGGTTAAGAAATAAAATGCTGTTTATAATACTAACCCTTAATTCTTATGTATATGATTTGGATACTCTCCAATTATTTAGCAAACTATTTTTGCGAATTGTGATCGGGCTTAAAGGGGAACCGGTATAGATAGTGCGTAAAGCGAACGAATAAATTATCTTAACCTAAGAAGAAAATTGATACATTTTTAAAACATATTGATAAAGTAAACAGATCAAAAAAGTAATTTTTGTTAAGTTTATGTGTCATAACATTTCAATTATTAAATACATTTATTACTAATATTTTCTATAGTCATACATAGCATCATTGTTAGGCTAACAATTATAGGCTTTATCGCTTAAATACGCTATTTTCGGAATAACAAGTTCTCCTTTATTATAAACATTGATCAGAAAAGATATTAGGTGAATAATACAGTATTTCGAAGCAGGCATCAATAAATTCCGTTTCAAGGAAATCTTTACTAAATTTAAAGCAATAATGAACTGATTTCTTTATTTAGCTTGCATACTGTGCTTATTATGTGAAGACAGAAGGAGACAAATGATAATCGCCCACGCTCGATTCGATGAAATTCACTTATTTTCAGTCATTGAATAATCGTAACCTCTTATCTTACATTTGTCGTGCGAGTTGCGCAATCGAGTTTTCAACGGAATCTTCTCGACCTGAATCCCAATTATTTCGGTGTACCCCAAACCCACTTCTTCGTTCGTGAGATAATTGGGTTATTTACTTCGCAACCGTAGAATCAAATGTTTTCCCATCAATATATGTTGCACTTCCATTTTCTTGTCTGTAGTTGGACATTAAATACGTTCAGACACTGTATTTTATTTGTTTTTGTAAAAAATTGTGAACTTTAAGATTTTATACGATTGAGCCGATCGTGGGTCAATCACCCAATTGTCTGAAAAGCAAGATGATAAATGTGTCGGATGGCATGTAAATGTCCACCCACCTATCCGCACTAGAACAGCGTGGGGGGGATACGATCCGAAAACCCCCTAAATAGAGAAGACGTGTATTAGGGGAGGCCCATGACCAGTAGTGGGCTAACACAGGCTGATGGTGGTACAATTATACATTTTATCAGCTAGAACACGTATAGACCTGTACAATATGATGCGAAAACGCATAAAAAAACGCCCTACTTATCATGTATGCACCATTTTATTTTTTGTCACCACTAACAAAGATTTAATTCAGGCATTCGAAGAAAAGCAATGTTGACGACGGTTTTATTTCAATTTTACGATTTGCTTAATTCTTTGATTATTTTCTTTTTGTTTTTTTTTTTTTGATGTAGAGATATATTTTTTAGGCGCGTGGGCGTTAACTTATTTGAGACGAGCGTTTGTTTTGAATCATCTCGTGTGATGAACACAAACATATTGACGGTGCCAATTACAAACTACATTTATATCTACTTATGTGTTGTGCTTTTACATTTAAGAAGTAACTAAAAATATGTACGTTTAAAGCAAACAACCTCAAGTTTGCTAAAGTCTTTCTCATCTATACGTCTATACAAATAAATTGGAATGTCTGTTTGTAACATTAAAATAACTGTTTCTAAACGATTGCATATATAGCCGATGCTTATAACAAAACAACTTTTTTTTAAATTTTTTCCCGTCTGTCCGTGTGGATAATCTCTGGAATGGTCGGTCCTATTTTAACGAGACTCTCATTGAATGATAGCTGATGTCAACAGGCTACTTTTTTATGTATTGCTTTTATGGCTCCATATAAATTATGTAAGGATTAAGAAAGACATTGACAATGACCTAATTGAACACAAAATGAAGTAATTTCTATTTATCTGACGCATTTACTAGATTATTTTACACAATGAATAATATATATTTTGAATGTGTTACGTCAAATTAGTTTATTTTTAAAACTGTTAGTTAATTTAGAACGTAAACACCAATGAAGACAGAATGCAATTATTAGTACTGAGAATATTAAAAACATAATCAGAAAATATGAAAATTTTAAATTCTTTATTGCTGCAACATCTCAAAACAATTTAGTCCACTTGCAATAATGTCATAGCGTTGCATTAACGTGCATTAAATACAAAACCGCTAAATCTTTTCAAACGTTTTCGTATAAATCACTCGTGTGAAACCGACAAAAACTTAATGTTTAAGCTTTATTAATCTTTTCCGAGAAAACTGTAAATCATCATTTTGTCACATATTCTTCGATAGATCCTAGTACTATTTCTAGCGCTATTTCCTACTTAAATGGTTTGACGCACCCAAATTTAAATCCTTCTACTTCAGACCAGTGTCTTTTGAAGAAATCAAAAATCAATTCATTCAATCAAGTCCAATGCAGTAGGTTTTGATGTGCATAGGACCTCGAATGATACTTCCCATTTTAGATTATTTCTCTCTATCACCCACATTATCAACTTCCATTACCACCGGATCTTTTCCAATATTGTGCGTAATGCCTATGTTCGTCCTCTTCCCAAAATGCCCAAATCCTAGTATGCCTGCCCATTACCGGCCTATTTCAATCCTTCCTTTCTGTCTAAGGTGCTTGAGTCCTGTGTTCTGAACAGTTCTCCCACTTTGTGTTGTGTAACAACTTGATAAGCCCGCTTCAATCTGGATTTAGGCCAGGCCACAGCACTACTACCGCTCTTCTTAAAGTGACTGGCGACATTAGAGCTGCCATGGAAAATACTAAAGTCACAGTCTTGGTATTAATAGATTTTTCAAACGCTTTTAATGCCGTTAGTCACGATATCCTGTTAGCTATGCTCTCCCATCTAAAGGTTTCGGATGAAGCACTGGTTTGGTTTTCATCTTATCTTCGAGGCCGTCAGCAGACTGTTAATGTCAATGAAAAGTTTTCAAACTGGCTTAATCTCACTGCTGGCGTGCCTCAAGGCGGTATTCTTTCTCCAATTTTATTTTCTATTTTCATTAATTTTATAACTACTGAACTTCGATGTTCGTATCATCTTTACGCCGATGATCTGCAACTGTACTATCAGGACACAGTAGATGGGATCTCAGACGCAATTCGTAAATTAAACGAAGACCTAGACGCTATTAGAGTGTGGTCTCTGAAATTCGGCTTAACTGTCAATCCAACGAAGTGCCAGGCTATGATTGTGGGAAGCAATCGTATTATAAGTAAATTGGACTTACAAAATCTCCCACCAATCAAATTTGACTCCCAGATAATTCCTTTTAGTGACAGTGTAAAGGACCTCGACTGATGATTGACTCCACAGTCAGTTGGAAACAACAAGTAGCGAGTGTTTCTTATAGAGTTACAGCGTTCTGAGATCTCTCTATCGTCTAAAAACATGCTTCCTATACAAACAAAATAACGCTCGTGCAGTCCTTAATTTTCCCTTTGATCGACTATGGTGACGTGTGCTACTTTGACCTGAATGCAGATCAACTCAATAAACTCGACCGGCTTCTAAATAACTGCATTCGATTCGTATTCAATATTCGTAAATATGACCATGTGTCGTCGTACCGATCCCAACTCGTGTGGCTACCGATTCGTCATCGTCGAACGTTAAGGGCACTTACCACACTATTTTCTTTACTTGTATCGTCCTCTTCTCCGACTTATTTGTCGTCTTATTTCCAATACCTCAGTGTCGCTAGTCTTAGAGATCTTCGTTCTACAAACAACCGTCTTCTTCTGTGTCCCGTTCATCGTACAGATTTCATTCACAAATCTTTCCAAATTCAATCCATACTTCTCTGGAATGCGCTACCTTGGAAATCAGGATGGCTAAAAACGTCTTTCAGTTTAAAAGAAAAGTGCGTAAACATTTACTGGACGAAGAATCGGCGAAGCAACTGACTTTGTAATTATGTATTTATAATCATATTTGTGTATATGTATATATTGATATATATTATATTATATTATATTATATTATATTATATATGTATGCATAAGTAAGCATATATTTATATATACATATTTATGTTTATGTATGCCTATAGTGTATTAATCGTTATTTATTAAATAATATATTTGCTACCTTGACTAAAATTTTATCTCAATTTACACCTATTTTGATTCTTTGTTATTCTCATATTGTACCTTAAGAGCACCACGCTAAATTTTTCATAACCTCCTAAGGTTGGCTGTTAGATAATGCCTAAGGCATTAAGCCCGCCTTTGTATAATGTAATTGTGCAAAAAGAATAAATAAATCAAATAAAATAAATGCGTCGGATGGCATGTAAATGTCCACCCACCTACCCGCATTAGAACAGCGTGGGGGGGATACGATCCGAAAACCCCCTAAATAGAGTAGGCGTGTATTAGGGGAGGCCCATGACCAGTAGTGGGCTAACACAGGCTGATGGTGGTACAATTATACATTTTATCAGCTAGAACACGTATAGACTTGTACAATATGATGCGAAAACGCATAAAAAAACGCCCTACTTATCATGTACGCACCATTTTATTTTTGTCACCACTAACAAAGATTTAATTCAGGCATTCGAAGAAAAGCGATGTTTACGTTGAAATTCGGGTTTTATTTTAATTTTACGATTTGCCTAATTCTTTATTTTCTTTTTGTTTTTTTTTTGATGCAGAGATATATTTTTTAAGCGCGTGGGCGTTAACTTATTTGAGACGAGCGTTTGTTTTGATTCCTCTCTTGTGATGAATACAAACATATTGACGGTGCCAATTACAAACTACATTTATATCCACTTATGTGTTGTGCTTTTACATTTAAGAAATAACTAAAAATATGTACATTTAAAGCGAATAACCTCAAGTTTGCTAAAGTCTTTCTCATCTATACGTCTATACAAATAAATTGGAATGTCTGTTTGTACCATTAAAATAACTGTTTCTAAACGATTGCATATATAGCTGACGCTTATAACAAAACAATTTTTTTTTTTATTTTTTACTGTCTGTCCGTGTGGATAATCTCTGGAATGGTCGGTCCTATTTTAACGAAACTTTCACTGAATGAGAGCTGATGTCAATAGGCTACTTTATTATGTATTGCTTTTATGGCTCCATATAAATTACGTAAGGAATAAGAAAGACATTGACAATGACAATCAACTAATTGAACACAAAATGAAGTAATTTCTATTTATCTGACGCATTTACTAGGTTATTTTACGCAATGAATAATATATATTTTGAATGTGTTAGGTCAAATAAGTTTATTTTTAAAATTGTTAGTTAATTTAGAACGTAAACACCAATGAAGACAGAATGCAATTATTAGTACTGAGAATATTAAAAAACATAATCAGAAAATATAAAAATTTTAAATTCTTTATTGCTGGCAACAACTCAAAAACAATTTAGTCCACTTGCAATAATGTCATAGCGCGTTGCATTAACGTGCATTAAATACAAACCGCTAAATCTTTTCAAACGTTTTCGTATAAATCACTCGTGTGAAAACCGACAAAAAACTTATAATGTTTACAGCTTTATTAATCTGTTTCCGAGAAAAAACTGGCAACGTGCATTATTCGGTGTTGAGAAAAAAGAAACAAAAACGCAAAAAGCGCCTTATGCGCGCGCGATAAACTTCATTCATGAAACGGCCGTGCATACGGACGCACGTACTTGCATCGCTCGTCCGTATGGTGGCGCGTCGGTCGCAACGATTTAAATATAGATCAAAACCGACTTTTTCCGGCGCCATCGCGTGTTTTCACTGCAAAAGTCTGCGCCGTAGGTTTAGGGATATAACACAACTGATCTATATTTGTCCTATTTTACTAATACCCATGCTTCCAGTTAATCACAAAAGGTTTATAGATTTCCTTAATTATATATTTCATTAAATTCTTTAGCCTAAATTCAAGTTTTCCTTACATCTCTTATGTTCATGGATATATACAATTTTATTTACATAAAATGTAAAATAAAACTGTGTTATTTTTCTGAATGTAAAATTATGTTTACTGTACGTCTTTATAATGCAACTAATTTGTAATGCATCAATATTTTAATAGAAATACAGTAATGGCACATGTATTATAAATATTAAACTAATATCTCTAGTGTCGCTTCATTTAGCTTGAAATTCATAAACACCTCAGGTATACTGGCACTCGTAATTTTATCGTACGACATCCCGATAGCCCCCGCATACGTAACTCCCCAATACGAATGCGGGCTAATTCTTTCGCGGGGTCTATTTAAATCCGCGAACTGAGCGCACCTCGTGAAACGTTGAATCACACGTCCTCGCATCACTTACATAATGCGGGGAAACGTCGTAAAAACGTACAACATGTCTTCGGACGCCGACCGTAATATCCGATCATTATGGTGAAACATTTACGCGGGAAAATTTTACATGTCCGGATGCATCCTTACCCCGTTTTTTATGTTATTCCAAATTTGTTTGTTAGGATTATGCTTGATTAAGCTCTACTAATGTATTAAACAAACAAATTGTTTAATACTTGTTTAGTTTTACTAATTAAAGTTTTCGTTTTTTAATTTAAAGCTTTCTCAGCAGTGTACTAAAAAGATAACCTCATCATCAGCCTGTGATAGTCCACTGCTGGACATAGGTCTCCCCTAATACACCTCCATCCATTAGGGGATTTTGGACCGTATCCCACCACGCTGGTCCAATGCGGGTTAGTGGGTGGACCGACTTTTTACATGCTCATCCGACGCATGGATCATCTTATTTTTCAGACAATTGGGTGATCGGCCGAATTGCCCTAACCAACTAGGATACAACAATGAAAATTTGTTGAGTCCCCGCAGGATTCGAACCCACGACCTCCAGTCTCTAAGGCACACGCCTATACCACTACGCTACGGAGGCAATTAACCTCATCCATGTATATATAGAGCTTTTGAATCAGTAAGAAAATTTAACCCATCAAGAACTGTATGCATAACCGAGTACTAAAAAAGACAGTTACTTCAAACTTTACCATTACCATACACATGCTGGTCAATAACATGTTTTTCACAAAACAATTGATATAAAGATATCGCTCGATGCCTTTCTCAAAAGCTCATTACCCTTTAACAGTGATATGTGGCCCATTTCAACGAGCAATTGACATAAATTTGCGCAATAAATACTGATATACGTTGAGCAGAGCACCAGCAACTGATTCATCCAAGGTTCAACAAGCGAATTGTGGAACAAACTGATATCAAACATTTAACTCTACTGGTCTTAAATACTGTGATCTGAATTTAACAATATCATCATCATCATCAGCCTGTGTTAGTCCACCGCTGGAAATAGGCCTTCCCTTACTGCACGCTTTCTCCATTAGGGGGTTTTTGGACCGTTTCCCTCCACGCTGGTCCAATGCGGGTTTGTGGGTGGACCGACTTTTGCATGCACAAAAAAATTGGCAACTTGTGATTTGTGCTTACTACAATATTTTAATTATAGATTTTTCTTTAACCTCAAAGCTTATGCAGGCCAACAAGAGTTTCACTTTAATATATAATAATTGAAAAATTAAATAAAAATAATGGAAAGTGATAAAATTACAATACAAGCGTTATTTGTTGCACAATTAACTTAGCGAAAATTTGTCTTGGATTTTAACTGCGTTTTGAAATAAAAAGTTAACCTAGTTTGAAAATCATTTCACTGGAATATGTTACTGATACTGAACAAACTACGTTCAGGTTTGCACCTGAAATATGTGATTAGCAAATAATACTATATGGTATTATGTTGTAGAAGATGGTGGGTCTCCAATTTACTGGAGACCGTCTGAGGAAGTACCCCCGCAGTACTGATGGCAAAGCAGTAGTGTGAAAATACTATAGTCTTCCGGTTTGATGGACACCAAAGCCAGCATAATTGCTGGGTAAATATCTCGTAAAGTGCTGTATTCTTATGGGTAGGGCTACTTTCTATCAAGTGAACGCGTCTCGTCGCATTATTCATTGAAAATATGAAAAAACAATTTGGTTTCATATTAAAAAGGTAAATTGTAGAGAGAGGATTAAAAGAGGGAGTACTTACGCTTACATATTAAAGCTTTTAACAACGCTTTGGCATCTTACACAAGCCCGACACTTGAGCAAATTTAACATAAAGTTAGTTTTATTTAAAAATATATATTTTATTTCAATTTACTATTTCAAAGACATAATTTTAAAAGTAATGTTACTATAATAGTCACATTGATAACTAGTTATATCACATGTATGTACGTGTTGACACACAAACGACAAAATGTAGGTCGCAATATCATTTGAATGATCAATCTGCATCAACTTCGGACTTTGATAATGCATTGAATATATATTGTAATTACTAGATACGCTGGAATTGCATAATTTTGTACAAATAAATAACTGAAGTGTCTGTTTGTCACATTAAAACGATATCTTAAAATGATTACATTGTGATATATAACCAATACATAAAACAAAAGGACATTTTCAAATTCAAATTCAAATATCTTTATTCAATATAAAAGTTACCCACTACCACCCGTTAACTTTATCTGCCAGCTTGTGTGAATGTGCGAAAAAACTTTTTATGCATTAGTTACTTAAGTATATTAAAATAGTTACAATTACCTGTTAAAAATAATGCAAATATTAAAACTATCAACACGTGTTTCGATGATAAGTGAGCTAAACTATATTTAAGTTGACAAAATCATGTCAACAAATTTGTCATTGCAGCCTCACTCCTTTCAAATTTAACTTAAATTTTGCAGCTAAAACGTATGTGTTGCATTGTTTTATCTAATTATTTTAAAACTAAGCATTAGTTACTTCTAATAGCTTATATTTACTTTTGATAGGAGCTTGATTAAATCTATAAAACGGTCAGAACAGATAAGCTCCTTGGCAATTCCTAAATAATCGATTAACATCAGAAGAATGTGCTCTTCGACCATTAATCTTTAGAGGTAGCGCCGGGTCTGACCTTTTTTGTGGTACCTAACACCCGTATCGTATATATTGAAAGGTTGAACTCTGTCCGTCCGTTCCCTATTACAGAATACTTCTATTCTTATTACAAATTAACGCAAAGTAAATTTGAGATTAAATCATTCATTATTTATTACTTTTATCATAATTTTGTTACGGATTACCCACTATAGTCAAAGTCAAATATATTTATTCAGTATGGAAGCATTACACTTTGTTGAAGTACGTATAAAGCCGACAATATAAAATATCCAGTAAAATATATTATGTATGAATAAACCTTTTTTTTTTCAAATATTATTACAAACAAAACTTTAGTGTTAGTACAATTTCAAGTATCAACTAGCAAAATAGGCGCCAAGTTAAGACCTAACGATTTCTTACATTTGATGACATTTAGAACGAGTCCTAACATTTGAACGCGACTCTTGTACCAGTTCACATGAAAGAATGGGAGCGTTCCAAAATGAATTAGACGATTTGTGTTGGTCGTAAATTAACACAACATTTACTACGTTATAATGATAATAAAGATGTACTTTTAGTGTTGACTGATCAATGCCTTTAATGATTTTTTATAGATGATTCAGACTCATGTTTTGTTCGAAACCTTAAGCAAATTGAATTTATAAACGTATGCAAAGATTTTATATAAGTTACACGATGTATTTTACCCTGTAATTGATGTTTCTAAGATATTAAGATTTACTACCTTCAAAAAGCTATATAAATCGATGCCAATAATTTAATAAAAAGTATTACCTATATCTCAATTTTCTCTTTGGAATTTTAACACATAAAAGTTCTCTAAAACAATGTATCGATTGCTAAGTATCATCTCACGAAGCAAATCCGTGTTAAAGTAGCTAGCCATCAAACAAAAAGCAAAAATCCTCAACAGACCGAGACGCTACTACAAAGAGTAACCCCAAAATCCCAAAAACGAAAAGGGTCCTTAAGGCGTTATATTAAAGTTTCG
The DNA here is from genome assembly GCA_029286875.1 of Lamproptera curius. Taxonomy (NCBI): domain Eukaryota; kingdom Metazoa; phylum Arthropoda; class Insecta; order Lepidoptera; family Papilionidae; genus Lamproptera; species Lamproptera curius. The sequence continues at coordinate 1,690,408 of JAGSMT010000091.1, read as the reverse complement.
CGTGACAGAATATGCCACGGATTTGGTAATTAGATTCTGACGGCAAAGGAGCCGACTGTCGGAGAACGGCGCCGAACCAACGGGTGAATAAATCCTTCAAGTCTAAATACATGGAAGGGTTACTTGGATTTAACTTGGCATGTGGTCAGAACAGAAACGTAAAAATAATATTTCTATTAGCGTAGGGATGTGACGATCCCACCACCTTCTTGACGGCGGATCTTATTTACAGTGGAAGTGAGACAGATCCGCAGTAAAAAGAGCAGTTAGTCAATTGCCAATCCTCAATTATGAGCAACTTTTTAATGAACGCCAACTAGATCGGCCGTCTTGGCGTTCAATATAAAAGCCTATGTCAAGCAGTGGACTGCTTAATTATATAAATATTATTGATTCATTTCTCATTTAAATAATGCTCATTAATTCATTATTTTACACTACCTATATGTTATCCGTTTAGTTCCAATTTAGTCATACTTTGGTATGTTTACGAAATGCTTTGATAATCTCTTAGATAGCTTCTTCCTAGAACTACAAATTCTTATAACACTTGATGCTATTTTATTGTAATGGTTTATTTACATAGCCCATTTCATGTTTATTACAATACTTTAAGTTAATCTTTAAGTATCGTTGAATGCTCAAAGATAAAGTAATGTTTAAAAGTAAAGTTTAGACTTATAGAGAAATATAAAACGCAATATCTTTTTATTCTTCTCCTTAAAACGTTTCATGATTAAGAAGCGTACTAACACAGCGCAAATGAATCGATAAGTGTCCTAACCTATACTACACCAACAGGATGAAGTATATCGTTAAAAAAATAGTCCACGGCGCGTTCCCATAGACGCACGACACGACACGGCACAATCGCTATCGGCAGCAGCACAGCGGCGCCGGACAAAGCCATCGCGGTATTTATGTAAATGAGGGTATTCCGAAAATGCGCCCGCAAAAACGCCGGGAAAAGATCGGCCGCTGCGAAAGTACGACTTTTCTGTTCTGACCCCGATACTATGGCATTCAGCGGGATTGTTTGCGATTCCTTAATGTTGTGTCACTAACTGTCTGAGTATACCCGCCTTGAATGCCTTAAACCAGACAGAATTAAAGACATCAAGAAAAATATGGGAAATATATATATATATAATATAACAAACAATAAAAGCAGATTTACTATTTTAGAGATCATTAATGAATATATGTTTTAGTAAATTGTCGACACAAAAATGTTCTTATCAAACATTCTTTTTGTAACCGACATAATCCTTATTACCTTCCTAAACCTCTTTGGCTGTAAATTCTCGTAAGTTATATACGTATGGATATAAAAAAATATCAATATGAACTACATATTCTATACTTCTCACAATATACTTACTAAATATCGGAATACTATATTTTCCTTAAATCTTTAGACTACTTGGCTGTTGCTTTGATATCCAAGCAATTTGTTTTCGAAATAGAGAGAAAAACATAAAAGAACCATATTTGACGTCGGTTTTATGCCCCAACAAGGTCAGGCAAGCCTTTTGACCTTTATAAAATTTTGAAACGGACATTATTAAATATGAAAAACAATTCACTCCAACTTTATCAGTATTATAATTAGAAATATATGAATAAAATATAATTAGAAAGCATAGAAATATAGCCGTATGTATAAACCGACTGAAGAAATATCAAAATAAACAACCATACTATTGGTTTATTTGAAGTAAAAAAATATGTTTTTATTATTGTTGCAATGCTTTTTTATCATTGCATAAATCAAACCTTTTTTACTTGTAGATTTAGTTTTAATAAAAATCGTAATTTAATACTAGTTTTATCACTCATTACACAACAAAAGGACAATGACAGGAACGTATACAATGTACTTCTCAATTTAATTTTAAACCATGCCCTTATCGTAACCATCAAACCAATTTATGGATGTTTACGTTCAGATTTAACGTTTTAATATGATTAAAATAAAAGAGATTTCAAGTTTATTTATGTCTGCGATCAATTTATTAGGTCAGAACTCTCTTTGTATATAATAACAATCTTAGAGGAAAAAAAATTGAAAACAAGAAATTTTTGAATTAAATTTTCTTCCACATTTTTTTACATTTAAAAGAACATATGAGCTTCGAATAAGTACTTTCTTATTTTTGTTAAAAGGATTGAAAATAATGCTGTTGTTAAAGTGTCAACGAGAGCTAGTGCTCTTGGCAATAATAATTGCAGCAAACAAATAAAATACCAATCAAACCGTAATGTCATCTATTTGTAAAATATCTGCAAACACTATATTCTAAAGCAAATTATTAGTTATTGAACATGACTACTGTTAAAAAATCCATCAAAATTACCGAAATTACTCTGGAAAAATCTCGATATTTTACAAAGAAACCGACTTAAAACAGTACATTTATTTCTAATAAATACATCCAAAAATTTACCTGAAGTAAACACAAACACAGAAATAATTCAACCAAAATGTTATTCAGTTCGACAACACGCGGGGGATAGAACGCGCATTGTGAATATAATTTATATATAAACCATCCTACACAGTGTTGGTCGGCATTATCTAGGCTAGCGATGTACTCGCAGTGTGGCGATCGGCCTTGACTCCATCATTCTTGACACGATTACCAGAAAACCCCACAATGTATACAATGTTTCAGTTATTCATCTTTTCAATGACTCTATGTGATGCTATTTAATTTTCATAAGTTCCATTTTCAGGCAGTTATGCGATTCTAGGTTTTTAGAATATGATATTAGCCTTTTTAATTGTTACGAGTACTATTAAAAGTACAAGTAAATTGTCACGAGTATCCTGTAAGTATTTTGTTAGATATTTAATTAAATCATAATGATGTATTAAAACAGATAATATTTTACCACCGTCACACAATTTATTACTAAGCATACCTAACAAACTTTCTTTCTAGCTGCTGTATGCTGTTGTGAAGAATTTAGTCATACTTTGCTACACTGTCAATTACTTAGCAATAATTAACAATGACTAATATCAACGCCAACGACACTTCGTTGCTCTGGGCCACATTATCTTCTTCGATTTTTATTTGACTGTGAAAAAATTATGTGATTTTAAAGCATATCTTGCATGGAAAAGCAACTGTCGACTTTTCAGTCAGGGAAAGATTTTGTTCCGAACGAATGAAAAGAGTGCTCAAAAAATAGCAATGATAATATGACTCCCAATATTGACCTGCGTTATTTTGACATTACTACGATATATAATAACACACTACCGGTGGTAGGTCCCCATTTTACAGGAGACCGTCTGGGTACCACCGCGGTGCCTATTTCTGCCGCGAAACTGTAGTGTGAAAACACTGCTGTGTTCCGGTTTGAACCGAACGGCACCGTAGCATTTACTGGGTAAACGAGACTTAACACCCTTTGACTCACGGTAGGCAGCGCGTTGGTTACCACTGGTATTGCCAATGTCTATGGGCGTCGGTGACCACTTTCCATCAAGTGGCCCGACTGTTCGTCTGCCTGCGTATGCCATAAAAAAAAATATTAGAATTATACAGGTCAATTGTGAGATGACATGCGATCCAAATGTCACAAAGGCATACAATATTCCTTATTATTAACTCCCAAATGGGCCTAAGAAGATATTAAGTTTTCATTTATGTCCTTTCGTTCAGCGTCCCGCTCTTATATTAATATTTTGTAAAAATCCAAAATAGAAGGACTTTTAGACGGATTGTAACCCACCTAAAATTTGGTCGTACTTTGTTAAAATATTATCCAAAAGAAGCTCATGTACATACAACATTGCGAATCAGTATTCACCGCATTAGAAGCTCAAATGCGCTGCCCCAGGCGGTCCCTCGGTCCAGTATCAAAGTTTCGACTTTAATTGTCCGATTAAGAGCGATTACTGTTCGCAACGACAAAAAGCCGCCCACCGTCTAATTGGGTCCTGCGTTTGTCCCGATTTGGTTTGGTACAAGAAATTCTAATTGCCCCCCAATCGCTTGAATAATTAGCCTAATTGAAGATGCACCGCTCCTGTAGACTTCTTATAATATTCGACGCGGCGTTATTGATGAGACGTTTAGCTTTCTTAGGACCACGTTTGGTTTAACGCATTGTGCCTTATACGGGACCTATTTAATATACATATGTGATAGTAATTTTTGTACCCTGCGGTCTGTTTTAGCGGTTTTCTTTACCTCGTGCGTATATAGACGGTTCGGATGTTTGCTATAAAGGTCATTAACGTGGCCATTTTTATGTGCAGTAATTATTTATTTTGCTGATAAGAACTTGTAGGAATTTTTTCTGGAGGTTCTTTTGAAGGTGAAAGCTCTTTTAAGGGTTTTTTTGCAGAGATACTGCTTATATTTAGAGTAGTATGCGCAATATTAACTTTAATGGCATAATCTTTCACAACCACCTTTAATCAATTTGTATATTTTATTCACAGCAGGCCATAGAATCAACTAAATGTCAATGTCAAACAGACAAGCATTCCAGTAAAGGTTAAGCTTTTTAAGCATTTTTGTATAATAATTAAATAAACATAAAATAGTCTTAAAAAATAAATTTTTTATATAGATGTTTCGCCTAGAATCAAGATTTTTGCGCTTAATACAGGTCGCCATTCCGTATTTAATTATACGTAATAATACATGCATACGTGCATAATTTGATTACATTGCTTTAAACAATTAACGTAACGAAATCCTTATGTTAAATCTTATATATACGCTTAACAACAAACAAATTTCAAAGGAACTCTACACTGACATTCCCAAGGTGCAAGGCTATCATTCGAGCATTAGCATCACTATGCCAGCACCTCTAATTACAGTAATACCTGTCAGGCTCACCTTTTAACCCAGTTGTGGTCGCATTCTGGATTCCATTGTCGCCTCATTTGTATTCCGCGCGCCATCCCATCAGTTGGCGCAAGTGTTTCTGTCGTTCGTTCCTCTCTGCCTCGGACCATTCCTATAGCTGTCGCTTTCCTAATAGATCCGATATGCAGTAGAAAACAAACAATCGACCGTGATAGATTTGTTTGAACGCCAGTGTTGCCACGTTTGCTTACGGGATGCTTCGGCACGTGTGATACCGCGTCGTTGGGTTTATTGCAACACTGTCTGTATTGGAATGCATTCCGATATACGCTATTTGACGCTTTGTATTTGTTAGTGTAAAAAAACGTTTATTCCTTAGAGGAAATATACATATAATTTTCTTAATTTTCCTTATTATCACAATAATACTGACTTTGTAACTAACGTTTAAATTTCAGTAAACATATTTTCACATCAATAAGACTTGGATCTTTAACTTCAATTATATATCAAATAAACTATGTATAATAAATATATTCAGTTTTTTTAATTAAATATAGGTAAATTTAATAATTATTAGAATGTAACTTAGATAAAATAAATATCAGAATATGAATCACGCTAGTAACGATGACAATCTATTAGACCATTCAATAATAGTTCTGCATTCTATTCTGGGTACTGAATCAATTTCAGATTGATCTCACTTACAGGGTGACTGCCAGATTTCAATTAGAAACAAACTTGCTCATAGTTCCCGCTAACAAAAACTTCTGCGAAATACACTCAGTGTTTTCTACTTCCTGCATCATCCAACCTCATTTTCTTCGTAACGCGTGAATTTTAAACCGATATGAGGCTGGATTTATTTAAAATTTGCCACGTTGTAGATTCTTTAAAGAGCAAAATAAAATAAATATAAGTTCCAGCTGTCCTAACCCAATTTTTGTAATGGAATCATTGAACTAATATTAAACTTGACCAAATAATAGATTTCAGAAAATAATTATTTTCTTACAAGATGCATTTTATTAATCTAAAGCTTAGGGCATGTAGCCTTGTAAATAATAAATATGTGTGTTGTAAATAACCACAGGTGGTCCCTTTACAAGGGACCGTCTGGATGGTACCTATTTCTCTCGTGCTATTTCTACCGCAAAAAATGGTGAAAACACTCTGTGTCAATTTGATGAGGCACTTACTCTAGCATTATAGTAAACAAGACTTAACATCCTATGTCTCACGGTAGGCAGCGCGTTGGTTGATACCTGTATTGCAATGTCTATGGCGTCGTACAATTTCCATCAGGATGACTTACGACAATCGTCTGCTTATGCAATAAAAAAAATGTGTACTATAAATCCGCTTCTCTCTTAAAGACACTGGTTTATCTATTACTTACAAAAGAAACAATATGTAATAACTATTTTAATCATGTATACCAACTAGCAATTGACAAAGTACAAGTTTCGTTTAAAATCTTTGTCATTTTGCAGTGAGCGTCTCGTCCAGGAATAAGAGAATTGAATTTTTTCACACAGACTCAACCGTCGCAATATGATTAGTCCCCGTCAATTCCATCAAAATCGCCCTCATCCTGGACGTCTGGTGAGCCACGACCTCTAAATACGGAGTCATCGAACCTTAAAATATTTCCCAAATGGGTTATTCACCGGCTGACACGCGAGCGAGCAGGGAATTAGGGAATTCTGCTACCGCTATAAATATGCAAAAGTGCCTGCAGTGGTACGGATGGGTGCATAGGTTTTGTGCTAACACGCTCACTCTTCCAGGTAACCCGACCAATTCGGTGGGCAATTTGCAAAGTCCCCGAAAAAAGTCATGTATCACCGTACGCCCCTTTAAAGGCGCGTTGAATGCAAATCGACCGACTTTCTCGGATTTCGATCTTAGTCTGCCGATCGTATCTAACGAATGTGTTCCTAAGCGTTTTGAATGTCGAATGATTTTCTTTTTCTTTTTTTTTATTTTTATGACGTTTCGCCTCGGTTGATCGATTTGGTATGAGGTGCACGTAAAACTTATTTTGGTGACAGTTTGAATAATCAATCGTCAAAGAAAATATTTGCTTGCAAACTGTTATATGAATATTAAAACATTTTCCCACTAAAATTACACTGATTGGAAGTCTTATAAAAGCGTTATTCTTTTGAACTTTTTCAATTGAGTTTCATTTGAACATTTGCACTGTTATTATCTTACACCCGTTTGTTTCCTAAAGCACAACGTCCTTTCAGCCTTAGATTTCGATACGCGACTGCATTTAGAACACCAATATATAACGCTTCATCAACCTACCGCCCACAAATCTCCTTGACTCCTGTACACCGAGAGCAGAAGTGTAACAACCGGCAAATCCGCATAATCCCGTAACTCATACATAATCCCGCGCAATCCTTCGCCGGATCCCGCCGAATTCGCGAACGACGCGAGAAACACGCGGGAAAATCTGAATTTAGACATTATGCAAAAACAAAAAAGGAATCGACGCGGAGCGCGCCACGTCGACAAATAAACGTATACTTTTACTGTCTTTAGAGGGAATGGGATATTGCGATGCGCTTATCGTTACTCCGCGCCATGTGTGGATGGACAAAAGATCGTATTGATTTTGCCGACTGCGGCGCGCGCGCTCGGATACGGTGCGACGTTCGAACCTTCCAGAACTCTCGTGTGCCGCAATTTTGTAGTTATTTTTTCCTTGAATATTACCATACTTATATATTTAACACTTATAAATTATACAAAGAAATATCGTTTTTTTGAGGTTAATACCGTTTTTATATTGAGTAAATTTTATGGGTCTTGAATGCCGTAGTGTCTATTTGTGTACACGTGGCAGTGAAGTTAGTTACAAAATTTTATGTGAAATAGACGTGCATAAATAATATATAAAATGTATTGATGTTCACTTAAATAAAATAGCTCTATTGTAAAACCCTTAGTACTTATGAGACATGGCATTTCAAAACAAATGTTAAGCGTTTTGCAAATACTACGCAGACATTGTTTCACAATCCTTCGCCGCAAAATAAATGGCAAAACTAAAAGTTATAAATCCATAGTAATATAACGTATAACAAACTAACAAAACTCTTTTATCCCAGAAGCGCGCACATGAGACGGCCGAGCGCGCCACCGTCCCCGCGAGTCGTCATTTAAAAACAATCCAGCGGGGTTGCCTCGCGAGTATAACTGTTTATGGAGTTGCCGCGCCAAACTGGGCGCTAAGTGAAAAAGGGAAAAAACAAGTGCCCCCGAGCGTCCGAGTCGAAAGGAAACCCGAACGGGACAAAAAACCGCACCCATCGGCCGCCCGTAGTAGAATACCACCGCGAGCGTACTACGCTTTCCGCGAGTAAACAACCGACTCGGCGGATCGGTTTTGTTTTTAATTTTGTTGTGTGCCAATGATTTCGCTTTTATTTTTTTTTAAAGGACCATAGAGGTTTTATTGTTCCGTTTGTTATACGCTATGAGCTTATGCGTGTAAAAATTAATGTATACGATTTTGATGATGTGATATGTGGGCTGGATGAGAATAGTCGAAGATCGGAAGCGGTGGCGTGCATTAGGTTAGGCCTGTGTCCAGCAGTGTACTGACACAGGATGATGATGATGATGATGATGATGAGGAGATATGGTTTTAGATATTTATGTAAGTCTTATAAAATTGGTTGTGTTTAAATATCATTATAAATTGTTAGTATATACATATGAAATTTTGTCATAAAAGTTTTGTTTAGGTTATCCATAAAAAGACAAAATTAAATAGTTTAAAGAGATATTAATAATGGCGTATTTAAGAGAACAAACCATATTTAACTAGTCTTTGATATAGTGACCTTTCCTTATATACAAGCGTCGTTCTAGGCCAACGTTTTAAAACGTGTCGAGCAGGATAGGAGTCAATCTGTTTCAAAAGAAAAATAACGGTTACTTGTAACTGTTGACTGATAGTTGCTATATATCGTGACACGATTATATATCTATTTTCATTATACGTTACTAAAAATCACCTATTTATAATGGAACTTTGTTAAAAAAGAAACCGTCAGATTATAACCTTTTTAATATAGTTAACAATATTTTTTACGGAACTATTATCATCATCATCATTATCAGCCTGTGTCAGTCCACTGCTGGACGTAGGCCTCCCCTAATGCACGCCACCGCTTCCGATCTTCGGCTATTCTCATCCAGCCCACACCGGCCACTTTGCGAATGTCGTCACTCCATCTTGCCGCAGGGCGTCCTACACTACGTTTACCCCCCTAATGATGGAACTATCAGTACATAGAATAAAACAAAGTCGCTTTGGCTGTCCCTATATCCCTATGTATCATGTTATTCTTTAATCTTTAAAACTACCCAACGGATTTGGATGCGTTTTGTTTAATAGATAGAGTGGTTGAAGAGGAAGGTTTATATGCATATCACATGCTTAATATTGTACGTATATTTTCTATCAGCATAGCTTTCGTACGGAAGCAGGGGCGGGTCGCTAGATGTGAATAAAATTAAACGAAACAATTTTTTAGTGTTTTTTAAAGATGTCGTGAGGCTTGTGTGTGTGTGTGTGTGTAGCAAAGCAACCAATATTATTTTGAAATATAGACAATTACCTTAATATACGAAGTTATAATACAATTTTTAAATAGTATTTCAATGCAAAGTATCAAATCAATCTGTCCCTATATCCCTATACTTAAATCTTTAAAACTAAGCTACAGATTTGGATGTGGTTTTATTTAACTAATGGAGTAATTGAGTGAAAAAGGTTATATGTATGATTCATGTATAATATTGTAGAAAACGCTGATAAGTTTACATTTTTTTCATTGATTTTAGCAATATCAGTATTGCACCCGTGCGGAGCAGGGGCGTGGCTTGTCACTTATAAAGTATTATTTTAATTTTACTTGTTACAAAAATACTAAGGTTAACACTATCACAAGGTCAACGAACCCAAATTTGTTTTTTCTAATGAGTCCACTTAATTTCTCAGCGGTTGACGTTTATTCACTGCAATTAATGCACTACCCATTCTGCCAATAAACAGAGCTCGTGGAAAATTCACTTGGCACGAGCGATTGGAAGAAAATATAGTACTTTTGCACCGAGAGGTTGTTTTCGAGGAATCTTATGAGTCAACTGTACACACAGAGACGGTTTTTTTTGGCGTAAAACGTACGCTTGCAGTGACACACGGGATAGTAGACGGGCCATTTATTTCTAGCGTAAATAATACAAGCACTAAAGCGTTCGGCGTAGCTGTTTTTATAGATAAATCGGGCAACACAGAGTAGTTATGTCTGATGTCAGACGTGTCGTCGTAAATAATACCTTTTTTAATGTACTGGCAACACTAGATATAATCAATACTTTATTACATATATATTAAAAATGTTTGTATTTTAGTATCGTGTAATGAATCAACGCAAAAACTAATGTTATAATATATAAACTACACTATTACAAGGAAACATAGGCTGCTTTTATTATTTGAACAAAAGAAAATTAAATTAGCCACGTTTTTAATCGCATCAAAATATATTTATATACGTTGTAAGGTTTAAAAAAGTCCAGCTTTACAAACCGGCCGTGAATAAAATAGTTATTTATTCTATTGATTCATGAGTTACTCCTTTTGCGTTCGGATAAGGACGTAGTGATTATTAACTTTCATAAGAAATTTTACAAAAAGAACGTTGACCAAACATGGATGTATACACCTTTATCCTCCCTTCAAGTCCTTGCCCTGACACACATACAAACAAAGTAAACACACACGCACACACACACGATGTTCATTCCCATTCGAAAGTGCCGGTGGTCGCCATAACTGCCTCTGTGTCATAAAAATTTTAATAGTGCCCCCGTAAAAATTCAATAGACGAGATATTCAGTTTAATTATATCGCTCACGGCTGCACCGCTCTGTTGCTATTGCCTTTTGTTTACTGCCGATTAAGAATACTGTTGCGTGTCGTTTTGACATTTCGTTTTTTCATTTATATAATCTATGTCACGGTAATTTATTATTATTATTATTATCTATACATATAAAAGAGATTCCCACCTATATCACTCATATGACTCATCACGATATCTCTGGAACCATAAGGCGTAGCTACTTGAAATTTGGTAGGAAAATTCCTTTCGCCGATTAGAGGTCAGCTAAGAACGGATTTTACGAAATTCCACCCACAAAAGGGTTGGGGGGCTGCTAGTTATTTATATAGGGCACCGAAGCTATTGTGGTGAGTATAACGAGTTAAAATTATATTATAATTATATAACAATAAATAACTTTCATCCATCCTGTATTGCAATATCGAACTGTAAAATGATCTTACGTTATGGAACATTATGGAAATAATGCAAAGAATGTTTTATATTGAAAAAGATTGCACCAAAAGCGCTACCTTAATGATATTTTCCACTTAATTGAAAGTCCATATTTTAACGCCTTACTTCGTATCGTTTGTTGTATTAATAAGTTTAATCTTGGATATTGCCCAACTCATCAGCTCTAATAGCGATTGCGCCCAGACCAGGCGAAGTCCTTACTTAATATTTTATTGAAAATAAAAGTCCGACTTATTAACGGATGCCAGATGAGCGCATAAAATCCTTGTTCACGACTTTGCGGCCGGTCAGAACAAACACGTTCATAAACGGGGTGGTCTTCACGATGCTTAATTTATAACTATTTAGTGAGCTAATGGTATAAGCGGACTTTGTATTGGAAAAAATGTGTCGTATCTCAAAAGCTTTGATATAAGTTTACTGTTTTTTTTTCAAATTGTTGCTTGCAAAGCTTGCCTCCGTAGCCTAATAGTAAGGGCGTGTTTTTTAGAAACTGGAGGTGGTGGAATCCTGCGGGGATCAACAAATTTTCATTGCTGTTTCCTAGTTGGTTTGGGCAATTTGGGCTGGTCACCCACGCGCCTCACGTATCACCCACGCCACGTCACGCTTGTCTGAAAAGTAAGATGATCCATGCGTCGGATGGGCATGTAAAAAGTCGGTCCACCCACCAACCCGCATTGGACCAGCGAGGTGGAATACGGTCCAATACCGGAGATACCAGAATGGAGAAGGGGAGGCCTACGTCCAGCAGTGGAATTACACAGGCTGATGATGATGATCATCGCATCATTATTAATATTTCAATAAAAATAGCGCCCTATAAAACATCATGCTTTTACTCGAATACTGCTCATAAGTTAAAAAAGAAACCGTCAGATTATAATCTTTTTAATATAGTTAACCATGTACATTATAGAAACATTCCAAATTAAATTAAACACATAAAAATCTGGTAAGGTTTTTTTTATAAATAGATGTACGAGGGTGGATTGATAAGTTTGACCAAGAGATGGCGCCACTAGGCCTACCTTGAGGTGGCGTTCTATAGTACCATCCTTAGATAGCTTGTAGCTATAGTTTCAGTCCGATTGCCATGTTAGTTTAGGTTTGAGACCACGCTGAACAAGACGCCTCTGTGTTTTTGGTTAAAATGGAAAAGCTGGAAATTCGTGCTGTTATCAAGTACTTTTATTTGAAGGGGTTAACGCCGAAGGAGATTAAAGAAGAGATGGACTCAACACTGGGGACATCCTCCCTATCATATTCAACCGTTAAGCAGTGGGTTTCCGAGTTTAAAAAAGGTCGTGTGTACATCAATAAAATATTAAGTAAGGAATTCGCCTGGCTCAGGACGCTCAGGACGCTCCATTGAGGTCACAAGTCTATCGATATGATCGAAAAAATCCATCAAATGGTGCTGAAAGACCGCAGATTAAAAGTGCGTGAGATAGCTAAGACCTTTAAGATGTCATATGAACGTGTACAAAATATTTTGCACCAACATTTGTATATGAAAAAGCTGTGTGCAAGATGGGTGCCGCGTTTGCTTACAGTCGACCAAAAATTGATTTGAAAGAACATTTCTACCGCCAATTTGGCGTTGTATAAGCGTAATCCAAGCGAATTTGTGCGTCGATTTGTAACCGTAGACGAAACTTGGGTCCACCAATACACTCCTGAAACCAAAGAACAGTCTAAACAGTGGATTGGACCAGGGGAACCAACTCCAAAGGAGGCAAAAACATTTTTTTTCGGTGAAAAAGGTTATGGCTACAGTTTTTGGGATGCAGAGGTATTATATACATCGATTACCTTGAAAAGGGTAAAACTTCACTGGTCAATACTACGCAGACTTATTGCAACGTTTGAGCCACGAAGTGAAAATTAAACGACCTCATCTGGCAGAAATCTTGTTTCATTACGATAACGCATCAGCGCACACGTCAATCGTTGCGATGGCTAAAATCAACGATCTGAAATTTGAATTGATGCCGCACCCTCTCCTATTCTCCAGACCTAAACGAGTGACTATTATCTGTTTCCTAACCTCAAAAAATGGCTTGGCGGTAAGAGATTTGCGGACAATGAAGCAGTAATCAAGCTGTAAATGGATATTTTGAGGAGTTTGACGAATCAGTCTATAGATATGGCATTACTAGACCAGAACACCGCTATGAGAAATGTATCTTGCCTGGAGAAGATTATATTGAGAAATAAAAAAAATCTTAAAACCTTGTTTTTCTTGAGTCAGGCCGGAAACTTATCAATCCACCCTCGTACATTAAATTTTTAATGTAAAAATATCCAAAATACTGATATCTGAAATTTATAATTGCATTAAAAATAGTAGCTCACATGGTAGATTCCTGCTCATTAAATGTTCGATTACTGGAAATTTAAACAAAAAAGCGTTAAAAATAGATACTATCTGCTAATTTTAATTATTTTCTTTTGATTTACCAAATCGTTTTATGTATTTTATTAAAATATAAACACTTATAACAATTGAACAAATCTTCTACTAAAATATTTCTTCTGTATTGAGTAAACCATACGATAACTAATGACATCTATTGGCCACAACGAAAAATATAATAATTGCAATAACATAACGTAAATATTGATACAAAAATATTGCAGACTTATAATTACAGATCAAAAATAACTATAATGAATTTATAAAAAAACTCTCATAGAATAACGTTCAAAAAATTCTTTTAAAAATATTTTTAACATATTATTAACGTACAAATTATATAAAATAGTTTTTTTCTGTTATTTTAATATTAACAGATATAGTTTTTTTATCAACGCGTGCCCCGCACAGATTATATTAAACGTAACGCTGGCACGATAAAACGCTCTCCGCTCGTTTAAAAGAAAAACGTGTCGCGGCCGGCGCGTTGGCCGGTCTCCAGTCTCACCTGCCGTTGTTTCCGCTCTGGATACCACTATTTTTAGGGTGGAGTGCGACAGAGTTGGATAATCTCTCAATTGGAAACTTCAACAGATTAATAATGCTAAATGCTTTTTTAAAAAAAAGTTTAGCGCGTTTCGTCTTGGTGGATTAAGTTTTTTTTTAACTTTAGATTTTTTATAAGTAAATTTAAAAAATATAAATTAAAACAGAAAATACGTGGTTAAGTTGGTTTTCGAACATTTGAACCCCGAAACTACGTATTAAACGGTTACTATTTAACTCTGTTTAATTTTTTTTTTATGAAAAGACGTAATTACGATCCTGATCATTAAGATTTTTCTTTTTTCTTAACACATCTCGCATAAATCAGCGGTGATTGCGGATGTAAGTCCAAGAAACGAATTCGGACCGGACATAAGACTCAACAAAATATTACGGTGAGCCGCCATTTTTAAAAATTTATTATGAATTCTCTAGTTGACACACGGCTAAATACAATTAACTAGTTGTTAGTAGAATACTTAAAAAAACTATATTTTTCTCAAAAAAATATTTGCCGAAAAAAATCTAAATGTAATAAACTAAAGCCTTTGATTTGGTAATTGTTGCTGAGCGTAATACATTGGGCCACAAAATCGCTAAACGAATAGTCAAAGCTACCTTAACCATATTCAATAATAGATAATGTTATCTACGCCATCTATTTTTCAAACATTATCTAGAAATATGCTAATAATTGACAACATTTAGGGTATTCCACAGACTATATACACTTTAGTTAATTTTTTAAGAAATAATATTTCCGTATAGTGAACCGAAAGTTGACGACGTTGCAAATTGCTAAAAACAATAGAACTATTTTTAAATACCATTCGAAGTTTTATTTTTAAAGGGGATAATTATGGTTTATTTTTTTATATATTTGGCGTTGACTCCACAAGTCGATGACACCAATTTCCATTCATATTTCCATCGCTTAGTTCATAATGAAACTGGCAGAGTTTCGCCACGAGGCGGAATCGAATACATAGTTCTTGGGGGCTTATGAATGAAATGTGGGCGTCGGAAACATGTAGGAACCACGTGGCACTAGTACAGCTCTCCAAATTAACTAAATGCTTTTGCGAGCACAAACTCGTGAAATTAAAAAATATTCCAACTTTATGCAAAAAATATAATTGGAGCTTCTGTTTGTAAATCTAACTAACCGTTTCAAAAAATAATCGATGATTGATTAATTAACAACAACAAAAAACATATTTTTAATTGTTTTTTCTGGCTGATCTTTAGAATGGCTGCTCCGATTTTGACAGAACCTTAATTGAAAGATAGCTGATGTAACTGGGAATTACTTGGGTTGTTTTTTTTTTCTAGAAAGAAGTTAATAATAATTTTTTATATAGTAGCACGCCAACAAAGTCGCGGGCACCAGCTAGTTATCTTATACATTTATCCACTTATGTTACTTAAAATATACGTCAGAGATGGTTTAAATTAGAAAAAAAATTAAATAGGAACAGCTACCTGTTTAAAGGGCTGTTATATCATGCCCACTGAGATAAACCAACATTGAAATAAAATACTCAATAATGATAAGCGTTTTAAATTGCACATTATTGCCAGTAGTGAATGCTAAATATTGTGTGTATTAGTATAGTGATAGTGAATGCCATTACTATACTCAGTATAGTAAAGTAAATAATTAAGGTTGAATCTACATTGATCTCTACTTTCCTACAAACACTTCGAGTAAATTACATCAGCTTTTCCTAACAGGGAACGAGCCAATTTTTTGTAACCGAACGACCGCCTCCCTTTTAGATAATACCCGTTGTCTATTTCAGTCCACGCATATGTTATTCCTCCGTTGAAATAATAAGGCCATTGGCCTAATGACAGCGGGCCTATTTTTAGTTTGGAGCTTTTCGACGTCGCCTCTTATCCGTAAGGTGAGAAAGCTTCAGAGATCCCACTACGTTTACTCGCTAATATATCACTCGAGTGTTCGTCTTTCCAACATTTGGCAAACACTTCCAATTTTACGATGAAACAAATCGTGATTTCGGTCCACGATTTATATTCTGAATGAGATGATATTTTTTTCCGAGTCGAAATCGTTATGTTTTATAGCCTCATTTGTAATATGTAATGAGCAATTTAAAAGATGAAGACGATGATTTCATGCTGTTCAGTACGTGTACCCTTTATATAAAAGTAAATAATAATGTAGTACAAATGAGATGTCTGTTCTAATGTCAAAATGATATCCGTGTAGATTTCGATAAACGTAACTCTAGTATGAATATTGATTTGATTATCTTTATATTAGCTTTATGACTTTTGAAAAACAGCAGTTTACATCAACAGTAAAATTATATTTCTAAATGACAAAACAATTATCAATTTAATCAAGCAAGCAATCAAGCAAGTATCAATTTATCACCATCATCATTATCAGCCTGTGTCAGTCCACTGCTGGACATAGGCCTCCCCTAATGCACGCTACCGCTTCCGATCTTCGGCAATTCTCATCCAGCCCACACCGGCCGCTTTACGAATTTCGTCAGACCATCTACATCTTATCAGTTACTGACATCTAAAACAACATATTTTTCATGTTCTATATCAAATAGCATTTAATAAGGCTAAAAACAATAAGACAAGTCACTTCAGGATGTCCGACTATTTCTACCATAAATGTTTTAAAACCAGTTATTACACTGACTACGCTAAACAAGAGATCAACATGATTCGACAATCGATGGTTATGGCATATTATCAGAGTCAGGTCGGGAGAACTGCTGATAAGCTTCCTGCCGATCTTACTAGTTCCTACCGTTACAAGAGAGTCATTAAATTATTTATTTCAATTTGTAACAAAATCTGTATAACGAGTTCATAGCCTCGACAAGATAGGTCTAAATTCGACCTAAGCTTTAATAAGGTTTTCCAATAGCTTTTTGATTCTAAAAGTATTATTGTTTTCAACAAATTGGTAAGGATGTTGATACCTGAATATGTTGGAAATTTGGTACTGCAGCTTTTTATCCCCGGTCGAAGGCCAAGAGGCTGACCCAAAACAAGGTGGAAAGATGTAGTAGCCAAAGACATGGTGCAATGCGAAGTTTCTAAGGAGGATGTCGAATATAGGGCGGAGTGGAGAAAAAGTATAGCGGAAGCTGACCCCACCACCATGTGGGATACTAGCTAGGAAGAGAGAGAGAAGTAAGGTTGATTGATAGCTCCCTTGTACTAAAATTATTATTCTTTTCCACAGGCAAACCAGCGAAAGTGGAACCAATGCAGCCCGTGAAGGCGCCGCGCGGAGGGCGCGTGAGGCTGGAGTGCCAAGCGAGCGCTCGCCCACCACCTCGTATTACTTGGTACAAAGACGGCAAGCCTGTCGCCGACATCGCCTTGAGGCGGTTCCGGGTGCAGAACTACAGGTAAGAAAAGGCTTCCTTAACCTAGCCCTTTCGTAAGCCTTCGCAAAGTCGGTTTATCCACCAAAGATTATCTAAACATAACCCGAATGGCGACATCTGACCACAATCCAAAGGTAAACGGGTTTTATTATGGCCAACAATGGCAGATGAGCGGTGGGGCCACCTGACGGAAAGTGATCATGCCCCTGGACATGAGTAACACCAGGAGTATCACCAATGCACTGTGAGACATAAGATGTAGATCATCACACATCGGTACCCATGAAACCAGAACACGGTAGTGTTTACACGCTACTGCTTTGCGTAAGTGCTTAACAGAAGTAGCCACAACGGTGATACCGTCCCAGACGGCCCCTGTGATGGAGACTACAACCTATATCGTCGAAATCCTTCTATCAGGTGGTATTCCATGTCAAAATGTTTAAAGGAAGAAATGTCGCATAATTATATATAAATAAATAAAATAATTTATGTTCAAGAACTTTAACTTTTTTTATCGTCAGTGCAAGGATATTGTAATAGTTTAGGCGATGACACATAGCTGTTTACCTTCAAGATTTGAGCGCGTGACCTACGATATGGTGGTAAAATAAAGAATGATATTTTATGCTTTTGGTAATCCAAACATAATCTGGAATTTTCGTAAAAGAGCGACCATTTTGTACCAAGGCTAGTTCACTTCCAAAACATTTAAGCCTTAGCGTATTTTTGACAGTACCAATAGTATACGCATATTTAACCATTTCTAATGATATTTTGAACATCTTCAGCAAGTTAGTATTATTAAGTGATGTATTGGAAAATATTTTGTCGGACAATGTGCACATTGGAACGACCTAGTTAGTTGTCTATAATAAACCGGCGATATTGATCTGTAATGTGCCAATAAACGAATGCACGTGTTGTTTATATTCATTATCAAATGCATTAAACAATTCTGCAATCATGCGCTGCAAGTACAGACTCCTGAGAATGGATTGAGTACCAAATGCTACTTAAAAAATATATTAAGTACACGCGACTATCGCCTTTATTTTAAGTCGTATAGGAGTCATAGAGTCAGTTTTATCGAGCAATTAGTGTGAAGTGATCCAGACAGTGGTGTCACGGGCCGTTGATTGCGGGTGCACTAAATATTTTTGCACGGACCACTACTAGCCTGTAGTTCGTTGACCTCTTATTTGCCGCCTTTATTTGAATCATCTCACGTTGTCATATTTAATACAAATGTCAATTTGAATTTTTATACTTTTTTTATTCAAACGTAAAGTTATAGAATCATTTTGAAAGGCAGGCTTCCATTTATGGTTATTAAAACTAAGTTTAGAAACTAAATTGTACAAAAACGATAACCACATTGCCTAAATTTTTATTAAAAGAAACGCTATCTAAACTATGTTAAAAACATTTATTGTAGTAAAGTAACCTAAAATGTCTAGATTAACAACGTACCATTATAAAATTTTAATTTAACATTATTTCCATGATATTACTATAAGAAATACTTTAAAAAAAATTAAAAAATATATATTAACAGTAACGATTACACATTTAGAATTCTGTCGTTGAACTATGCGTAGACGCGACGACAGACGACTGGAATCCGTTTCTAAGGAACGGCAGGCATTTTCCAGAAATATATGTCTATACTTAGGAGTGAGGGGCTTTGATAACTTATTCGAATACGTTAAAGTTGCGCTCAAAAGCCATTGTTATATATTGCATTTTTCTCAGAGTTAATGTTGCCACATTCGTCTTTTAAAAATATAAAAATAATATAGAAATAAAAATTTAAGGATACTTTCGGAATTATAATCATGTATAATCGAATAAAATATATTAAATAACGACGGAAGAAAACAAAAACGTCGTAACTGACATAATTTAATTTAAATTTAATAATAAAATAGATTTTTGATTATATCTTTTATTATAAATAAAAGAATATATCGAATAACATAATTTTTATTAAACATAAAAGTTATGATCAAAATCGATACTAATGTTCGATATGTATTCAGCAACATGCGCATATTGCATATTATAATGTATAAATAATATGCCACGAAAAAAATTAACAAAGTGTTGACCTTTTATGCAATTGCAACTGATCCGTGGTATAAAACAAACAAACTAAATAGCCACAGACTAAAAGGAGTCTAAAAATAAAATAAAAATTCGCGCCAACCTTCATTCGTTCTACGACATTTATCTTTCTCGAAATGGAGTCGGGAGCGCTTTCTTAATAACAATACATTAGAGCCATTAGGACTACAGTTGGAGACGATTTATTATTAAGGTTATTGGCCATTACGGCCATGTTTATCCATACATCTAGATCACTACTACACACTGCGATTAGTCATGTCGATGCATCAGCGCCCTCTATTTTATCATTCATTAACTGCCCATACCACACTCTCACACGGTTATGTCGTCCTGGTAATGCAAATGTAGCGACATCTAGTTAGGTTGTGGGACTTTGTTACTGGTCGTAAATAATTATTCGGATTATGCTTTAAATTGTATTTCTATGTTAATGTCCATAATTATATATGTTTAAAATGTGTTGCAAATATGACAAGAAAAAATGCACGCTTTATTTATGTCGTCGCTTCTTCAATAGATATTCTAAATATTCACTACAACATGTACAAAAACATTGCTAGTAATTGCTTGAGCATTCATGCATCCTAGTATCTGAGTTGTGTTAGCATCTCACGAAGTCTACCTATACTTTTCTGTAATGGCAATTAGTGTTTAAATCGTGTCATCAAAATAGTCTCATTGCTTATATTAGTTATTCTTGTTAAAATAAAAACAATAGCGATGAGACTAGACTTAATTACTTTAAATTGCTAGGTGTATAAATATTTTAGAATATTATTGCAATTTACTAACTTTAAATTTGATATATTGCGTGTTTTCTTTGTTGTTTAATAGAAAACTTTACGTTTACAAGCTGATGTTTCCAAATCTGTGTCGGTTCAATCCTTTAAGTAAATACCCAATTTAAGTTGACAATAATCTGCAGACGGCGCTCGGTGCTGGTGATAAGGCACGCCCGCCGCGAGGACGCGGCGAGCTACGAGTGCAGGGCGCAGGGGGCGATCGGGCCCCCAGCGATAGCCAAGGTCCAAGTCAGTGTCCTGCCGCCCACCACGGCCGCGCCGGACACCGGTAAGACACAACCCTATTGACTTATCCTTATCATCATCATCATCAGCTTAATAAAGTCGACCTTTGAGCATAGGCTTCCTACAGGAGTTTCTGTCACGAGGAGGTCTTGTGCAACCTGCACCCACTGGCTCCAGGAACGTTACACACACTCACAGTTAAAATTGACTTAAGCCTTAAAATGGCTTTTATAGCACTCTGAAATCTCTAGCTCTGTCCCTTGGTACTTCTTATTAATTAGGATAGGAATTAATTTATATAACGTAAACACAGGTCATACTAATGAAAGGCTCCGTGCAAAATTCTCATAAAAGTAGAAAGAAAGAAACAGGCCTCAATGTAAAATTATCGTATATTTTCAACCATTAATTTCTAATTCAAGTTTAAAATACTTAGAAAGTATTTTTTTAAATACCTCACAAGTACCAAATTAGTTTTTTAAAATACCTCAAAAGTAAGTTGATAACCCCAAAAACCGATTAAGCTATAAAATTATAAGTATTTAATAAAAAACCTACAACCGAATGCAAGTTAACAAGCACGCCACGCAAGTTGATCGCATTCTTTCTCGCCCTAACTACTGGTCGATCCAAATGACTATTTGCTTATGGCAACGTTCCGACCAGTCTGGATCGCAATATGGCGAGCTATTTACAAGGCGTCATTCCTCCGTGTGTGCAGGAACTAGGGCGTAATTCGATCAGTGCGTCCTAAGGTAAAAAAATAATGTAAAAACGCCAAAGGCAGACTTAAATTGACTACAATCGAACGAATTGAACCACTAAAAATAGCAATAAACGCTTGAAGAGGTTAAACCGTAGAATGTTCAGAAAAGCTACTAAAGTTTTAGAAACACTATTTTCAACATGAAATCTAATTGCTTCTACTTGTTCAACTGGGACAGTTTTAGTCTCTATTTCTGTTTCTATTATATCTTTACCTTTACACTAATAGACTTGCATTTGAATAAACTATCTACGACTTCTATCCATCGATGGATTAACTGCTACACTTCGATTTGGAAAATCAATTAATAGATACAACATACATACAAGATCATAAAGTTTATCTGGGGCAACGATCTTTTCAGAAGTATGATTAAAATATTTGAAATTGGCGATAAAGTTTCAGCTACTGGCTAATCTTACAAAAACCTTTCTGCAGCACTATTTTCGTTGTAGAATTTTCTGTCAGAGCCCATACTGCAAACGCGGCAAGATCATTTTTTTATAACTATAGTTATAACCTCTCTATATAAAATAAAAAAAGATTACCTTAAGATATCTGTTAATAAATACATAAACGTCACATCGGCCTCGGGGGATTATGAAAAGTAGAAGTAGCAATATTTACAACCATATCCCTTTCTAATACAATATTTAGTTTTTTTCAAAGGTAGTTTTTTAATCTATGCATATTATATACTCTATGAATATGCGAACCGCGCCAAATGAATGCGTCACACGCGTTTACCGATGCCCGACACCGGTGCATTTTCCCGCGAACTCGTACGAGGGAACGGTTACAATATTTTCCTCGTATGTCTAACGATGCCATTGTGAAGGCCAGCTATGATCAGTTACCTTCGATGAATAATAAAGATCGCTCGGCACTACAATGGAGGCCTATTGATTGTTTCTTTGTGACAGTTGCCTTAATGGCGATCCCACATGTGTCTGCCGTCCCAACAGGGTTAATTGCACACGTTCATATTTATGGAATAACAACTAGCTTAGCGCTGAGCGGTACTTGCTATTTACTTTTAATACAAAAAATGGCCTAATTTACTATTATATAACTGGCAGGGATCTGAATACATACTCGGTAAAGATCTGAATGACATTTGAAACTGAAATGAAAACTATTTGAAGACGCAAATACTTTTGTTTTTATTGTTAACATTTACCGCATTACGGTTTTAATAACCTAACAATAATATCACAACCTGTTAACTCAATTATATTTTGAAATTATTTATATATTAACCTGTAATTTGAACGGCAAAATGAGTTGAACAACGGCTTATAAAACCAAAAATGCACAAATTATATTGTAGGCTACCTATCCACCTATATAGCGTCTAATTTTTATATACACGTGAATTAACTTGCTCTAAAGTATATATTTTTCGCATTACAGCCTCATTGGGCGCCCCCTGTCCGATGCCGGACCCATCTTCGTACTGCCTCAACGGAGGCACTTGTTTATACTTCGAATTAGTTCAAGAGCAAGCTTGCAAGTGAGTATTATCGCCAGCCAGCTACCAATATAGGCTAGCAATATTTTAGTTATTAGTTTTTTGAAATCCGTTCTACAGATAATCTCAGATTGTAAAATAATATATTACCTGCCTCTTTATTAAGTATAAAAAGGAAAAACACAAAAATAATTATTGTATTTACAACATTTTTGTACATAAATTAAGTTAATCTTCCACATGAAACAGTCACTTAAAATTTAAAAGCTATTTAACCATCAGTTACCTAATGAAGTACGAAAAAATCAATAGCAAAAAAATGTTGCCATAGCCTTTGACAGTTTTCCGAACGCCCGCCCTTTTCCCAAACGCGCAAATAACGCAGCATTCGCCCGCAGGTGTCCAGAGGGATTCAACGGGCAACGCTGCGAGAACAAGGACGTGTCGAATAGGAGCAGTATGTCTCATTCCTACACATGCAAACTGGGCCTATCGACCTCCTACTACTGTTAGCGCTGCGCCGGCGCAAAGCCCACCTCGTTCCAATGTTATAGTTAAAAGAAAAAACGATTAGATCGCTATAACGCGTATAGATATAATGAGAAAAGATTTTCCTTCGCAGTTTTTTTGGAAAAGTTTGTAATTATCATGCTCTCTTAAATAATTGACTACCTATACATATTTTAAATTATGCAAAAACGTTATTAATTTTGGCATTCTGGAACTGAACAATAAAGTTTCATATTAATGCATATGAAAATCATCTAATAAAATAACTCATTTAATACGATTAGTCACTGACAGTTGATATCGTATTCTGATAAACATTCGAGTTTTCCTGAAGGAATTTCTCACTACATCTATACACATGTCTGATTTGATATCTATTGCACGTTCCGATACACGCACGCGTTTGTAACTGGCTGAATGTTTCGAATTTATTTAAGAATTGAAAATTTAAAAAATATTTATTGCCATAATTATCAATAGCTCTTATTTGACCGACCATAGATACAATTTTTTTTTAATTATTTTTTTAGAGCAGCATAAAATTTCAGAAAATTAAAAAAAAATTAGGCACATTTTATCAGCACTTATAAATTTAATAGAAAATTATTATTGACATATCAAATATCATGTAATACATTTGAAATGATATCGTAATGCTTTAAAGTATCTATAAACAAAATTCCGAAACTCTTGTCTCTCCTAATATAGATGAGAAAACATGTAGTTTCCCTCACTAGAGCTATTAAAATAATAATAGGCGAAAATGTAACAAAATATTTCAATTGGTTTGTACTTAAAAATAATTAATAAGCTTTATAGTCGCTATCACTTTCTTTCATATTTCCTTATTTTTTTTACCACTTTCTTGAATTAACTTTCTCTATGCCTTTTTTAAAACGTTGAAGCGATTTTGGAACGAATAACTTTTAAAAAATAAATTCATTATAACATTACACGTCCTATATTTGAAGTTGTAAATATTTTACAATGTATTTGTAATTTTTTTCGCGATTTATTTTATTGTTGTTAACTTTTAAGGTTTGATAAATGGTTTGAGTGGGTGAAATCCTGATGATGAGACTTGCAAGTTTTGTACATATCTATTAGGATAAGTAATATTTTATTAAACACAAAACACACATTTTTGCGCATCTCGCCCCGGATTTGCTAAGCACATGTCACAAGAGCATTTTTAATATATTTTTTTTTTCGTCTATACAATTAACAACTCTTGTTAAAAAAAATTCTCAATTTTGTTTAGTAAATTTCACATTAATAAATAGATTATTTAAACTTACATAAACAACAACAGACAATTAATACTATTATTAGCTGATTTTTCTTTAAAGCTGTCTTTTTTGACATTTTACAATAATAATTTATGACTTTTCAAATATGGCGGGTTCAGTCTAACCTCTTACAAGTAAAAATTCAACATCCAAATTATTTTCGCAATTCCGACATACTCCACCTAGTCAAAGATCAGTTTTAATACTTAAAATATAGTTAGGAATATATTAATTAATTTATGTATAATTTTACGAGTGTGGTTAAACGGATGGACGGTTGTGGCTGTAGTGAAATATATATATTTTACAATAACCGGTTTCCAGTAAATGAGGCTGTTAACTAGCAACATTTTAAACAATAGTCACAGTATTACAGTACTAATGAAGACTTTCGAATCTAATATTTTTAAAACATTTAAATTTATAAATGCAGTTTAAATCTTTTTTGCACATTTTATTATTTGCGGTTTTATTCAGATTAAAAATACTGGTTTAACACGTTTCTTTTTATCTTTATAAATGTATTTTCGTAGTCT
Organism: Lamproptera curius; assembly: GCA_029286875.1. NCBI lineage: Eukaryota > Metazoa > Arthropoda > Insecta > Lepidoptera > Papilionidae > Lamproptera > Lamproptera curius. The sequence continues at coordinate 1,665,103 of JAGSMT010000091.1, read as the reverse complement.
CCGTTGGTATTTTATGTTGTTCAATTAAATTATTTTTTTTGAGTTTTCTTGTATAAAATCAATCTTTTTATTTTTAAGCTCATTATTTATATGTAATTATACTAGAGAAGGGACTATTTATTTTATGCTATTTGAGATACCTACTAGGGCATTAATTTAAGATGGAATGACGTCACAACATTTGAAACATTTAACGTTAAAAAATTGGAAATTAAATTTAAGGGAGTTAATTTGATGAAATTTAGGCGATTTGAAAGAAAAATATCTTTTCTGATTTATTTTTTTCAGGAATGACGTCGTTGCATCTTTTACTAGAGTTTTTGTAGTCTCACAACAAATATCTAAATGCAAAACAATCATGTTAATTTGTAAAATACCAAATCACAATAAAAGAATGAGTGTTGGAATTAACAGAGAGGCGATTATTTTAACTTGTTTTTTTTTTTTTTTTCGTATATCCTTCCCTCGTTCAAAATAAAAGAAAAATGGCGCAATGAATCGACTGGTATGTATTCTAAATTCCGTTCCTTTGCCGTATGCACAAACTCACTCCGCACTCATTGTTGCTAGAAATGAAAAAATGTGTTCAATAATTTATTATCATTCGCCTTTATTTACTATTTTTTTCATTAAGTCGTAACATTTTTTCATTTATTCACATTTCATTTGTATCAATATTAGCGACTAATGCTTATTTGTCATAACTAATGTAACATGTAGCCCGCTCAATGCTTGCCTTTCCTTGTATATTCTTACTGAGAATTTGTTGTGAGATAACAATAACAAAGCCTTAAGAGCCCTAACAGCATGTTGCTGCATTTTTTTCGATTAAGAAAGATTCTTGGGAACCGTTTAACTTTAAAAAATATTTAGGAACATAATTAACGACGATGGTATAACATAATTGTTTTTTTATCAGTAAACTGAAATCCCTTAATAATATTTACGTTATAATTATTGTACATAATCCTAACATAACTCTGTAATTTACCTTTAATAGCAAAAAAAGAAATTGTAGAAGAGAAAAAGTTTTGTCGCTAACATGTGCCGAGTTAAAGCATTTAAGTCAAGCTTTGAGCAAAAGCAAAATACTGTATGCAGTCATTTTACTCCCAAAAAGGATAATTTCATTACAAAATCTTTCCTATAAATACATATGATAAAGTTTGCTTTGATTATCTATAATAATAACATTTTTTTTGTAAATCAAATTCCGAATTGTAACATTTATTGTCTGTTCAGTAAAGAAGAGTTATATTGGGGACTTCCATAGCATTTTTCTTACTCGGAGTTCAAAACATTGTTAATGATCTTGCATGAATCGAATGTGCGTTTTATTTAAAGTTACATAAAAACAAACAGAAGCAATAAAAAAATCTGCTTACAGGTATGGGAGAACGTCTATGGTGACATGAAATACGAAAACGTCATAGGAATAAATGAGCATTGCAAAAGATAGCGGTAGTCAAGCATTCCTTAAGAAAAAACCGATTATATTAGATGATATCTGATATTTTTTTAAAGGCTATCTCTAAAATGTTTTTAATTCAATCAAAAATAGCATACAACATAATATGAAATATTATCTGTATTTTGTTTGCTCTGTTTCTGTTTGCAAATTTTTATAATTCAGTGCTGCGGAATAAAGTACCTACCTATTTGGTGAAATTAATTTCGTATTTTAAGAAATATTCAAATTAGATACACTAACTATAAGAAAAATTAAATTTTGTCTTGCCCTTCGATTTTGGTATTTTGCTTTCACAAAAATTAAAAGACGATTATCTTAGAATTATTTATTCTATTTAGAGAATTTTTTCTATTTTCAATTAGATAATATCTTCCTACTGTAACATTATAGACTTTGTAAATAGCTTCGTTTTATAGGTTCAGAAACCTAAAAGAGACTTGCCGTAATTCTTTAATAGGTTTAGGCTTTATTACGAATCGTAATTTAAAGCCTTTGAAATGTTTTTTTTCGCTATTAAAATAGTAAATCGTCATTGGGGGCTATCCATAAATTATGTCACACGTTATGGGGGAGCAACGGGTTAACAAAATGTAACAAGGGCTCGACAAGGAAGAAATAGACTGTCTCAGCTGTGACAAGGACGGGGAAGGAGTAAAAAAATCATGGAATTCATGTGACGTAATGAAGGCCTTACTAAAAAGTGAGTCGAAGGGATTGCCATTTGCAAAATTTTAATATATTCTTAATATTATTGTTGTAAATATTTTGTGGTGCTTTACTGATTAATTTCATGTACACCTAAATGACTTTATATATTTGATCACAATCAATTTACAAAAAGTTTCACCTGAGAAATTTTATAAGGAGTTCAGTTGTCATTATCCATACATATATATTCTCATTTAATTTTTCAACCCTAATAGTTATTAAAAGCTCAGTTATCATAAAAGTATGTATTTCTACCGTTTCCGTGTCAAATTTTTAATATTTTTTGCTAACAGCTGGCAACATTTTTACTACGACATTTGATTTCGATATCTTAAAAATGTGAGGAATGTTAAGTTGTATTAACAATTTGTACAGTATTATTTGCTGAATAGATATTATTTATTGTAGTGTTTTAATAATTATTCTAAGTGCTTTGTTATATTAATAAATAATATCAAAAGCTTTTATCTGTTATTTATTTCGTATTTTTCCTGCCGTTAGAAACCATTAAATAAATATATAAACTGCAAAGCTGTAATTGACATGTAAACTCCATAAGCAGCAGGGTAAACTGTTCGATAGATAGACCAAATTTCTGTGAATTTAAATACAACGACCTTTAATATTAACTATTAAAAACGGTTGAAATCATCACCATAAACGCACATAGCAGCACCACCCGACGCATAAATCATCTTAACATTTTTCTTTTATTTATCTATAACCATCAGAGCGAAGTGAACACATAGTTATATCGCACATGTCTCATTAGGCTACCGATGCAGGTCAAATATTAATTGAGACCGCTAACCAATAAGGAATAACTATAACCGCGCTAAATAAGCTGTGGAATATACGTAAACAAATGAGTTCTTATTAATGGACCGCTCTAGTAAAGCCCTAACAATTCTTAAGGCCATATCTTAAGGCTCAACGCTCATTAGCACCCGACACCTTTTCGCGCCACAATGCGGCGTCTACTAGCAGAAGCTACTACTCCTGCTTGTAAACGGGTGGTTCACCGGTAAACGCAATGTCGTCAACTGGTAGAACGCGGATGGTTTACGATAACGTAAACGGACGTCTTGGTCTACGAATTTTTGAGTAGTCTGTTAACAATTTCTACTAGTACTAATTGTTAATAGTACTACATCCAGTACTAGTAAGTGTTAGATGTTAAGTAATGTCAATGTTTAGACACCACGATTTAAATAGATACAGAAAAAAAAGGCATTCACGATGACTTCCAGTTGGCATCGAGCGATCAAGTGGTTGTTTACGACTGCTCTGAAGGCAGGGACGTCGCAGGTGTGGACATCGGAGATCTCTCCATGACCCGAATCTCAGCGCAGGAGGCACACGGGCCCTATGGGCACTGTCCCTTTATTAATTAGAGCTATCAAGTGGCTACGTTAACCATGTCATATGAATGACAAACGCGACGTAAAACATCCTTGTCTCAAGATGGCGCTCAGGGCCGCTATTACACGGACGCCCCAGAGGGCCTCACCGAGGTCGACTTGCGAACGATTCGCATCACTTATCGAGCCTGCTTTTCTCGAGCAACGATTCGCATTGGACTTGCCCCGCATAAAGTGTGTCTGCCAAACGAACAACAAACGCCTCGACTGTTACAATTCTTAAGTCCCTTGCAATGACGTCGTTCGTGCCGTAGCGCCCGGCGTAAATGATCACGCGTGGGGACAGATTTGTTGGACTTGTTGTCGTTTCCGCTGATTGGCCAAAGCTAAGCGAAGGAAGGCGTAGTTGGCATCCAGCAGGCGCTAGGTGGCACCCGGGTGCTGCTTTAATCCGGCGACGTTACGAATTTGGTGCAGGAACCGATACAAATACAATACGGGTGGCTCTAACGTTCGCCATATTTCAACAATTTGGTTAAAAATATAACAAATAGTAAAATAGATTATGAATTACAAACAAGGAAACACAATTTTAATACAACAAATTTTTGAGTCACACTTTTATATATACGAAATAAATATAGTGATTAAATCTTTTACCTTACCGATATTACAAATTTTTAGATTTACTGATCGAAGTAAGCAAAATACTTTCATAAATGTGAATTTAATATGGTAAACACTTGACATTCATAAGATCTCAAGACTGAATAATAATAATAATAAAACGGTCCAAAAACCCCATAATGGAGAAGGCGCGCGTGAGGGGAGGCCTATATCCAGCAGTGGACAAACACAGGCTGATGATGATGATGATAATGATGAAAGACATCACTGAAGGAGCTTGGCCAAAAAATATATGCATGAAAATGGTTTTAGAGATTCAAGATTAACATGTCTAGATATAAGGCGTTATTGAAACTAAGAAATTGTCATCAAGCAGATTTCTTAAATGTATCATATCAAATAAACTGATACATTGCTAATTACATTACAAATGAAATTGCATACACTATTATATTCACTGTACTACTATAAATAACAAAAAAAGATATCTTACACCCCAAATAAACCTTGAGGTTGAGGAAGAAAACAATAATTTTAAGGTAAAATGCTGTTTATTTTTAACATGATTTTACTTAAATAAAACACTACACACATACAGTTATTTAAAAACATTATCACAGATATGTACAATATGTAAAGATTAAACCCACTAACTCGCATTGGACCAGTATGGTGGGATACCCTTCAAAAACCCCCTAATGGAGAAGGTGTGCGTCTAGGGGAGGCCTATGTCCAGCAGTGGACTAACAAGGCTGATGATGATAAAATTAGAAAATAAACTAAATAATAGGCTACTCTTACTCTAAAATACTTATTATCATTAGAGATTTTATGACAAAATTAAAATAAATAAAGCAACATAATATTTAATACAAAATTCCTGCCAATTAAATTATTATGACTGAGACAGCAAAAGAATACAATTTTATTGTGTTTAATTAAGTGAAAGAGTTCTTTGTTTAGATATACTAGTAAAACTTGAGTTCCCAATTACAAATTACAGAAGCCGCCACTAGAATTTGGTGCTTGCTCAAATTCAGTTAAATGATTGGTATACTAAGAAAATATACAAAGACTCCTAAACAACTTTGGTGTTATAAAAACAGTACTTTTTCATAAAACCTGAGAATATGCAGGATTAGTTAAACAGCCAAACCAATTCTGCAATTTAATCAACTAACTTATAACTAACAACCGTCTCCATTTTGTGAAGACTCGTTGAGAAAGATTTCAGTTGTACATTCTGAGCATTTGTAATTGAAATAGGCTCTGCTTCTGCCCACTTTTCGGGTATATCGCAAGTAGGTTTGGCATGAACCAACACATCAAAGGAACATCTACAATCTAAAAATGGTAAATAGGAAATTGTTGCCGCAACTTGTAACATGACATCTCTTATCTCTTGTTGGATTTTCTTTAACTCTTTACTGCCTACAGTCTCTTTTTTCTCTTTTGATAGGGCAACATCACCATCTTCATATTGTACATTGAAATCCCAACACTCTAACACTTCTTTGTTGGCAACATTAATGATGACCAGAGAGAGTTTTGTCACTTTCTTGTTCACAATCCATTCTGTAATGGAATGGTATTAAAAATTAAGTCAGAAAATTGAAACTATTATTCTTGAAATGATAATTTTAGATATCTTATGCTACTTTAAAAAAACCTTGTATCATTATTCAGTAAATAAAATATAACATCTTACGACGAATGCGGCAAGGAATAAGTGGTGTCCTTTGTTGCAAGCATATAGCTATTTACCATCAGGTAAAGAACAACCTCATAAAGTCGCAACTTTAACAGATATGAAAAAAATATGATATTGTTTTTTACAAAATCTCGGTTTTACAAGTGTCTAGTACTTTATTATTGCTTCTTAGAAACCTTACCTTTACAAACGATAATGTTTTGACATGATTGGAGCAAACTACCAAATGTGAAAACAAACATGAAAATAAATATAGCAATCAAACAGATACCTTCGCTTTGGGTCAGAAGATTTGTGAGAAAGCTTTTTATGAGAGGGTCCTCGGATATTAACAAGTTAATGCCGTACTGTTGTTCTGCCTTAAACGTCTCAGGCGGATACAAGCCTCTTTGGAATAACACCGAATTAATGGCAAATTCTGAAAATATAAAATTTAGTTAAAAAATGTTTGAGTAGATATTTAAGTACCTAGGCATTTAAAATAATTCACCGAAGCCTATAATAATAAACCTTTATAAAAAGAATTTGGGGCTTATTAATTTAGGAAGATATAAGAGATATTTTGTATACATAAAGATTACCGTCTATGATAATATCGAAATATATATAATATAAAAGATAAAGAACTCACTTAAATAATCGCATATGATTTGAGCAGAACCCCTGAGAGTAATGCAATTTTTCGTTTGTTGCTGAGACATTAGGAAAATAAGTAAATTAGTAAAAAAACAATAAATTCAAAAGAGTTTTACAAGTTATCAAAACACGTTACTGAACGTTAGTTTCAAACAAGGCAAATCGGTTACATTTTAACAAATGACAACTTCACTCGTATTGCAAGATAAAAAAAACATTCTTTGTTGAAATTACATCTTAAACTGTATATTAAAGTCATAAGTAAGTAAACTAATATCTAAAAGCAAGTAAAAAGGGAAATATCCATAAATTCTCAGCTAAGTAAGAGAGAAAACACTAATTTATCAAAAACATTACTTATCTGTAATAATGTTTTTGAATTTAAAATTTTCGAAAAAATATGGAGCAATATTTAACCAAAATTAATACATATTATTAAATAATTTATTAATTTTTATAATTTCATGTCAAACACACAGCTTAACAAGCTTTAATGTCATATGTAAATGTCATTTTGTTATTTTTCTTTTAAAAACAATGTCGTTTGTCGCGCATCGCAATCTTTAAACCTAATTATCAGTATATAAGATGCATATAAATACAGAAAATCAATTAAATGATGTATGAAATTGTATTTTTATAATTTTTCGTGAAGGTCGGACTGGCTATGGGGCGAACAAAACGCAAACGAAAATTAAAGTCACGAGATTACTGCGCTTGTAATAACAGTGAAGATTTGATTTTACTTAACTCGTGGCTCAACAAACACGGTGTTCGGCGAAATAAAAACTTAGGCCTAGCTGTTTTTCAAAATACTGGACGCGGAGTGCTCACGAAAAAGAAAATATGCGCGGGGGACGAACTTATCAACTTACCGCTAAATTTGACGATCAATGTGACAACTTTGCTATTAGATGAATTGTTTTGTAATATATTTATAGAGAATAAGAAGCGATGTTTTGTAGAATACAAAGGAAGTTTATCATTCCAGTCGTTAATGGCATTTTACTTGGTGTTTTTAAAGTTACAAGGTACAAAATCAAAATGGTTCACATATTTAGAGAGCTTACCAAAAGAGTACACAGTTCCTTATTTTTTATCTACAGAATTGCAATATTATATTGATAATGAAATAATGTCAGTTATATATAAACAAAAAGATACTATTAATAAATCATTTAGTATTTTTGAAGATATTTTAACTAATAACTTAAGCAGATCTACTATTGTAGTTACATTTAGGACAAATTTTACTAAACCTCTGTATGAATGGGCCTATTTTACAGTGAATACTAGATGTGTTTTTATGGATTTAACTAATGTGATTGATTTACAAAATGTAGAGAATACCATTACAGCAATGATAGATGATAATACAAAGATTTCTCTCTGCCCATATTTAGATATGATTAACCATAGTCCCAATGCAAAGAATGAGACAAAGCTGATTGTTAGCAATAACATAAAAAACATTTCAGTCCACAAAGCGAGTGTAGAAGAACTCACAAACATTCAGTTTTCTATATATACCAAGAATACCTTTAAACCGCATTCGCAAGTGTTTATCTGTTACGGAGACAGTCATAATTTGAAATTGATAACTGAATATGGTTTTTATTTGCCTCACAATGAATTAGATTGTGTTAATTTCGATTTTGAAAGTATTAAAACATTCTTGAATTCCAGATCTATCAATTTCTCACAGGACCAATTGAAGTTTATCAGCAATCACAATTTAAATAAAGAGTTGTATATTGATTTGAGAGGGCTGAGTTTCAACTTCTATGGATTGTTAATGGTAGCCAAATATTTCTATAAAGAAAACACAGATGTGAGCAGATTAATTTATTCCGCTGCCATTTGTTCAGAGGATAGACTGCTTCTAGATTTAATAATGCCTATGGTTTTAGAGAAAATTGAAGAGTTAAAACTTTCAGTAGACAAATTGAAGACTTCCTATGAAGAGAGTGCAATTTTAAGTAACTGTGTAGAACTTATGTGTCAATATGTTAATATATTAGAGAAATTTATTAAATGTTAGTTTTGGATACTGTTGTGTATTATTTTAATATTTCAATTTGTCTAATGTCTTTGTTGTGTAAATTAATTGTTTCATATAGAACAACGTAATTGTCAAATATAATACTACAAGTTATATACCATATGCTTAAAGACCAGTTAATTTGAAGTAAAATACTTTTTACTATTGCCAGTAATTTTAAGATATTAACCAATATACATGAGTGATGTTATGGTAAATGGATATATGCATGGACATGTGTATTTTATTGTCCCAATAGCCACTAAAACAGTAAAATCTTAGGTGCAAAGCAGAGTTAAAGCATTTACATTTCTGGCTGATCACATCATATTACCAAGTAAAATGTATTTAAGGGCTATACTTGTGGTTTAAGTGTTGGTCTTATATTTTTACGCAAGAGATACGCTGTCGCGGGGCGCTAACTCACACCGACTTAAAGGAGAAGGAACAATGATGTAGCATTGTTCCTCCCGGGCACCTAAAAGGTAAGAGCAAAGAATATTTTGCGGTTATCTGCAACCCCACCAGCGTTGGCCGTTGCAGCAAACCCGTCTCGCACACGGCATACGGCTCACACCATCTTTGGGCGCGTAGGATCTAATTCGCCATTCGTCTCAACCTTTAACATGAGTAAAATTGCGTAATAATATACAACTTCATACAATCAGTCTCCTGTTGGCTCAAAGTTTTGTAAAAATAAGCAGCATCCTAATATCCTTGCAAAACTTATAAAACATTTATTGTCCTAATTAAAATTTACGATAAATCTTTTATGGCAGGTCTTTTTTTGCAAGGGAACGTGTCGGAAACTACTGTCGCAGTGCCTATTGCCGCAAATCAGTAGTGTAAAAACACTACTGTCTTCCGGTTTTAAGGGCACCACAGCCAGCGAACTGGGTAAACGAGGCGTACATTTGTCTTAAGACGGCAAATTCATTGACAACATTATAGGGTCATACGCTGGGTTTCTTTCCGGACCAGGCGTGTTTTCCTACTATCAGGTGAATATCCTGCTCCTAAGAGTACCATCATCAACTTTTATGTTTTATTGATTGAATTACTCCTTAAAAAGGCAGTCAATTCGGAGAATGTATGTACGTTGCATAAGTATAAAATAAACATGATTGATGATATAAATTATTTAAAGGACTGGAGCCTAAAGTTATATTGTTAATGTATACCGTTTTTGAGCTGACTTAGCAAATGATTACTAAACTATAGAATGTTTAACTGTTATTTAAAATATTTTAAATTGTTATTTGTTGATATTAAACAATTTTTCTGACAATAAAAGAAATAGTTTAGGATAGTGAAAGTACGCATAACAACCAATTTAGTATTTCTGTCTTTTTACTTTTTCGATAAAAGATTTTTTAAATTCATGTTTAACATTCGTTATTATTGAACTTCAGTTTTTTTCTACAAATTTGAAAATCATTAAGCTGCCTTTGTACTAATTTTATTTGCAAGAATTTTAAATGAATAAATGGAAATTCTTAAATAAAACATTTGTAAAATAAACTGAATAAAAATCACTTTGTTACTAGTACCTACAACTAAAAAGATATGAAATGAATATTTACTCTTTTATCAGATAATTTTGCAGTTTTATCAGAAAACCATATAAATAATCAGCATTAAGGGCTTACTTCATTCTTTTCTTAAATTGCGGCGTAATGGTAGCAAGAAGCGAAAAGTACCCGTTATTGAGAAGCGGGTGGATGCGGAATTTATATTGTAGGTACCTTTTTACGGTTTTTACGTCACTAAGCAGCACTAAATTTCTGATTATTTATTTCATAACTGAAAACGTCAGTTCAGCAGTTGTCAATTTACGACCATGGCGGCGACGCTGCTGTCAAATAAGAATTTTAATAAAATAATTCAAAACCATATAAAATTTTCTAATACTTATCGCAATTCGAAATCTTTTGTGTTAAATAAACCACATTTAGGTAATATATGTAAACAATGCAGTGCAGCTAGTTTTAATAGGGTAGGTTATGTGATATTCTACTAAATGTCAATTATTATTTTATAAGTGTTTTTCTGTGCTCAAATTGCTTAAGAGAAGTATCATATGTTTTAGAATTATTCGTCGTCCCCTCCCAAAACGTCTGATACAGCAAAAAATGTTTTGGCGGCAGTGCTGGCGAACAAGCCCAAAACTGGAAAAATTCCCGTTGGTAAGTCTAACCAAAGGTATAGACATATCTGAAGCCTATTACGGCTTTTACATTTAAAAATAAATAAAATATAAGAATGTGTTTGTTTTGTTGCGTAATCTTCGTAATTTGACCTTGTATTGGGAAAATTCCTACAATAAGTGTGGTCACAAAAAGTTGAGGAAATTTTAATCCGCCTATAATTGATTAAATATTTGGAGTTGTCCAGTACTTTGTTCAATGCAATATTGTGTAAAATATTATTCTATTCATAACCATTGCAAAGCTTTAACTGTATTCATTAAATGTTTATTTTTAACTTCATACATTTTTAATTGTCCAAGTTGGAGAACAAATAATTGTTATTGATAATTTATTGATGTGTAGTTTCTCATCCTATTATTAGTGTTTAGATGGTTTTGTTTGTCACCAAACATGTTTCACTATAAGAATCATTAAGAGCACATTATCACAGCTATTATCATTCAAGATAGTGAATACTGTATTGCTCTTACTCTTTTATGAATCATTTACATTTAACAAATAGACCATTTAAATAATAGTTAATTTATTTTTTATTGCATTTAAGATTAGCCAATTCATGTATACTTAGTTTTGGGCCAAAAATTCAAGGGATTATTTATTAAATTGCTAAATTGTTTACTACAGTATTTTATTTAGCAATTAATGTAAACTTAAATTTGATTGTTTTGATGTAAAATTTATGATATAAGACTGCCTTGTTAGAGGTTTATAACACATGACAGACCCATAACTGAACTTTATTGGAAAATAGAGTCATATACATTTTTTTTTATTGGCTAAAGAAGAACAGAATGCATAGCATGGCGGCCACTGATGAAAAGTGGTCATGCACTCATGTCCTACTAGAGGCATTGATGTTAAGTGTTGACAATACAGTGGCTATGTCTGAACTCAACACTGCCTACTGTGAGCATTGATGTTAAAGTCTTGCTTTCCTGACAATGTACACTGGCTACTGTGCTCTTCGAACCGGAACACAATAGTGTTTTCACACTTTTGCTTTGTTGCAGAAATAGTCTAAAAGAATTGTAGACCTAGAATTTTTTTTTGAATAACTGTTGCTTTACAGTTAACTGTTGCTGTTGGTTGTTTTGTTCACATCAATTCTGTGATGAATTTGGTTAAACTATAGTAAACTTTATTGTGTAAATTACTTTACAATTATTTAAAGTTAAACTCATTTTCAAACCGTTCATGGTCCTTGGACAAGGAACGATTAAATGCTATAAAATACTTAAACTTGTATTATTTATCAAGTATGGTATACACATAAGCAGCATATAGTATTATAGTTGACTGTTAAATAATGATTTATTAATAGATATGAATTATGAAAAGCATATAGCTAACACTGGTTTGTACATAGTGTTCATATAATGTTTGTGTTTGTTTAGGATCTTGATTCTCACTAGATCCATGTAAATGTTTTGATTAGCAGAATTAAAAATACTTATTATTTATGTAAAAATTGGAATATATGATTTGAAAAACTATATATAGAATGTTTGTAAACACACCAACGAAAAATTTTCAATAGGACCAAACATTGGTTCATGTCAATAAAATCTTAAGTATAATAATTTTTTGTATTAAAGATCCCTAGTTACTGATTTAATACGCTTAAAGTTGCATATACATAACACACAAACATGAATTCTTGAACTGCACACATAACTGGCCATATATTATTCTTAGCTGATGCAGAGTTCATTAACAAAATTTTGCCTAATTAATTGCCTTTTATTTACATTTATAAGAAAGAAAAACAAATTTTATTCTGATCAGCATTTAGGTTGATCACAGGCCTTTTTAAGAACCCTCAATTCATCTCGGGTCTGAGGGTTCCTTTTCTGAACCTGTGGTAGCGTGTTTGATAATCAATGTGCAAGTGTAAACTTCTATATTGAATAAATATTTAAGTTTGAACTACATTGAAGGGGAAGAAAAAATAAAATATTATATTATTGCTGGTTTGTTTGTAAACACTCTATATCATTTTTAGCTTCACAATAATATTTTTTTTTTATGTTCTTCAGTTTCATATTAATTTTTATCCACAGTAATTGACATTTCACCTTTGTGTTTAATACTTGGTTGGAATGCAGCTCTTCATCCTTTCTCGCACATCCCAGTAACGTCCGCTTGCTTTCCTTCCCCATTATGGTTACCCGAGTCCCACAGACATCCTGATATGATCTCCCTTCCTTAGGTATCCAAAAGAGAGACTGCTTTCACCCAGGTGCATCTGTTTTGTCCCGTGAAGATATACATTTGGGCGATGCCAAACCCGTTTCCGGAATGGACATGATTAGGGGAATGATGGAGTATGTTTGGCCTAAAGTGAGTATTGTTAATAGTGAAAAATCATGTCTTTTTTGGCTAATGTTATGAAGGACCTAAGAAAGAACGAAACAAAAGGAAGATCTTAATGAATGTAAAAAAGATGTTTTGTGACAGTAGACATTTTTTATGATATTTTAAGGTTTCTTTACAAAGATTTAATATATTTCAGTTTGACAAATATTGATAATGCTATTGTTACTAGAGGATATTAGTTTCTTTGAATGTGTAAAAATATATTTTAGTACTTGTGCTGGTTTTGATGATTTATTTAAAATGCTATGTTAAATAAAGAGAATAATGTACAGTTATAACTCTTCTGTAAATTAAAAAAAAAATCTATTTAAAGCTTGTGGCATGATGTTAACAAAAAAAAATTGATTCGTTTTTGTATTAATTATTTTTGTTGCATTACATGCCTTGTTAACCTGTTTTGACATGTAATAAATAAACAAATTTTATTTCAAATATTCACAGCGCCAAAAGCATTTTTATTGTTGAAATGACCAACTTTGTGGCGCCATTTGAATATGCGGTCCTAGTTTTTTTATTAGCATACAAAAGCAGAAGAGCAGTCGGGCCACCTGGCTGAAAGTGGTTACCAACGCCCATTGACGCGATGCGTCAATGGCCGTTGTAACCACAATGTACCGTGGAAATGGGATTTTCCTTTCCGTTTAACCAGTAAATACGTTCGCTATGGTGCCCTCAAACCGGAACACGATAGTGACCGGTCGGAAAAGGGACCTCACAACCTCCGATTATCTCATCGTATAAATAGTGTAGCAAATAAGACTCAAAACAGCTGGTAAAGATAAATAAACCTCGAGAAAAAAGAGCTGCTGCATTTTATTACCTATCTTTAAATTGCCTCTACATTTGACCAGCGCGGTGGGATACGGTCCAAAAACCGCTAATAGAAAAGGCGTGCATTAGGGGAGGCCTATGTCCAGCTGTGGACTTACACTGGCTGATGATGTTGGTAATACATTGTTAAATTATGTTATATATTTCATTTCATCGTCATTATTTTTCCCAAGGACAACGCGATGATCCGCAACCGCGTGATGCTCTCCCTCTCACTCCTGTTCGGTGCGAAAGTGATGAACGTCAGCGTCCCCTTCCTGTTCAAGTATGCCGTGGACGAAGTCAACACAACGGCCGCTGGTGATATTCTTCTGGATGTGGCCACTGCCCCACAGGTCTTGGGCACATCGGCTGTATGCCTGCTACTTGGATGTAAGAGTTTTATATATTTATTCACAACGTCTTATAAATTGGTTCAATATAGGGAGGCACTCTCGAAAACTGTGTTACAGTGCCGCTCACGTAACACTCTCCATAAGCAACCATAAGAGAAAGTGAGAGGCACGCGTCTCTCTTACTCGTGTGCAGTTGGCCTGCTTAAGTGAAAAAGAAGGTTTATCCTTCTTCCTACTATACAAATGAATATTCACATTACAATCATTCTACCACTAAAAGACGTTGTCACGTATAACTTTCGCCCCTATACCGATGTTACAGGCAACCAACTTTTATTTATTTACTAGCTGTTGCGCTCGACTTCGTCCACATGGGAATGTAAAAAAGATAATTCTGTTAGTTTTTTTTTATAAGACAAAAGTAGCCGCAGTTACCCGTAGTAACATCTTCCACTTACGTCTTCCAGTGAAAGTCTCGTCAAAATCGGACCAGCCTTTCCAGAAATTAGCTAACAGGCAAAAATTATGAATAAATGTTGTTTTGTTTATGTATCGGTTATTTATCACGATATATAACCGATACATATTTAATCTCTTAATGTTACAAGCAGAAACTTCAATTTTATTTATTTGTATATTCTTAAAGCCACGTAAACAACACATACAAGAAAAGATTCAAATAGAATTTGTAAATTGTAACTTGTTAGTTATAGGCTCACTCAGTTTTCAATATACATATTCGAATTAAAAACAATAGGGATAACCGTCTCCGTGGCCCAGCGGTTTATAAACCATTGCTTTATAAACCGGATGTCGTGGGTTCGAATCCCGCGGGAAACAACTTTATGTTTTATCATTGTTTCCAGGTTGGTTAGGACAATATAGGACGACCATTCAAGTGTCGGAAAGAAAGATGATCTAAAGAAAATTAATAAGAAATTTAAATGTAATGTTAAACCTCGTTCATCCAGTAATTACACTGGCTACGGTGCCCTTCAAACCGGAACGAAGTGTTCACACACTACTGATTTGCAGCAGACATAAGTTACGGTGGTATTAACCCATATACTTCTTTAGTGTAAACTAAATTAATAATAGAAAAGTAGATTTGATGAATCTACTTTTTTTGTGTCTTCGCGTAATTTTGTTTGCTTTACAAAAGTCTGGCACATTTAATGTTTTAGTATTAAGTTGTTGTTATTCTACTATAAATTGCTTAACATGTGTTATTTTATATTAGGTTCCGCTGAAAACCAGCATTCATGGGTTGTAAAAGATCATGATTCATCTTTGAGACAACCTTTTTGGTTCATTTTGTTTAATTTGGCTTTTGTTAGTCATAAGTTAACGGCTGGCTAAATGTACCAAATAAACATGTTTTCTTTCTTTCTT
This sequence comes from Lamproptera curius, assembly GCA_029286875.1. Taxonomy (NCBI): domain Eukaryota; kingdom Metazoa; phylum Arthropoda; class Insecta; order Lepidoptera; family Papilionidae; genus Lamproptera; species Lamproptera curius. The sequence goes on along the minus strand of JAGSMT010000091.1, from coordinate 1,649,404 downwards.
TATTATACATATTTATTCCCTGACGTTTGGGACTTATTCCAGAATCCGTGATTACGGGCAGACTGTCAAGACTCACTGATCACCTGAGACGTCATAAATAGAACAAGTAATATTTGATTTGGAATAATTTCAGATGGCATAGCCCGCGCCACCGCTGCGGGCTTCAACGAGTTGCGGAACGCCGTGTTCGCGAAGGTGGCCCAGCACTCCATCCGACGGCTGGCCTGCAACGTGTTCGTGCACCTCCACAACCTGGACCTGGGCTTCCACCTGGGACGGCAGACGGGCGCCTTGTCCAAGGTGAGAACTGACTGCCTCGTAGTGGGAGTGAGACGGATACGCAGTATAAGTGCGATTATTCAATTGCCAATCCGCCTACTGAGCGTGATTATTAGTAACTCTTTTTTAATTGACGCCAATGAGATCAGCCGTTGAAAAGGGCTATGTCCAGCAGTGGACTGCCAAAGGCTGTTTATGATCATCATAATCATTGTGTCAATTTGAGTCAGGATGACTGTCTTGTCAGTGACCACGACCCCTACGCCAAAGGCTGTGGGTTGTGATTATTCGTCTAGATATAATATTAAATAGGAGATTTTGGCCGCATTTAACAATTCACATAAAGTAAGCTAAATTGATATAATCGATATAAACAAAGTAACTCATATTAAGGAAGTGACAAAATACAACAAGCGTCCTTATCGATGAAATGGCAGTAAATGCGATGAGCCATTTGTTTGTTATGTTTACTTTGATTCCCAGCCTTTTTAGGCCATGAAATGATGTTGACTTTTTCTTATAAGAACTAAAGTTTTTTGAAAAATAAAAATATTGTTTGAAGTACATATTTTTAAGAGCCATCTTAAATAAAAACCAATCTGTGTGAGCGTCTAAGTATAATACATAATAATAATAATGTTTTGTGTGCGAGGAGGCTATTTTAAATCAATAAGGGTACATCATCAGCCTGTGTTAGTCCACTGTTGGACAAATGCCCCGCTTAACGCACGCCTTTTTCATTAGGGGGTCTTTGGACCGACCCACGCTGGTCTCATGCGGGTTGGTGGGTGAACCCACTTTGTTGAGTCCCCGCAGGGTTCGACCCCACGACCCCCATTATATGGCCTCCCCTAATACACCCGTATCCATTGAGGGTTTTTCGACCGTATCCCACTAGTTGGTCCATTGCGTGTTAGTAGATGGACCGACTTTTTACATGCCCATCCGACGCATGGATCATCTTACTGTTCAGACTATTGGGTGATCGGCCTAAATTGTCCTAACCAACTAGGAAACAACAATGAAAATTTGTCGAGTCCCCGCAGGATTCGAACCCACGACCCCCGTTGTAAAGCATACGCCCATACCACTGGGCTATGGAGGCAGTTATAATTTTTATCCTGAATACTATTATATTCTTCAAAACCTTGGCCGTTTAGCAGCACCTGGGTTTTATTAACAAGTTAAATCCGAGTTTTTTATAACGCGGTAGTCACTTACCGCGGCTTGGCTGTATATTTAATCTCAACTGAATCTTTTCAGACCATAGATCGCGGTTCCCGTGCCATCAACTTCGTTCTGTCCGCGATGGTCTTCAACGTGGTCCCGACCATCTTCGAGCTGGCGCTGGTCTCCTCGATTCTGGGCCTCAAAGGTGGCGCGGCGTTCGCAGGTGATGTACCTTATACTTCTGTTTTGGGATTAGTTTAAAAACACTCTATAGTTACAGAAATCTTTATAATGCTTGTGCAAGTTTGTAAAACGCTGGAGTATATGACGTAAATTATTTTAATAATTACTTAGTACATTTGCTTATTCGTATAAGAGAATTTTTAAGTGAACAGGCAGAAAATCGTACGTATAAGCTGCGAGAGAGATCTTTTTCCGAATGTTATAGAAATATAGTCGTATACACAATGTTACGAGCTGCCGTTTTAATATTAGTACAGTGATGCCTCCGTAGTGTAGTGGTAAAGGCGTGTGCTTTGGAAATCGGAGGTCGTCGGTTCGAATGCTGCGGGGACTTACTAATTTTCTGAGTTGTTTTCGAGTTGATTAGGGAAACGCGGGCTGATCACCCGATTGTCTGTACGTAAGATGATCCATCCGTCGGATGGGTATGTAGAAAGTCGGTCCTGCGTCTAACCTCTATCCGGTCGTGTTGGTTATCCGTCCCATCGAGCTTTGAGAGCATAAAGGAATGGGAGTGCACCGGTGCTTGTGCGTGCACTTGTGCACTATAATATCTCCTGCGCAGTTTGCTGATCTCTAATAGAGATCTGCCGCCGTAGTCGGATCCGACTGGGAGGACATTAGAAAGATGTTATTTATACACTAACTAGCAACTCCAAAACTCCCCTTGCTGGTGGAATCAAAAAGTTCTAAATCCGCTCCTTAGCAGACCTTTACTCATTTAAAGGAATATTCCTACTAAATTTCAAGTCGCTCCAGTGATGTCGTGATGAGTCAATATATGGGTGGGAATCTCTTTCATACATATGAATTGGCAGGAGTGGCCCTGAGCTGCGTGTGCGTGTACGCGGCCTTCACGCTGGCGGTGACGCAGTGGCGCACGCAGTTCCGCGTGCACATGAACCGCGCCGAGAACGAGGCGGGCAACAAGGCGGTCGACTCGCTCATCAACTACGAGACGGTCAAGGTGGATCAAACTCAAATATCCTTATTTAATATATAAGTGTAACGGTGTCGGAATAGGACGCCTCCGACCTGAGAAGAACCGGCGAAAGAAACTCAGCTAAATTTATTGATATTACAAGAATTGATCTGTGTCTGAGCCGGAGAAAGTATGGAAGTGAATAAGTATCGAACCGGTGTTTATTTCTGCTGTAGACCAGTAATGCACAAACGTGACTGTCTTCTGGTTTGAACGGAGCCGTAGCCAGGGTAATAATTGGGTAAACGAGTCGTAACATCTCATGTCTCAGGGCATTAACCTAGTTTTAGTTAGGCTCAGATGTATAAATCAAAAAAATTGTTGCTAAACTTTTAGAATAAAGATAATTAAAAATCCCCTATGTATTATTGTAATGAAGGTTTTATTGCAAGAAAAAACCATTGTCGCTTTATTCAACTTTATTGTATCTAGTAGTGTTGAAATCATATCTTTAAGAACAAAGTTAAAAGCGTAGCATTTAATATTATCAATCACCATTCCAGTACTTCAACAACGAGAAGTACGAGCTTCAGAAGTACGACGAGAGCCTTCGCAAGTACGAGGAGGCCTCCCTGAAGACGGCTTCGAGCCTCGCCCTCCTCAACTTCGGGCAGCACGCCATCTTCAGCGCGGGCTTGAGCGTCATCATGCTCATGGCCGCCAAGGAGATCGCAAAAGGTATAGTTTTGCCTTCGTAGCCTAGTGGTAAGGGCGTGTGCTTTAGAAACCGGAGGTCGTGAGGTCGAATCCCGAATCTAACGACTCGACGAATTTTCGTTGTTGTTTCCTAAGATGGTTAGGGCAATTTGGTTGTGTGCCATAAATTTACCTCTACCATGGCTAACGGAGACCCAGATTTGCGTAACAAAGCCTGATGTCAAACGATTGGCGCTAAGCTATCGAATGCTGCTCATTGGTTAAAAATCACGGATTGTATACGGCGGCGGTCAACAAACAAAAAGCGTTTATTATAGGCGAGATTCGTAGATATTAGGCCTTATGTAGACTTTGCTTACACGAATTGCATGCGTTATTTGGAATATATCTGTAATCAGTATGTAGAGAAAATAGTTTCGACTGATATATAGCCGCCCGCTCAGTAATAGATTGTTGAGAAATTCTAACACAAATGATATGAGCATTGTAATAATTAAGATTTTTGCAGTTTTATTATTATCTTACCCTTATTTGTGTAGAGAGTTTAGCCTGCGAGAGTTCGTAGTTTTTGTACTGTTTATCCTAACTGCGTTGTTCCAGTTTAGTTAGTCTCCACGTGTCAGAGGTCCAATCCTATAGCTTTCTATATATTTAGTAGAGCGTCCAAACAAGGAAGGCCACAGGAGAGGAACAGAAGAATGCTGACAAAATACAAAAGGGAAACAAAGACCTACACCACAACGAAAATAACGTTACCTGCCAGCACAAAGCAAAGAAACACGCAAGCACCAAAAGTGACGGAGGAGCCGGAAATAGAAATAGAAGAAAGGGCGAAATTGAGGGCACAAAAGAATCAAAAGAAAAGGATTTTTGGTTAATAGACTGGGATGAGGAACTCGTAGAACAAGACAACCACTATATCCCTGATGAATTATCCAGAAACTGTGCAAAACATAGAGCAGAAAGAGCAATGGAATTGAAGAAAGAACTAACAGACATAATTAGAGCTGAAAACTTAGCAAACAAGAAAGATAGAGAACGAGTACTATATCTAATCAATGAATACCACGAAAACTACGTTGTTTCTGAGGATATTCTAATTGAAAAAATTGATTTAATAGAAAGATATAGAGCAAAAGATAGAAGAATAAAAACGTTAGTGAATATGGAGAAGAAACTACTCACAAAGATGGAAAAGACTGAGAAAGCAGTAGAAGAAGGCAGGAGAGAAACAGTAGAAATAAGTGAAAAATTTATACAATTGGAGAAGTGCATACAGAGTAAAATCCCGAAACAAACGAAAGATGAAATCACAAAATTGAAGGAAGAATTGAAAGAATACAATATAAAGGAAAGCAAAAAGATATTAATGGAAACGAAAGAGGAAATAAAGAAGCTAAATGAAAATATACATAAACAAATAAAAGAGGACAGAAAAGTTACTAGAAGACAATAATGCAGAGTTAGTCAAACTTAGAAATAAAATAGAAAACTTAAAAATAGATGAACATAAACAACTCCTCAAACAAAACAGAGAAGAGATCATCAAACTTCGGAAAACTTACGAGAAACGGAAGAACACGACAACAACGACTTACGCCGAAGCCGCAGCAAGAAAATTCCATCCCACCAAACCAATGGCGTACCACTCGGTAGGCCATTACGTCACAGGATGAAATGGAAACCGGGACGAGGTGATAAGCCGTATAAGAAAGGTAATAAACCGAGGAGTGAGGGACTGAAGATCGACATGATACGAAGGCAAGAGACAGGAAGATAATTATAGGATGCAGAGACAAAGCAGAAATAAAGCTGATAAAAGACAAAATAAATGGAAAAGACACAAAATTGGTAGCAGAAGAAATGAAAAATAAAGATCCGTTAATCATGCTCCGGGACGTCGTGGGCTGTACAGATGAGGACCTCATAGAGTCAATAAAAAATCAAAACCAACAACTTCTGGAAGGGGTTAGTGAGGAGGACTTCCGAATAGAGATCCGATTCCGGAAGAAAACGAGGAACCCGCTCACGACCCACGTAATACTGAGAGTCTCACCCTGTCTGTGGGGGCTCATGACGGGCCAAGGCGTAATATATATCGATCTACAGAGGGTGAAGGTGGTCGACCAGTCGCCGCTCGTCCAATGTTCACGATGCTTAGCATATGGACACACGAGACGGTTGTGTACGGAAGCCACAGATACATGTAGTCACTGCGGAGGACCCCACCTTCGAGCAGACTGCGCGGAATGGATGGCGGGCGAGCAGCCATCGTGTAAAAACTGCTCCAAGGCTAAATTAGACAACACCCAGCACAACGCTTTTAGCGAGACCTGTCCAATTCGGAGAAAATGGGACGCATTGGCGAGGTCTTCAGTGGCTTATTACTAAGCCCCTACCAATCCGATCCCGACCTCAGTCTGGCAAAGGAACTGCCTGCAGCTAGTGTAAACACGAGTGACACAAATGAGGCATCGGACTAGACAAGTCGCAAAATACACCTAAACAACAACCATAAACCCCTTGTATCATGCACTGCTAGCTAAAGAGCAACACTTAATTCTGAGTAATTAAAGTGGAAAAGTGCAATAATAAAGAAAGGGAGAGCCAAATTACAGCTAGATCACAGACATATTATCACGCCAATAAAGCTTAAATAATCAAAAATAGAACTTGTAGTAAAACAGAAAATGGTATATAAATAAAAATAGACAATGAATTAGAAATTGTATCATGCATTTTAATATGTATGATAACAGTTCGCACATTTAATAGCACAAAATAAGATAACAGAGGGAATGCTAAAGTTTTCTAAACAATATCAATATATTCATTATTACAAGCAAGAAAAATCATTATCCCAAGCAAAAATACAAATGAATTTATTCAGTAGACAAATTAATGTAGAAAATAAATGTAATTAAAAGAAAACAGTAAAATGTACATGATACAAAAGCTGTCAAATAATGATTAAAATTAAAAGACGGTAATGATGTAGCAGCATAAATCAGATAATATAAGTGTATGAGAACAATGTAAGTTGAAGTAAAGAAAAATGTTGTAAGCTAGATATAGAATTAAGATGTAAAACGGTAAATTAGAAAACATTGTGAAACGTAATTATAGTATTGGTAAAATTTGAGAACGAAAATAAGTAAATAAAAGTGAAAAATAATGTTGTAAAATAGATATAGAAATAAGATGTAAAACGGTAATCAGAGAATATTGTGAAAAGTAATTACAGTATAATAAGAATGTATAAAGAGACTTGTAAAGAAAATGTATAAAAATAAGAAAAGAAAATTAAGAAATGACAGAATCTGTCCCAAAAAAGATAAAAGTAAGCATAAAAGAAAGAATGCAAACAAGGTCCCAGATCATATATGTCCGGGGAAAAAGGAAAAAGAAAAAAAAAAAATCCTATAGCTTTTAAATTCTATAACCTAGCCAGCTAGTCCAGTTTTGGCTGATCGTCCCGACATTATTCCTCGTTGTAAATAGAACAATTGACTTCATGTCTTTTATGGGCGTTATATGAATACTTCCTTCGCTATCTCTGAAGGACAGTCTTGAGAGTTCATTGTCACAGCTAGCATATTATTTGTACTTACTATGACCCCTATAATATTTAATATCTGTCTAGTGGGACATGCTTCCACTACATTCTTTAACCAGACGAAACTATCGTGTAAAGTGCTTGTAATTGCCTCTTATAAGTTTCATATAAAAATAGGGAAGGTAGTGTGTATGCCCTAAAACCGCGTCCTCATTGCTCCACATCGCTTATGCGGCCATACGTGATGATGTAACAGTAGTTGGTCTCGGGGTTCATATAGCTCTTGACCAACGGATTTGATAGAGTTTATCGCACGGCTAGCTTCGAAGCCTCCTGAATAATTTGTACCTACCTACTTAGTACTTCAGGCCAGAGTTGCCATTGTGCGCAGCGCTGGTAGCGTCCAAGAAATCGCCGGAACATGCCTATATACTCATCCTTAGACGCCAGAAAAGTATTGGTGGTTAAAGCAAATGCGAATCCAATATATCCTTGCTCTTAAAATAAAACGTTATGATAAATTTGTTATTAATCTCAGGTAACATGACCGTGGGGGACCTGGTGATGGTGAACGGGCTGCTGTTCCAACTGTCTATACCGCTGGGCTTCCTCGGCTCTGTGTACCGCGAGGTGCGGCAGGCGCTCATCGACATGCAGACCATGTTCACGCTCATGACGGTGCAGTCCAGCATCAAGGTTAATAGCTCCTCTGATACCTCTCTATTAGTCTCTTCAGGCCTTCTGCACTCCTAGTACCCCAAGGTGCAGGCGCTCATCGACATGCAGACCATGTTCACGCTCATGACGGTGCAGTCCAGCATCAAGGTTAATAGCTCCTCTGATACCTCTCTATTAGTCTCTTCAGGCCTTCTGCACTCCTAGTACCCCAAGGTGCAGGCGCTCATCGACATGCAGACCATGTTCACGCTCATGACGGTGCAGTCCAGCATCAAGGTTAATAGCTCCTCTGATACCTCTCTTTAGTCTCTTCAGGCCTTCTGCACTCCTAGTACCCCAAGGTGCAGGCGCTCATCGACATGCAGACCATGTTCACGCTCATGACGGTGCAGTCCAGCATCAAGGTTAATAGCTCCTCTGATACCTCTCATTAGTCTCTTCAGGCCTTCTGCACTCCTAGTACCTCAAGGTGCAGGCGCTCATCGACATGCAGACCATGTTCACGCTCATGACGGTGCAGTCCAGCATCAGGTTAATAGCTCCTCTGATACCTCTCTATTAGTCTCTTCAGGCCTTCTGCACTCCTAGTACCCCAAGGTGCAGGCGCTCATCGACATGCAGACCATGTTCACGCTCATGACGGTGCAGTCCAGCATCAAGGTTAATAGCTCCTCTGATACCTCTCTATTAGTCTCTTCAGGCCTTCTGCACTCCTAGTACCCCAAGGTGCAGGCGCTCATCGACATGCAGACCATGTTCACGCTCATGACGGTGCAGTCCAGCATCAAGGTTAATAGCTCCTCTGATACCTCTCTATTAGTCTCTTCAGGCCTTCTGCACTCCTAGTACCCCAAGGTGCAGGCGCTCATCGACATGCAGACCATGTTCACGCTCATGACGGTGCAGTCCAGCATCAGGTTAATAGCTCCTCTGATACCTCTCTATTAGTCTCTTCAGGCCTTCTGCACCCTAGTACCTCAAGGTGCAGGCGCTCATCGACATGCAGACCATGTTCACGCTCATGACGGTGCAGTCCAGCATCAAGGTTAATAGCTCCTCTGATACCTCTCTATTAGTCTCTTCAGGCCTTCTGCACTCCTAGTACCCCAAGGTGCAGGCGCTCATCGACATGCAGACCATGTTCACGCTCATGACGGTGCAGTCCAGCATCAAGGTTAATAGCTCCTCTGATACCTCTCTATTAGTCTCTTCAGGCCTTCTGCACTCCTAGTACCCCAAGGTGCAGGCGCTCATCGACATGCAGACCATGTTCACGCTCATGACGGTGCAGTCAGCATCAAGGTTAATAGCTCCTCTGATACCTCTCTATTAGTCTCTTCAGGCCTTCTGCACTCCTAGTACCCCAAGGTGCAGGCGCTCATCGACATGCAGACCATGTTCACGCTCATGACGGTGCAGTCCAGCATCAAGGTTAATAGCTCCTCTGATACCTCTCTATTAGTCTCTTCAGGCCTTCTGCACTCCTAGTACCCCAAGGTGCAGGCGCTCATCGACATGCAGACCATGTTCACGCTCATGACGGTGCAGTCCAGCATCAAGGTTAATAGCTCCTCTGATACCTCTCTATTAGTCTCTTCAGGCCTTCTGCACTCCTAGTACCCCAAGGTGCAGGCGCTCATCGACATGCAGACCATGTTCACGCTCAGACGGTGCAGTCCAGCATCAAGGTTAATAGCTCCTCTGATACCTCTCTATTAGTCTCTTCAGGCCTTCTGCACTCCTAGTACCCCAAGGTGCAGGCGCTCATCGACATGCAGACCATGTTCACGCTCATGACGGTGCAGTCCAGCATCAAGGTTAATAGCTCCTCTGATACCTCTCTATTAGTCTCTTCAGGCCTTCTGCACTCCTAGTACCCCAAGGTGCAGGCGCTCATCGACATGCAGACCATGTTCACGCTCATGACGGTGCAGTCCAGCATCAAGGTTAATAGCTCCTCTGATACCTCTCTATTAGTCTCTTCAGGCCTTCTGCACTCCTAGTACCCCAAGGTGCAGGCGCTCATCGACATGCAGACCATGTTCACGCTCATGACGGTGCAGTCCAGCATCAAGGTTAATAGTTCGTCTGATACCTCTTTATTAGTCTCTTCAAGCCTTCTGCACTCCTAGTACCTCAAGGTGCAGGCGCACATCGACATGCAGACCATGTTCCCGCTCATGACGGTGCAGTCCAGCATCAAGGTTAATAGCTCCTCTGTTCCCTCTATGTTAGTCTCCTTAAGGCTTCTTCTTCTTCTTTACTCAACCATAACCACTATAATATATTGCTAAGCGTGCCCGCCCTCTTGCGAGATTACCACTTCGCTATACGGGCTAGGTAATAGATAAAGATGCTTTCAACGATTATAATCGTTATATTCTCCATCATAACTATCATAATTCATTATCCAGGAGGGCCCTAGCGCGCCCGCCCTCCACCTGAGCCCCTCGACGGCGGGCATCGAGTTCCGCGACGTGAGCTTCAAGTACGTGAACGGGAAGCCCATCTTCAACCAGCTCTCCTTCAGCATCGCGCCGGGTGAGAAGGTCGGCATCGTCGGTGGCTCAGGATCGGGGTGAGGATTAAATCTATATAAAATACCGTTTTTATCTGTGCAAACTATTAAATTTGAACGGATTTTGACGCGTTATTAAGAAATAACATTCTGTTGTTACTACAGTCCATGGTCACGGGAAGTCTTTCCTGGCCCTGATAAAATTTGTATAACTGTATATGAAAAAGTATTTATAGAAGAGAACGCCTATCGGTGAATAGGCGCCGTGTTAAATTTCAAAGCGATATAGACGAAATGTCTAGTACATTTCTTTTATATTGCTTTTTACTACCACTACTATGGTATCGCATCGATTATCACTACTTTATATTACTTACGCATCAATTAGTGGTCAGATAATAGTTGGTGTGCCAATATAATGCGTTAATAATTTGACCTATCAAGACTTCTAGATCATATCTCCCTAAACGCTGTGATATCTTATGTGACGTTCTGTCTCGTTGTTTTCCAAAACGACTCCCTTTATCTCGCCCTGTCTCGCTCTATTTCGCTCTTTTTCATCCTGCCTCGCTCTACCTCGTCCTATCTCGGTCTGTCTCGTCCTTTCTCGCTCTATCACTCCCTGTATCGCCCTGTCTCGTCTACTCTCACCAAATCTCGTCCTCAGCAAGTCGACGATGGTGCGTCTCCTGTACCGCTTCTTCGAGCCGCAGTCCGGCCGCATCCTGGTGGGCGGGCAGGACATCAAGCGGGTGGACCTCGCCAGCCTGAGGAAGGCCATCGCTATTGTACCACAGGTAATCATTAGGCTAATTATACACATAGTTTATTCATTTTTCTGTATTGATTGGTTCTATTGTTAATCATATTAGACGCATACAATTTATGTGAACGAACGTTGGTTAAATGAAATAAATAAACTCATTTGTATAATGTATTTATCAAAATCACCGTTTTTAAATGAGTAAATTGTAATATACAAATGATTTTTTTCTTATCTGTGTATGTCTGTTTGTTCTGGCTAATCTCTAGAAGGGCTGTTTATATTATTTTACAATTCACAATTGTATCCATTGGGGTATATTGGAATGCGCCGTAGGTCTGCTGTTTGTCGAGGTCAGCAAATATAGAATTTCGTGCCGTTATAAAAATATATTTTTGTAAAAGCTTACAGCCTGCGACAATAAAACTGATCTTGAATCAGTTCATGTCGTATAAAATTCTGGTACAAAATTTAGAAGGACTCAAACTGCCTTTGTACGACTTAATTTGTTTAACGCCTTTGTTGCTAAGGGCTACATAGATCCCTTCTTCCATGTTTTTATTGTCTACGTAGGCAGACGAGCAGTCGAGCCACCTCATGGAAAGTGGTCACCGAAGCCCATAGACATTGGCAATAACAGTGGTATCACCAACCGAGAGACATAGGATGTTTACCCAGTGAATACGCTAGCTACGGCGCCCTTAAAACCGGAACACCGTAGTAATTTCACTGCGGTGGTACCGTCCCACAGGGTTTCCTGTAAAAAGGTTACCTACCACCTATAACAATTGGCTTCCATAATTATCAGACTTACCAGTTCACTGCTTTTTTTTTATTTGGCTTTACTACAGCGTTATGTATTCCTTTTTTGTAAGCCTTTTTTGATTTGGCTTCACTATAGCCTTATGTATTCAAAGCTTTTAAACTATCTATACATATTGTATTTTCCAGGACTGCGTGCTATTCCACGACACCATTTACCACAACCTGCACTACGGCGACCTGAGCAAGTCGCGCGAGGAGGTGTACGAGGCGAGCAAGATGGCGGAGCTGCACGACTCGGTCCTCACGTGGCCGAAGGTGCGGCTCAGTACCTAATTGTACCTAAGTGAAATACCGCCTCGGTAGCGGGTTCGAGTCCTACGGGGAGAAAACTTTGTGTTATCGTTGTTTTCTGGTCGGTTAGGACACAATTGTCTGAGAAGTAAGATGATCCAGGCGTCGGATAGGCTTGTAAAAACTCGGTCCACCCAACAACCCGCATTGGACCAGCGTGGTGGTGGGATACGGTCCAAAAACCCTTTTATTGAGAAGGTGTGCATTAGGGAAGGCCTATGTCCAGCAGTGGACTAACACAGGCTGATGATGATAATGATGATGATGACTTATATAATAGATAAAAGTTTAATGTATACCTTTTGGAAAAGTGAAATTCTTTGATAGCGTCACCAACACATTCATGGCAGTATATCAGATATACGTCTGACGTATTATAATATTTAATAGATTAGGTGTATCGTTTTCATAATGATGTGATGTTTAAAAACAAAATGGGTAACATGTAAAAATAAATTTAATTCCAAACATATAACTAGATAAAGCGCTTAGCTTTTCTCTTTATTAGGGATTAGGGACTACTATTTCAGAATTTTCTCATTGTTTTCATAGTTGTTCATCGTTAGTTAAGTTTAGAAAGTGAACTTTGTTAACTGACAAAATTCCAGGGCTACGAGACGGCAGTGGGTGAACGGGGCTTGAAACTGTCCGGTGGTGAGAAGCAGCGCGTGGCCATCGCAAGGGCGATACTGAAAGACGCGCCCCTTGTACTATTCGACGAAGCTACGTCCAGTCTCGATTCGATTACGGAGCATGTAAGTAGTTTTGTGTCTTTTAACTCCAAAATCATGATTTATTTGGATCTTATAATGCATAGAACTTTTTACTGTAAAGTCATGATTAAAACATTTAGTTTGTAGATGTAACTAGAGAAAAGTTTGTTCAGAAAACAAATAATAAAATGTATTAATTGATTTATTTATTTACACTTTATGTACACAGTAAGGGTACAAAGGCGGCTTAATGCCAGTGGCATTGTCTCCCAGTCAACCTTTGGATGATTTAGAGAATAAGTGGTAGGCGTACATAATTAAAAGTAAAAAGGTACAGACTATAGAGCTAATAAAAAATACTGTTGAATGAAAATTAGTAAAAGAATAATAATAATAATAATAATAACTAAGGCCTCAGTAAACGGTTTTTTAATAAATAAACAAATAAATAAATAAATGAATGAATGAATGAATGAATGAATAAATGAATGAATAGATAAACAGTTGCAGACAAAGATACAATGTTTATGAAAAGTCTATCCGAGTGAGTTTTTTATATATATGTGTGAATTCTGTTGGTGATAAATTCAACAAATCAATTTGTAACTCATTAATGTATTTCATTTATTATTTGCGCCATCTAAATGAAAAGTTAAACATCAACACCACAAAAATCGATAGAAAATATGAATTTCAAACAGCGCCATCTCCTGTCAAAGAGTGATAACGATTATAATTACGAGGATTATAATATACATAATGGTAACCGAAGAATTGGAAATTCATCAAAGCAAAATATTGGAAAATTATTTTATACCCTCTGCGATTATCGACATGGAAAAATAAAGCAAACTCAAGAAAGATCTAAAAATAAATATACAACATAAGAACATATTCCATAACAGTTATATATCAAGAGTGTTCTTACATTAGAATAAGAAGTTTTATTAGTACATTAAATAAACATTACAGATTTTTTCAATTTATTGTATTTTATCATTGTGTTTATTTAAAGAGGTTAACTAAATTTAATGCAAATTCTAAACATTAATAGACGCCCAATTTTCGATATTTTTATAATGAATGAATACGAAGAGAGCTCAGAGCCGCCTGCTTTGAGCCGTCGAGGCGCGTCTAGCAGAGCTCTAAGCGAGGTACGCCACCATCTTGTAACGCCTCACCCATTACCCGGCTCGCAACCGACTCGCCATTGGTGTAGCGCGTCGCATGCGTTGGAATGTGGAAATTAATCGGAACGCATTGCGAGGCGTATTTTAGGGCGAAAGGAGAGAAACCGGAGGTTTTGCGTATCGGTAAGATGCATCGCTTTTGCTCAGCTAGAGCCAGAGCAAAACCTGGCAGATCGAGTTCGGTACATCCTCCGTTCCAAGTTGTTTGATGATACTAAACTCGAACGACTACGACGTGAGGTCATTCCAGCACCATTTGACGAGACTGCGCAGAGAGCGAGTTGTTTCTAAAGATGCCAACAGTAATGAAAACACGGAAGCCACTGTTCGCTCCAGTAGCGGCGAAATCGGACGATGCTGGAATTGACTCCCATGAATTGAAGCATATGAGGAGAGTACTGAAAGAGACGATCCTGGAACCGCGTCAAATGCCTCTCGAAGATCGCCCATGTCTCCTTCGCATACCTCTAAGCAAGCGTAACCTCGCCACCGTAAGGGCCCTTCATGAAATGCTGGAAACTTATTTAGAAGCCAGCCGGGATCTTTGCGATACGACCTCCATCTTTTACGGCGCTGCACTGACAACCTGTCGCCTAGTTGGCGCCAAATTTCCCACAACTGGGTGTGCCACTAGACATTTAAATGATACACCAGAGTGGAGAAAAAGGATAGAGGACCGTATCGCAAAAGCAAGGGCTCTAATCGGCAGGCTCCTTAGCTTTAGGTCTGGGAACAGACGACCTAGGATCGTGCGAACCGTCAAAATGGCGCTTGGTGGGACTAATTTTAATCTGTCCTAGCCAGACATGGCTAAAAGGCTGGCGGAGCCCATCGATGACCTGAAGCAAAGGATCGCAGCTTGGGGAAAGCGAATTCGGCGATATACCGAGAGGTCAAAAGCGGTTTAACCAGAATCGTCATTTCGGTGATCAAAAGAGGTTCTACAAATCCTTGGAGCAACGACAAGTACAAGAACGGGCCAAGAACCAAACAAGGCTGAAACGGTCACGTTTTTGCCGCAGCTTTGTCAGAGCCGTTTCTCTAACGAAGCTCTTGGACAGAAGTCGTGCAAGTGAATGTGAAACAATTGCATCCATGGATCCCATCATTATAACACAGACGACGTAGCTTACGCAGTCCGTAAAGCCCGAACTGGAAAAGTCCGGGACTAGACAGGGTGCATCACTACTGTCTTAAAGAGTTCATGGCGGCTCCTCTTTACTTGCCCGACAGTCCCAGGATGCTATCGGCAGAAGTCGCTCCGAGCCTCTTTACTACAGGGATCACTCACTTAGGAACCCTAAACATAAGGTAACCACTGACCCTGCTAGTACCGCCCCATCACGTGTCTAACTACCATCTATAAGACTACATCCATTCTGAGCACGAAAATTATCCGACATTTAAAAAAACCGGATAATGTACGGGTTCAGAATGGGTGTCAGGCGATGGTCGTGGTACCAAGAAACCACTCGTTATAGACGCGATCATGGTAAAATAGTCAAACGCAACCGTCGGACCTTCTCCGCCGCCTGAATAAATTACAAAAGGCGTTCGACTCGGTACCTCATACATGGCTAGCGAGGGTACTCGAACTTTACAAGATTGATGAGGCAATGGAGTACGACACTTTGTTATCTAGGCGAGCGGATGACGGCTGCGGAAGACAGAATAAGGATACGTAGGGGAATCTTCCAGGGTGATTGTTTGAGTCCAATATGGTTTTGCCTCTCCTTGAATCCTCTAAGCACACTGCTGGAGGCTTCGGGTGGAGGATTTCAGCTTCGGCGAAGAGGGACAAAGGTGACCCACTTTTTCTACATGGATGATCTCAAGTTATTCGCCCCCAATCGCTCTCATCTAATGGAATTGTTAAAGATTACTTGTGATTTTAGCAATTCAATTAGAATGGAGTTAGGAACGGATAAATTGTGATTATCCATGTTGAAGAAGTAGGGTAACCCACACCGACAGGGTCCTTTAACTACACCAGTTAACATAAGGACCTCTCCGAAGCTGAAACATACCGCTACCTGGGCATGTCTACAAAACATAGGTATCGACGAGGCCGGTGTAAAACAATCAGTTTGCAAGTATTTTTGGACGCTTGGCAAAAGTGCCAAATAGCATTTTGTCAGGCGTAAATAAAAGTACACGCGTATAAGGGTTGGGTTATGTCCGTCCTTGTTTATACTTTGGCACTCTCAGGTGGTCTCAAACCGAGCTAAACGTTTTGGACAGAAAAGTCCAGCAGATTTTGACCTAACACAGGATGCACCACCGAGATCGTCAGTGATGAGGTTGTACTTACCACGGAAGCATTGTGGGCGGGGCTTGTTAAGCGCCCTTTCTATGGCAAAATCGTGAAGTGTGCAGCCTCCGTAAGTACTTCCTGGCGAAATCGGATGATGCATTCTACGCAGGCGTCATTGAGAGTGATAAAGGACTTACCCCTCTATCCTTAGCCAACGAGCAGTGGCAAGACCCAGCAGTGCTGAGCATCTCTGACCGTGAGACTGTATGGAAAGGGTAAGAGCTACACGGACGGTTCTACAGAGCTCTTCATGAGCCTCATGTAGACGCTACCGCTTCAGTAAACTGGCTACGTTTTGGTAATCTCTTCGGAGAAACCGAGGGCCTGTGCAATACAAGATCAGGTTATTAAGACCAACAACTACGGAGATCATCCATAGGATGGCACCACAGACGTTTGTCGAGCCCGTCGCCATCCCAGGGAGACCCCGCGGTAAAGACCGGTTGTTCGGCTTTTTCAACACTGAGTACGGCACAGGCACAACCAGTAGCCGGATATTCCATCAAGAGCTCGCCTTGAAATATTCCCGGGAACGGAGATTGCCGATTATAAGCATGCCGGACGCCGTGCTCGAAAAGATAGCGCCAGATCCTTTGGGAATTGGTCCATCACCGGAAAACGATATTGGCCAACAAGCCCGATATCGTGCCTGATGGACCGGGCGTTATCAAGGGTATTTTTGGTTGACATCAGGATCCCATTTGAGAGAACCCTCGTGAAAGCCGAAACAGAAAAGAAACGAAAATATCTGGATCCCACGAGGTGATTTGGATAGGGGTCGGGAAACCGACCGAAATTATCCTGAAGGTCGTATCGCAAACGGGTTAAGCCAGGAGCCTCCTACAACACTTTTGGGGCTCCGGACGGACCGCTTCTATTTCAGATGCAGGCCGGTTTTGGGAAATACCGCCTCGCACGTCCGGCCGATTTCTCCTTTCGACCAACCCGGCCGTTTGGTCTCCCTTTCGCCGAGGGCTTCCATCTGGCTTGGATGTATTTTATATACAGGGTGGCCCAAGTCCTTTGAATATGAAAAATAAAAATTCCGTTCGGAGCCGCCGGCCAGCATGGACCCTCTCTCCGTGCGTTCCCGCATGAGTTCGTTATTCCGCTTACGCGTTTCGGTTGGGTCACAGTGCTGCCGGTTAGTAGTGCTGTTTTGCCTTTGTGTGGTGGAGTGCCGAACAGGTTCCCGACTTAACTGAAGTAGTTACACATATAACTGCCCACGAGGCATTTATCTTTTTTAAATTTAATTTGTGCTTCGCATTAGGGTGGCAGCTAGGTACACACCCGTGCTCCTAAAGGCTTTACACTTTATTCAATAGGGCACACACCCCTCACGCAGGTGGGGAGGGTTAAATAGCTTACACCGTGCCGGCGGGGTCGCCCCAATGGCTAAAATGGAAACGAATTGATCCCGCACAACAAGGAGGCAATGATGACTATTTGGAGTCCGCCCGGAATATTGGGCCAAAATCCACGCTGGTTCCGTCGCCTTTGAAAGGCAAAGGCCGCGTCCGCCACCATACCCCAACCGAAAAGGGCCCGCCGTCGCCGTCTGCGACACCCAACCGGGACCCCAGCCCAAATTACCCGTCCTGGTGTCAATCTTTGGCGCAGCCAGACGCCGAAGACGAACCCCGGCCCTCGGAAAATGGATTGAACCCACGACCGTGTCAACAAACGCCGCCAACATAGCTTGACTAGATGGTTTTACCACCGTGCGGATCGCGGAAAAAGGCAAAACGCCCCCATAGAGAGGACCGAGAGCTGCCCCTAGCTCCCCACGCCCGTCCCGACCGCGACGCCCGCGAAAAAGCTTCCGCGGCCGGCCGCACCCGGCCAAGCACTGCGGACGGGGGCCGAACGTAAGGCCAAGGCTCCACCCCGGTCGTGATTCACGAAAGGGCCAAACTGAGGCGGTTTTATTAATAAAGGCGGAAAAATCCAAAGCCTTGTTCCGCTAATACACGAAAAGGCAAGGGTTAATGGTAGAGACCCGATGGACTTCCCGCGTTAACCCAATACCCGCGAGGGTAAAATCGCGTTTTTCACACTTTCGTTTGGCCGGAAGACCACCCCTTCGAGTCGTTCATTAGGGGAGTTCCCGGGAACTCGATTTAGACGAGGTCAATGCGGACCCCAAACGGCAAGGATACCTCCAGAAGGGTGCGCCAAGGCACCACCCACGCCATAAATTTCAAAAGGACCTACTTTATGGTCGAGCCATCTTTCCCCCGAGGGAAAATCCATTTAAACGGGTTAATTCCAATATTAAAAACCGGTTTACGGGTTGAAATTCCACGCAAGACCGGGCCTATCGCGCAGTGTCATAACCGCTAACCTTTCACACAAACGCCAAACCGCTTCGCGCGGCAGGTTGGAAATTGCCGGTATCACAGCACCCGGAGTGCCCAAGGCCAAAAGATTGGTCGAGCCGCCTGCGCAAATTTGGAAAACGAGGGGTCCTTGTTACAGGGTTGCCTTGAGAGCACCCAAAAACAATCTTTGGCCATCTGCCCCACGTTCTGGAACCCGCGAATTCCTTGGTTGGGAAGTTTAGCTTTGTCCCCACCTGCAACCGGAGCGGCCGGACAAAGCCAGTTGTAATTAAAAACCGTCGCCGCCCCAAGCCGGGGGCGGCAAAAACGAAGGGAAACCGGACCAGGGGGTCCCAATAGCGAGCAATAAACCGCACCCGGCCTGGCCGCGCAAATCACGTCACCGGGCCTGGTAATTACGTCCGTCCGCCACCCGTTGACTTAATTCGAAAATACTTAATTCGGACAAAAAAAACATGCCTGGGATAAGATTTGGACCATAAAATGCACCTGGCAATAAGCCCAGTTGAAAAAAATAAACGTCTTGCCGCCCACGCCGAAATTTTTGACGCACTTAGTAAATTTAAAAAGAACTGAAACAGACAAAAACAAGAGGTTAATAACCTTAAGATGGCATAACCAACTTAGGTAGGGCAAAACCGCGCTCTATTCCGTATTTTAACGCAAACGGCCTTGAAGAAGCAGCGGATCCGAAATTCCCGCCAAAACTTGCAGGATTATAATAAATTTCTGAAGAGACCTTTAAAACCGTCAATAGCCAACCCAGAATAAGTGGCTATAACATTTTAGGAAAGATAGGGTTGTCAGGACCCAGGGGTGGACACCGATATACTATAAAAGGTCACTACATTCGAACCATTAGATATACTCACACTAACTAACTTAGAGGGGAAAATGCGTTACCTCACCGGCCACAGACCGGCTTGGTTACGGTTTCCGTGTATCTGTCCCGAAAGAAGTTACTTAGGATCCGACCTAGAGCTGCTTCCTCGGCCTAGGCCCATCAACCAACCGCAGGCGACTTTAAAGGCAAAAATTCCCACCGGAATTGCATTACGCCAAACAAAATGGCAATAAATTGCTGGAACCGGAGGAGCCACTCAACATAAACATAATTAGCCCGGGACCCCAACTAGATACTCAGCCAGGCATAGGGCCCCCAGCACTATAGACCCGCTATTAGGAGACGTCTCGCCGGATGTCGTATCGAAGAAAATTCTGTGAGTTAGAATTTGACCACTTGCCGGTCTTATTCAAATTAATTAAGGCGCCGGTGCGGTCCCCCCGACCAAACCGAAAAAATTGGCATTGTCTTGAACGCAAACTCAAGGCTATGGACCCCAAAGTTGCTCAATTTACCGGAGGTTATTGAAGGGTAGACAAAGCGTATTTCCAATAATACAACCGAAATATCTCATTTCAGCCATTTGCGACCTGAAAGGACAGCGGCTCTGGGACCGCAACTTTGGCTTCCGTTCAGATTCCGATGTCTGGATAAGAGAGAAAAATACACCCGCGGGCGTTTTATCACTATCCGTCCGAGTCAAATCGATTTCGCTTTAGGAAACTTTCCAGTTAGAGGTCAGAGAAGGGGATAGAATTACACCGCAAAGAATCGTGGTTAAGCCCGAGGAAATTTAGAGCCAACGGCACTGGACCCTTTGGAATTGGGTTCGACGATGAAGTCGGATCCCCTGCGCAGCCGCCATTTCAAAGCCAACTGGGGCTTGTTAGCTTTCGATGACTTTGAAAAAGGCCGGAATGCTTAGCCGATACGCTAGAAGAGCAATGTACGCCACCGCCACGGGCCGACGCCCCACCCATTTGAGGTGACCGTCAAGTCGAACTTTAGGGCCGCCTTTCCACCAGAGGGGAAATTTAAAGCCAGTGACCCCGGAGGAGGTTCGCGAATTATTAAGGGTCTTAAACCCCTGGGTCGGCACCTGGCCCAGAACCGTATCTCAAAAGAACCTAAAATACTTTGCCAGGCCCCATTGTTCTTTGTATTGGTCCATTTTCAATATTTTAATATCAATTTACTTTTCCTGATTGCCTGGAAGCCATCGTCATCGGTATTCCCAAGCCGAACAAACCTCAACCCACCAGTTATTTGTCCAATTATTTGCTCAATTGCTTTTGGGGCGTTTATATAACCACCCTTCCTTCCGGTTGAAAAGACCACACCTTTCTCCAATAACCTCATCCCAGACGAGCAATTGGTTTTCGTCCCAACCCGTGTCCCGACCAAATTTATCGCCTGAGGAATTCATTCTGAATGGCCTTCACCAAACCTTAAACCCCGGTAATCAGGGGCCGTCTTTTCGATGTCGCAAAAGGCATTTGACAAAGTTCGGCCAACGGCTTGACCAAAGCTGTACATTCAAAAGTGCCGGAAGGCGGTTCACATCATCCGCCTTAATTGGTCAAACCGCTCTTCCGATACCGAGTTTAGGGCACCCGTCCAGGCCGTCCGCTCCAAGCGGGCGTCCCCGGCGGTCCATCACCTTTATTATTCGGCGTTTCCACACGAGCGACATTCCGTTCCCGACGATGTCAATTCACCCCGCCGATGGACACCGTTTGTATTGCTCGCTTAGACCGAACTATATCTATAAAAAAGCTCCAGAACGCGGGATCAATCGTTTAGGCGAATGGTTTCGTAAAAATGAGTCAATCCCGGATAAAAGTGTAAGCAATACACCTTTCATCGGTCCAGATTACGTCGGGATTAATGGATACCCCCGGTCCTCAAACCCAGGCGTCAGGGGGCCCACCGCGCTGGCCGGGAACACCAGACACTAGGGCAACCAAAAACTTTACGGCCCAACCGATCCCGGGGAAAGGAAGGCCAAATACCCAGGGCGTGACCTTGATCAAACATGTCGTTCAAAAAGCATTTCCAGGACGTTAGGAGAAAGGCTTTGTTCGTTTTTGACCAGACTCTATCACCCAACGAATTCTAAAGTAAAATGTTTGGCAAAAATAAATTTTATTGTACAAGGATGATAGACCAACCCGGGCTTTGCATGCCAAACTTCTTGCCCACGCATCCTCCACCCCAAACCAACTACAAGCAGTTCAAAATAAATTATCCGCCGCGCCCTGGGGCGCAGGGTACCAACGAAATGTAGACTTACACAGGACCGAAATTGCCGGACACCCGCGAGCACTTTAAAAAGTTAACCCAAAACATGGATAAAGAAATAACCCAGCAACCCTCTGCTGGTAAAAGCAGGCAACGATAAGGCCGATCCAAACGGCCCAGCCAAAGCGTCGACCACGAAACGTTTTTCCGACCCGGGAGAGGAAGGGGTCGTTGAGACCCGGACCCAACGGGGTCCCTACACGGACCCTACACACCACACGAGAGGGATAGCACACACCACCGAAGTTCGCCCTCGCCAGAGCACAGGCGACACACACACACCGGCGTATACTAGATACACCCGCGTTCCAGGGGCTTCCTCACCCGCCCCCAATGAATTAATAAGGCCGCCGGGACCGTCGGCGTCCCGGGTCCGGGTAAACCATCGCGACGATCCAGGAGACATAAACTACCACTTAACTGACGGCCCTTTCTTGGTTGTGGCTCCATTTTTAGCAAAAAATTGGGCCACCTAGTTCGGGGGAGGGAGCTTTTTGGAACTCTGTGTTAGATGAAGCTTACTAAAGAACATGAGTCTGGAAGCATAACTTCAAATAAAATAAAAAAAAAAAAAAAAAATGAAAAAAAAATATTAAAATAAAACTATTTACATTATGAATTAAATATTTATTTACAAAAAAGCTTAAAACCGGGAATTATTTGAAAATAACATCTTCTAAATGTAATCTGTTGCGATTACGGCACTCTTGCAAACGACGACTAAAATTGTTGATGACTGCGCGGCACGTCACTGCTGAAATGCTTGTCATTTCTCTGCGGATGTTTTCTTTAGGGCCTCAATTGACCGCGGGTTTGTGTCGTATACTTTAGCCTTAAGGTAGCCCCACAAAAAAAATCCATCGGGGTCAGATCTGGACTACGTGGAGGACAGGAAATGTCCCTCTCTTAGAGATCACTTTGCTAGGAAAAGTTGACGGATAACGGGCATAGCAGTGTTAGTGGTGTGAAGTGGCCCATCCTGTTGAAACCACGTCCTGCCATTAAAGCCTGAAAAGTTTTGCAATCCTGGTATGAAAAACTCTTCGATCATAGCCACACATCGCTCCGACGTAACAGTAACTGCGCGCCTTCTACCATCCTAAAGAAGTAAGGCCCTAGGATACCATGGGCTGACATAGGGCCCAAACAGTCGGACTATGTAAGGGCTTTACTAACATGCCGTTAAGATGGAAATGAGCCTCGTCAGAGAATATTATGTTATTGAAGGAAGTAAACCGATTCAACATTTCATTCGCATAATTTTGTCTTTGAATACCGTCAGTTTCCTTCAATTCTTGAACCAATTGAATTTTGTAAGGGTGCATATGTAAATCTTTCTTCAAAATCCGTTGTAACGATGTCCTGGATACGTTTAATGCTCTGCGCGCTAACTAGAAACTACTTTAGAAAACAAAAATAATAATAAAATAAATAAACATAATACATATATATATTTTCTTTGTACAGATATAAACATAGACATACATATTTATATATATAGATATATATTATATTACTATTTATACATAAACAAAATAATGATAATAAAATATATACATAATAAAATTATATACATACAATGCTTGTGTAGATACAAAACATTGATAAGCTTTAGCCTACTTTTGTTTGTGTAGGTGTTCTCGTACTTTTCATTTGAACTCAACACGAGTTTTAGCCATCCTGATTAATTAATTATGAATGGAATAAATAATTAAAAGTAAAATTTTAGTTATTTATATTGATGACGAGTTTTATTCGTTATAAAATGTTCACAGAGAAGTTTACATGTATCGGATTTTAACAACAAAAATCAATTATGATATCCGATAAATGTATATCCAGCAGTTGTAGTGTAGCAAGTGCATATTATTAGGCTATTGAGGCAGTGTAATGCTTTAGAAACGAGAGGCCGTGGGATCCAATTCTGCGGAAACTAAACTACTTTTTTAAGTCTGTTTATCCTATTGCCTGTGAAGTAAGATGCAATCTGATATTATCGACATTTAAATTCGATTAGACGTAAGTATATATCGTGTAAATTCACCTGCGAAACAAGAAACTATATGCTAGAATTCGACTATTGCATTATTTATGTACGTAATACGAATCTAAATACAGTTTTTTTACGGATATTTCGCGTTTATCGTTTTATTTTTATTGCGAAATTAATTAAAGTAGACTTTAACAATCGCAAAATTTATAATATTAATTTCCTTTATCCATTCCTCAGGCGATCCTACAAGCTCTGAAGGCGGCCACCGAAGGGCGCACGTCCATCTGCATCGCGCACCGCCTGGCCACGGTGGCCGACGCCGACCGCATCCTGGTGCTGAAGGGCGGCGCCATCTCCGAGAGCGGCTCGCACCAGCAGCTGCTGGCGGACCCTGGCTCCTTCTACCGCCAGCTCTGGCTCAACCAGAACAGGGCGCTGGACGAGGGGAAGCCGCCGCAGCTGCCCAGCTGAGACGATGGTGGACGTTAGCAGGAGTCGGTATTATGTTGTCATTTGGTTAGGTGCTAGAAATTGCGTCACAAGTTTTAGGATTTTTCGACCCCTACCCCGTCCTAGACGCCTCCTACATGTATTTTGCAATTTTACATTTATAAATTATTATATACAAACAGTAGTTTCGTTTTTTTAAAACGTAAATTTACAAATGTGACGTCACCCCTTGTCACACGAACGTGTGACGTTATTGATGGACAGCCCCTTACCCTATAGACAAAGCTATACTAATTCAGAATACAACATCAAATATATGGTATAGATAAAGAAATAGGCAACATGCTGCAATATGTAGCTCTGGACCAGAATAAGTCTATTGACTCCGCTGAACAAAATCTATCACAACTACCCGTCGGTTAAGAAACTATTGAATGTTATGATATAAAATTGTATTAATTACATACATTAGCCTCAGCAATTGTCCTTTGAATAACTTTTATCGAGTAATTAGATGTGACTATTTTATATTGCAACGTCATATGTTGTCATTAGTTAATTATCACTCAATAATTGAAATGTTGGTGAAGATTCGGTAGCGTAAACTCACTGCTGTGTTCCGGTCTGAAGGGCACCGCACATCCTGTCTCACGTAGGCAGCGCATTGTTGTTACTATTGGTGTTGCCAATTTTGTTATATGTTAACAATTTTCTGGTTTATAAAAGCGTTTTTAATCGAATCGTACGAATAGTAAATAATCCGAATACAGTTCGAATTTGAAGTATTGTTTACTAAAATTATTGGATTGATAAACCATTATTCTATTATTTTATGAATGTTCTTCAATTTTAAAGTAAAAAAACGTACCATATAAATGACACTCAATTTTATTTTTCTTAACTGTTAATAAAGAATATCACTAAGTTGAGATTTTCAGATTATTGTCTTCTTAGGTTGACTTCGTCCTAAATATGAAATGGTAAATGGAATTATAAAATATCATTTAGCAATGACAATAAAAAATAAAAACCACATTTTTAAATAACAATAAAAAGGTATAATTATAAGAAAACTGAAGTGCATGGATTATTTCGACTTGTTGTGTGGTTTATTATAAAATTCTATTTTGTTGTTGTATTTTGTTGTTTAAATTTCGATTTAATTAAAAATATGATGCGTGTAATATAACATCTTATTTGTTTATAAGGAAATTATTTGTAATAAATAAATTAAGCATTATGAATGTACCAACAACATATGACACTTCGAAAATAATACCAAAAAAATTGTTTATGTTGTATTGTTGAAATTTCATTGGCAAATTATATATTCTAACAGTTGAAATTGTATTATATAGTGTATAAAAATATATTATTTGAGAGCCAGAAAAAGAGTTGTAATTTTTGAAAGTTATGTACTCCGTAGCAACAAATGATTAGATTGTCCCATATATTATTGGAAATAAAATTGACATTCGAGACAGTGATTCTAATTTGAAATAGGTGAAAAATTTATATAGCATCCTTTGATATATACTTGTTTGGGAAATCAAAGATTGTTTTGTTGTACGCTTGGAAATTTAAGGGTATTTTTTTTGTGATAGACTAGACCTGCCCCTGCTTCCTTTGGGAGAATATCGATAGAAAATATATGTACAATATTAAGCATGTGTTATCATATAAATCTTAATCTTTAATCACTTGGTTTTTTTAATTGATTATTTTAAAAAAACCAGGATTAATAATATATAAAAAGGCAAATCCTTGGTAGTCGAAAATTTAGGCAAATAAGGATATAGGGACAGAGAAAGGACTAAACAAATAAACCAAAACTGTATTCTTATAGGAACTAATTTATTGACATTGTCACTATTTTGTTGTATGGATTATTTAACTTAAATTCAAATTTTATTTGGGGATATAATTAAATTTATAAAGGTTTCTAAGATCTTGTCTAGATCTCAATGAGTTGTTGAATGGGAATTGGTCTTAGAGACCTTCGGATCCCATCATACTTTTAAATTTTTCTTGTTTCTGATGTCGTGACTCGTGCACTGTTCACTGCGCCGCTCCGTAACTTTCTCCGTAAGCAACCATGAGGAAGTAGAGGCCGCGTCTCTCTTCTTCGCAAAACCTGCTTGAAAAGAGAGACGGAGAGAAAGAACAAAGGGTTATCCTTCTTCCTACATAACCAATTATTTTTTAAATTATTTGTGTAGACATAATATTAAATTTTATCTAAACGAATAGTACAATTTCTTAAATGCATTAAAATTGTCTGATGTTTAATGCAAATATCATAAGGATTTTTGTTATTTCTTTGATATGATGTAACTTTGTACAAGTTTAGAATAACATAATTAATGTTTAATACATCTAAATTGTGACTCGTTAATCCAATTCATCACAAACCTTGGCGTTTTTTAAAAATACTAAAGACAAATCTATATTATAAATATTTGTTCATAACTATATTTGTGTTTATTTATCAGATGACGGCGGATGGGTTTGGGGACGTTTTGACCTGTGTGATATGTAAATTTCACGTTTTGTTGTTTATAAGTACATTATTTTGTTTTAAATTGGGCCTTTTCACCCTTTTTCCAATCAGTTTTAATTTTTTTTTATTTTAAGTAAATAGATTTGAATACTATACAAGGCCTTAAATAAATTCGTCATCATCATCAAAACTTTTACCGTCCACACGAATATGGGGTTTTTAATGAACACCAAGACAGCCAGCTTTGGCGTCTATTAAAAATTTTTTGGCACCTGAGCAGGCGGATTGGAATTGACTGATTGCTTTGTACACGGACTGTCTTATTCCACTGAAAGGCAGATGCGCCTCAAATGGTCTAATCCCTACGCCCAGAAAAGAATACAGATTACTACCACAAAACAACTGTTTGCAAACAAGGCTTTTGACTTAAATGGGCCCTCATCATCATCATCATTACCATCGACCCTGTTTTCCTGCTGGACATGACCTCCCCCTAATGCACGCCACCCTTCCGTCTTCGTTAATGAGAACGGCATGAGAACAAGCCCACCCCACTTTGAATATCGTCCACCATCTTGCCCAACCATCCATTTGGTTCTCTCTTGCCAAGCCATTTTTCCGATTTAACGATTCGGCTTCTACTTGATCCAGATTGACTAGAAAACATTTATTTGAAGAAAACACATTCAAAGGATAAACTCAAAATAAATGGACTAGTTTTAAGTAAATTTTAAGGCCACCTATAAACAATGAAAAAAAGATGTTCTAGGTCGAAATTTTCACCTTCATCGGCAAGGATTATCTTATTTTTTTTGTAATTGGGTGAACGGCCCATGTTGTCCAACAACTCAAAAACCAAAAGACGCAAAGTTTTTTCAAGATTGGAACCTGACCCAGTTTGTATAGAGGGCTCCCCAACTAAGCCCAAGGGGTTCATATTTAAATGATATATCTAGTAGTTATACATATTTAAAAATTTCTGTTAATTTCTTTTTCGCACAAAACAAAGGATCTAATCGAACCTTGATTGTCTGTTGAATGAGAGTTCCCTTTTCCTGACAACCGTTTTCCCAAACAACGTCAAAATAACAAAATATTTATTTTGCAGCTTTTTTGAGTTTTGTTTTTGAGCTTTGTAGAAAATGTATTTTGATTGATTTTTGGGAATGTCGTCTTAAGTTTAATGCCTGAGGTAAAAATAAAGACATAAGGTTATTATTCAATAATAATTAAATTTTCCGTTTTCGACCTAGTCTCGAGGTTGGTGGCGTGATTAAATTCCTTGAATGTACCATTGTAGTGGGAAGTTTTCAAGTTTTAAAATTATTGATTTAAAAAATTCAGGAGGGGGGTTTAACTACTAGTGTTATTTCAATGAATACATTAATAAAATTCCTTTAATATTATTTTTTGACTTTTTATTAACTAAACAGGATATAATCCGAAAACTGTTTTTACTATCATTGTGTTTGCTAACAAATTTTTTAATAAATATAACAGTAGACGTAATATGTTTTTTATAAGTCGTGTTGTACTTCGTTGTTTTTTACGTTGCTTTTAAAATTTTTTGTTTTAACGATACCCATATCATTGTTAAAATATTTGGTTTTACGAAATGAAAGTTCCAGTCGCCGCTAAAATTTTTTAATTGATCCCACACAATTTTATTAATTATTATTTGGACTTTGTCTATAAAAAAATATAATTTAGTTTTCTTCATTTACTTCCTGTTACATCAGCTTCTTCCAGTGGAAATTCCCAAATGGGAAGCCATTGAATAGACGCAAAATTAAAAAAAAAAAATTATACATGTATCGGTCATATGTAACAATGAAACGAATAAAAAACGTTATTTTAATACAACAAAAAAGAAACCAATTTTCTTTATTTGCATAGATTATTACTAAAGGCTTTGAAAATTCAGTCTCCTTTAGCGATAACTGATGTTTCCTTGTATACCCGACCCTCGTTGGGAAGGAATCCGTAAGGCGTGTCAGCAGCAACTCGCGCGAACCTTTTAAAAAGGAAACGGATCCACAAGTGGGGGAAAATGGCGCAGCAGGCAAAGGGACAGATACGTGACGCAGAGGGTTCTCTCGCCAAAACGCCGAGTCAAACAGTGAAACGTTGGCGCGCCCACTATCATCTACAGGCGTTATCATTTAGTGTATCCAATTTGGAATTGAATAGACCCTCGCATCATCCTTCTCGATGACCTTTCGTCTTCGGCACGAAAATTTCAAATCAAAATAACACAAATTAAAAATGTATTTTTGCCAGTAATCTAAAATTTGACATTTTTCAAATGGAACCAATCATTAACAACCATTCCATTCGGAAGTTTTTTCCAAAATGGCCATTTTGTGGCGTCCAGCTTCTTCGGGTGAAAATCCCTGACCACGGAATTTATCCTTTATTTTAGGGAAAGTATAAATCATTAGGGGCTGGGTCGGGGCTGTCAGGGGATGGTCAAAAATTTATGTTTTTGCTCTAAAACCTCGGGCCGGGTGTGAAACTCGCAGTGTCGGGATGGAGGATGATGCCCCAATTATAGTTCTCTTTACGGGTTAGAAAGACCAGTGGCAAACAAACGCAGCATACCATTCTGCATTAACCGTTCTTTGTCCCTCAAGAGGAATAGTCTTATGGGCCGGTTTTGGATACTAACGGGCCGCTTTTTTGCAAACCCTGAACGAACAATTTTTGTCGGCTTTCTCATTTTCGAACACCAAACTCGTACTGGTTTTGTTTGGTCGCAGGTTTCCAGGATTCGTCACCTGTTGATGTTGTAGACAGCGTTTGACGATCTTGCTCTTGAAAGATTCCACATCTTTCGAGGTTCCACGCACCTAAAACGCGACCCTTTTTGCTCTTCACTGGCAAGTTATCCAGGACGGAACTTTTTGCACCTAATTGATCATGCAAGATTATTTGTATTTTACTCCCCAATGTTAAATTTGTGAATTTCGGGTATGTTACATTGATCTTCCTCAATCAGCTTACGCACAGCATCAAGTTTACTTGTGTGACTGCAGTTTTTTGGATGACCGGGTTATCTCACTGAAGCTTGACGCTCCAAGAAAATTCCAAACCACAAAAGTTTGGTTTGGGATGGGGCTTCATCACCGGAAATCCCGCCAACACAAGTTTTTGTTTAAACCCTTCGAAAGTCTAAATAAATCATCGTTTTGTTTTCCATTTCCTTTTTAAACGACTAAAAAGTTTGACTAGACCTTGTGGCAAGACCAAGAATCTTTTTAAATAACGAATGGTATTCGATTTTCAAAACCTAGGGTTTGGAATTAAAAGATTTTAATATGACAGGAATAATGGAAAATTTCCATTCCATATTTTAATTAAGCCCTCGTAATGCAGGTGTATTTTGGGCTGTTATATTCTCCTGCGTAGTTGGTTAATTTCAATATAGATCGGAATCGTTCGGAGTTTTTTTTAATGTATATTTTGAAATAACTTGTAATGCTAACTTTGATTTGGTGAAATTGTACAAACGAATTTCAAGAGAATTTATTCGCCAAACCATAAAAATACGTTTTTTTTAATCCATACTTTTCAAATGTTAATCTCCTTGATAAAATTCGTTTTACTTTAAAAGTTATAAACATCTCCGTACCGGGGTTAGATGTAAAATAAGTATATCCTGTAGATAATAATGAAAATAATAAAAGCTTTGTCTTTACCCGACTCAAGTGAAAACTATTTCTAACAACAAACCTCTGGGAAATAAACGGCTAAAAAAGTCTAGGAAAGAAAGACTTTGGTTGAGCCCTTTTTGCACCTCATCAAACTTATCCGGGAGGATTATATTACAGTTTCTTTTCGGACTTTTCCTTATTTTAATTGTTCTTTTACAGGAACCCAAATGAAAATCGTGTATTACGCTATAAAAAACAAGAGATTGTTCAAAAGGTACATCAATTCATATACCATATTCATTCCCTAAATTTATTTTAAATGCAATTAAATTTTGTATCAGTTAATTTTTTAATCCTTTGCATTAGTATAATGAGTTTTACTATGTAAAAGCAGTCAAAGTGAAAATTATTTTTCTGTTTTAAAAAAACTGATTATCTAAATTATTTTCTAAAAAGATCCCTTTTAATAATGTTTTACTATAATAACTTCCCAACATTAAAAGTCGTATACAAAAGGTTCTTCATCATAATCATCATCATTGATAATCCTGCTGGCCCCCCTTAATACACCCTATCATTAGGGTTTTAGACCATTCCCCCACGCTGGTCCAAGTTGTTTGGTGGGTGGACTGACTTTAATGCCCTTCCGATGCAGGGATTATCTTACTTTTCAACATTGGATGACCGGCCCAAATTGCCTTAACACTTGAATCAACAATCAAACTTTTTTGGTCTCCGGGATCCGAAAACACCTAATAGCCTAGGCTAGGCAGAAAAAGGTTTATGGTTTCATTAAATAGAAAAACGCCAATTTTTAAAGAATTTCCAACCCATGACTAATCCCAATGAGAGCTTAAACTAAAATACGGACGAGAACTCGAACCCGAACTCCCCAAGTTCTGAACTCGCATAACGAAGAGATGAGGGCAGCAGACCAGGTCAACAGTTACGTCACCAATCGGAGATGGGAGGCGAAAAAGATCTTCATCTTCGCGTTGAAGGGAGAACACCAGCATCTGCTGGTTGGCAAAAGACAAGATGTAGTTGTTTATCGTGAAAAGAATAAAAAGATTATTACTTTTTATAGTAAGAAGATTGTTAAACTAACAAATGCGGATTTAATAAAAAAGGACTTTACAAGTTCAATGGAAAACTAAAAATACGATAAATGGTTTCGTCATCGGTAAACTAATCTTTTAATTCTAAACAAACAAAAAACATACAGACAACAAACCTTCCATTTTAAGTCTGATATTTTTTTGAACCTTTTTTGCTAAATTTGGTTTAGTTGATACTTTCTTAATATTTTAAGTCAAAAATAATTTATTAAATACTAAAAACTACAATGGGTAATTCGGGGTCTACCGTAGGGGCCACCAGAACCAGAAACTTCTCCTATAAGACTGTCCGCGGTGGGAAAAGAAGGAACGAATCCACACCCAACGTCGTTCGCCCTCGAAACAAGCCAAATCAGCTACGCCAGGGATGAACAAAGGACACCAGGGAACGACCCTGGACCTGGCGATCAACAACGAAAACCCTTCACCATAATTGGGTATGTTGTTATGTGTAGGATAATATTTTAACTTTTCGGTTGCAATAATATATTTTTTTTTTGTTTGTTGCCTGCCGGCGACGGTATCGCCACCCGATGGGAATATGCGGCCTAGACATCCAATACAATGGTACACCAACGGCCCCATCAGACGGGGTGTTAAGTCTCGTTGACCCGTAAATCGCTGGCTTGGTGCCCATTCAAAACAAACAGCAGTATTTTCACCCGCTTTGCGGTGAAAAAGGCACCGCGGTGGTAAAAACCTAGACAATCCGTGTATAAAAGGACCCACCACCAGTAGAAAGGGACCCTTTAAAACATTCAGTCCAATTCCCCAAACCAATTTAATGGTGTTTGTTAGGAAATTTGATAATTATTAAAGACCCGGTAGAGTTTTATATTTATAAGGGAACACCTTGCTTATATACTATCTAATTTGATAACAAATACTATACTCTAGTATTTTATGCATTTTTTCAGTATATTAAAAAATTGCTTCGAAACGTGATAAACAACCAAACCCCTTTTTTTTACGCGGAATTACGTACTTCTTCTACAATTGGTTAACATTATGAGCAGTATAAAAATTCAAAGCTAAGTTTGAAGTCAGTTCTTTATTTATCCGATGAAAGAAAAATGTGAGCACAACCCGGGCCGGTAGTTGGTTCCGGTGAAAAACAGTTCTGCTTGAAGTAACGCGTCCATAAGCAAACAAGTAAGACTGGATGGATTCTTCTGATCAGTCTAACGAAGCGACTCACGTAATTGTTATCAGTTTAATATCACCAACAATATAAAAAATTGATTATGTATCTATGTTTTCCTGTATAATTTTTTTTAACCTCGTTTTTTTCATGCCCTTTAATTTTCAACTGCCTGTGCCTGCTATGGGCGTGGCTTTAAAACCGGAGTCGGGTTCGAATCCTGCGGGGACCCAACAAATTTTCATTGTTGTTGCCTGTTGGTTGGCCAATGCGTCGTGGGCTGAAAAGTCGGTCCCACCAACCCGCATTGGACCAGCGTGTTGGATCGGTCCCAAAACCCCTCTAATGATAAGAGAATAAACCCGACTATCACTGCTGATGATGAATAATAATTTTTAACAATTTTGTCGATTGTTGTTAGTAAATTTTACTTTTACGTCAACCCTTTTATATTTTTTACCAACGGGCCGATTAGTTTCTTTTATTAGTCAATATTTTTTGGTAACTTTAAAATTTGGCAATGAGTTATTTGTCATTTTGTATAACTGGGTGAACGTAAAGAGTTTTTCAAGGTGGACCCCGAATCGAAAGTTCGGCTCCCCGCTCCGTCACGTGCCTATACGAAGAGACAAGCTTTCCCACGGGCTTCCGCACCCGGGAAGCCGAACTCACCAACGTACTCCCACCACCTTTCACCCCAAAAAAAAGGGAAAAGCGTATAAATTGCCAAAGCCGTGCAAGATGGAATGGCGGACCTTGGATTCCGATGAAGACCTAGATCTGCAGAACTGCTCCCCGGAAGAAATGCGGAAAGGATGGAAGTCCCAAAAGCCGATCTCCAAAAGATCAAACAATGAAGGCGGTATCCGGAAAGGGGGGCGGTCGGAGAAATCACCGAAATCAATGGGGAACGATAATCAAGGGATTTGAAGACCAAAGTCTGGGGAAGGGAATTCAGGCGTCTTTCTGAAGTTAGAAGAATCCAGCAAGATCGTTGTGAATGACTTTACCACTGATAGGACAAAGAAATTGAAAAGAAACAAAACATGAATCTTTTTGTAAAGACATCGCAAGATCAAAAAGAGAGCGTGATAACAACCAAAAACACAACAGCACGAAACAAAATTAAATTAGTGGACCAACTTCGAGGCGGTGCAGGATAAATGGATGGTCAATTCCATACAACCCATTCTACTTTATCGAGTTGAATAACAATTTTAAGATGATCACCGACCAAGTTTCGAACCGCCCATTCCTAGGAAGCGGTCGGTGTCCGGGAGGCAAAATGGAACAAGAGCCAATCTTTGGAGACTCGTTGACCCAGGACTTCTCGACGACTTGTTGGGAAGAAATGACAAACGGTCCCAAAAGTTCTTCCTCTTTCCCTAAATTGATTACTTATAAGAGTTTTGAATCTTTTAAGGGCTAAAAGTGTTATTTAAACTTAATTTGTCTGATTTCTTGAAGTAAAATTGGGAACTTTTATATTATAGAAACCTAATAAAATACATCTAAACAATTTCAAAAATCAAAATTATTCAAGGGATCTTCTATCACTGGTTCGGGAATGGAATACATTAAAATAATTTATTCATAGCATTTTTTTGAAAATCTGAATTTTCAGGCAACCTATCAATAAAATCGCCAGTGTGAGATGCCATTTATTTTTTTAATTTATTCTATATTTCTTGAATCTGCTATATTGGAAACGTTTTGCTTTTACTTGGTTATTGAACGCATGATTTTTTTTTTGCTGAAGGATGTTTTTTTGGTTGACTTTGATCGGGTCTTTTTAATTTTTAACCCCTCGAGATTTGTATTATATAATTTTTGCATTCCGTGGTCGGTATTAATGACAGTTTATTAAAAATTAAAGGTTTTTTTTTGAAATTTCCCTTGTTTAAAACCAATCAATAATATATTGATTAAATTTTTTATAGGTTGTATTAAATTAAATGATTAATAATATATTATAAATATAATACTTTTTTAATATAACGGGTGGATATAATTTTTTTTCAAATAATTTTTCTGGTATTAATATTTGTATTAATAAATTAGAAAACTTTTTAGTTATTGATTTATAATCGGTTTTCTATTGATTTGTTGTTATAAAAAGTATTTGTCTTTGAAACAAAAATCATTTCAGTAACAATAAACCAATTAGATAGTTAACCTCAAGTATTATAAATTGAAGATAGAAATTACCCAAATGAAGAAGCTTTCAAATATAGATCTAATAAAATAGAAGGTAAATAAGGCTCAAATTTATTTAATAGTGGATTAACGAGAATTATTGATAACGAGAACCTGCCCTTTGTCGTTTAGGCGCTTTAAAAAATCGTTAAGTAACGCCAGGGATAAGGTGGCGGGCCCGTTTCAGGTCTTAATGTTATATCCGCCAATTATCCCAAAATTGTAAAGAATAAATGTGATGAAGTGTTGACCTTTTTATTGATCCTCTTTTTTTTTAAAAAAAAAAAAAAGTATAAAAAATACAAAACACTTTTATAAACAGCCGGCGAGATACACAGATACAAAAGTTAAATGGACTGCTTTTTTGACAGTTGACTTTTAATTTTTAACATTAATTTATTTTAAAATGCTTTGCATCCCTCCCTCACGGGGAAGACGTATTATCGGACTCCACCGACTAAAACCATCATTTTCCTTCTTGGCCTTAAATATTTTAAGGAAACTTTGGTGTCTTCTGCCCTCCCGCCGGCCGCCGAACAGTCCAATTAACCTTCACCAACTTTTCCCTGTGGGCGCGTCGGTACAAACGCCCCTCCTTTCCTCCTATTCTGACCCCAGACTCCCCAGAATCTCCACGGAACCCGTTCACCGCATCAGCGGTGGGGCCTCCACAATGGGGATAGAGAAACCCAACCTCCCCATGGCCCTCAACCTTTGCGGGTTTTCGGGGCAAACATGGGGCGTGCATATTCTGGCCGTGAGGCTCCACCACACCTTGGACTCACAATTTTTTTTCCACTACTTCCCATGGTGCCAGATTTCCTTTGGGCACTCAAGAAAACACATCTATCCCGCCCGCCGTTGCGCAGTCCTATTCTTGTTTCGTCCTGCATTTGGACCTCAGCGTGCCATGGGCGCAATCTCTTGAAAGCCCTGATTACTGCAAGAAAGGAATCCCCGTAGTACAAGCCCGGCTCCAAGTAGGTTCTTCTAGCATCCTGTCACGAATATCCTGATACGTGGTCGCCGCCCCGGTGCCGGTCCTTCTTTCAGTCCCAGTCCCAGGATAGGGAGGGCCCTGGATACTGAACTCTTCCCTTTTTTACCCTTTTGTCGGAGGCAGGGATGGGGCCATGCCACTTACGTCCCCTCCCGTGCCCTTCTAGGCTTTGGATGACCAAGCGGGTAGTCAGCCTCCCACACCGGTCTTACCCACAGGCCGCCAGGTCCTTTAGCTTCCCCTGCGGCTGGGCAGGCTGCAGTACTAACTCCACCACAATGGTAGAGCCTGTTCGGGGGGACATTGGAAGATAGCTAATGTAACTGGGAGCAAATTAAGTTTTTTATATACCCCCAGAGAAATCGCTGGCCAAAACTTTACAAGAAAATGCAATTTCGACCTAAACCTTTTCACGGTAGGTTAGTGAACGGCAAAACTAGATGTCCTTTTTCGGAAAAGGGTGGTATTTTGTCTGCTATATTTTTCAATAAACAGGATGCTTGGTTGAATTTTAGATCAAAGGTTTGGATTTTAAAAATGACGCCCAGTTATTGCTTTTGAGGCGGCGGAGGTCGAGGCCTCGGAGTCGGCTCCGGCCTTGGTGTTCCACCGGGGGCATAATGGGCGTTAAAGGACGGGGGTGGAAATCGGGTGGAAAATGGGTTGGGTGGTCGCCTGGAAGATGCCCCAAACCCCGTTTTGGCGAAGGGCGTCGGGTAGGACCGGAATTTTGGGCGTTTCTCCCGCAGGGCCCGTACTTCGTAACAAAAAAAATAAAAATAAATAAATATAAAACAAAATTAATTACATATGTAGTAGTAGTAAACTTAGGTTTGAATAGAATAATTTAATTAAAAATAGTTAATTTGAGTTATATATTTATTAAAATCAATATGATTAATTAAACAAGCGGTTACAGTACTGATTATAAGTATGATTTCCTATGTCTGTGTAACATGTATTCCTTTTTTTACCATATATGTGTTTGGTTTACGAATCATCTTACTTTACAGAGAATTGGGTGATCGGCCCAAATTAGTGTAATAAGTTAAACAGTGGTTCGTTTCATAGACTAATTTATTGACCACAGAGTAACTAAATGGCGCTAGTAGTAACAGATACTTTTATACTATTTTGTTACAATATTAACACCTCCGCTTAACAAAATCATGTATACATTACATATTATTAACAGGCAATACACCAAGCATTCTAGTGAAATATTTATGCTTCACAGAACCCAAGCTCTTAGTAAAAATATCAGCTGGCATATTGTTTGTTTCAAGTAATCTACTTTTATAAACATGTTTGCACTGCCTCCCTAACAAAATGATATCTTATATCTATGTGTTTAGACCTCCTATGATACAC
Organism: Lamproptera curius; assembly: GCA_029286875.1. Taxonomy (NCBI): domain Eukaryota; kingdom Metazoa; phylum Arthropoda; class Insecta; order Lepidoptera; family Papilionidae; genus Lamproptera; species Lamproptera curius. The sequence goes on along the minus strand of JAGSMT010000091.1, from coordinate 1,612,313 downwards.
TGGATTCAAAATTAACTTTTGTGCACTTTGGTTATCATTATACAAAGTAATAATTTCTGAATCGCCTAAAATTTCAAACAAAAATTCTTTAAGTAAATGGCTTTTACTAGCTTCTGACATGGCAATGTATTCTGCCTCTGTTGAGGACAATGCAACACTTCTTTGCTTCCACATTCAAAGATATAACAGAACCTGATAATTTAAAACAAAATCCTGAAAAAGATTTTCTATCACTTACATCTGAACCCCAATCTGCATCAACAAACCCTTCAATACAAGATTCATCTTTAGAAAATACAAGACCATGACTTTTAGTACCTTTTAAATATCTTAAAATTCTTTTAAGTGTTTCCAATGGGTTTCATCATATGAATTGTTAAACTGGCTAAGATAACAAACACTATAAGTAATTTCTGGCCTGGTTAGCACAGCTAAGTACATTAAATTGCCTATCAGTTGCCTATATGGAATATTTTATTACAACTTTTATTCTGAGTTTTCTCTAAAGTTAAATTAATTTCCATAGGAGTATCAGCAGTCTTACAATGTGACATATTATATTTTCTTAACAAAGTTTCTACATATTGTTCCTGATCAACTGTTATTAAACCTTTAGACAAGTTTCATCTTAAACCTAAGCATTGCTTTATCTGACCCAAATCTTTTATTTTAAATTTACAACTCAAATCCTGAACTAATAGGTTAGTTGCAGTATTACAGTTGGAAAATAAAAAAATCATCGTAAAAGAGCAATTATTACTTTAACATTTCCATCAAATTTTGTAAATAAACAGGGTTCATATTTAGACTTTGTATACCCTAAAGTCATCAAATAATCGTTTACCCTTTGATACCAAGCTCTCGATGATTGTTTGAGTCCATAAATGGCACGTTTAAGCTTTAACACTTTATTCATATTATTACTATCTTTATAATTTATAGGTTTTTCCATATACACACATTCATTCAAGTAACCATTGAGAAAAGCTGTAGTTACATCGAGATGACGTATATCTAAATCTAATTTTACTGACAGTGAAAACAACAATCTTAAAGTAGTATAACGTAGCACTGGGGAAAAAGTCTCATGGTAGTCTATGCCCGCCTTTTGTAAAAAACCTTTTGCCACAAGTCTTGCACGGTAACGCACTTTACCAACACTGTCATATTTCTTTTTAAATACCCACTTGCACTGCACTACTGTAGAGTCATGGGGCCTGTCAGCGAGTTCCCATGCATCATTCTTCCTGAATGATTCTAGCTCCTCCTCCATGCTCTCTCTCCATTGTTTGCTTTCAGGTCCATTTAAGGCTTCCTCGAGTGTAATATCCGTTCTGTAATCTTCTGGCTCTGTAATACACAAATGGTTATAGCCAAATCTATCAGGTATTTTTCTCACTCGTTTTTCTGTAACTTCTTGATTCATATTTATGACTGACTCATCTAATTCTGATGTTGTACTATGATTATCACAGCTATCATATGTGTCACTTACCGAAGAAGCATCTGGTACATATGTGATATCCTTCTCATCATCAATATCTGTGTCATTAAAACTACTTTCCTCTTTTTCCTCATGTTCCTGATCCTCCGCTGAATCTTTGCATTCAATGGGGATATCCACTGTATTCTCAGCTTTCTCCATAATTATGAGATCTCTGCTTGTTGTGACAGAGTTATTTTCTAGGTCATAAACCCTATAGCCTTCACATTCTCTGCATATCCAACCAAAATGAGTTCCTTGGCCTTCTCATCCCATTTCAACCTCTTCTCTTTGGGAATATGCATCATAGCTTTACTTCAAAATCTGAACATGACTTAAGTTAGGCTTGTTCCCTGTCCAAACTTCATATGGAGTCATATCATTCAATCCGTAACAACTGACCGATTTCTTAAATAAACAGAGGTATGCAGCTTCTGCCCAAAACTTTTGTGTAAACCGCATCAATAATTAGACATCTTGCCTTTTCCACCAAAGATCTATTCATTCTCTCGATACACCGTTTGTTCTGGTGTGTGAAGGGTTAGTTCTTTGATGAATTGTGCCTGCTGCTTCAGATATCTATCAAAGTCTTTGTTGCAGTACTCACCGCTTATCTGTCCGAAAAACTTTAATTTTCCTATTTTTCTGGTTCTCAACCATGGACTGAAAATCTTTAAAATGTTTAAATACCTCAGACTTTGCCTTCATGAAATAAATGAAAGCCATTTTGCTATAGTCGTCCACAAACAATACATAATACCTGGATCCTCCAATGGATGCATTCTCCATAGGACCACACCGTCTGAGTGTACCAAATCTAGTGCATTTTCTGTGTTGGATGAGCTAGGCTGAAAAGAATGCCTTGTCTGCTTCCCCTTACAACACACTGTACACTTATATTTGTCTATATTTGCTATATCTGTGTATGAGATACCTTCAGTAGCTCCATTTTTCATTTTATTCAAACTGGTACTGTTGATGTGCCCCAAACGTCGATGCCAGGTTTCACTGGATGTTTTGGCTGTCGCTGCCAATATCTGTACCACTTCCTTAGTGTATAATCTGTACACACCATCAACTTGTTCTGCCTTTCCAACTAGAGTGCCCTGTTGATTGTAAATGTAGCAACATTTCTCTTTGAACACTACATTATTTCCGTTCTCAATCAATCTACTCACGGAAAGTAAGTTTGTCGTTAAACTGGGTATGCACAATACATCGGAAACTGTGATGTCGTATTCTACATCCTTCACAACTGTAATTATGTTCACATCACCCGAACACAGCACCGGGACACACGTTTTATTCGCAACTATGATCTCTTTGGTTTTATGTTCATAAGATGGATTGACAATATATTCTTTTCTCGCTGTCATGTGTTTACTAGCCCCGCTGTCGATGTACCAATTATCGCAATTGAACTTTCCACTCAAAAATAGCACTAAAAGCATTAGATTGTTTTCTTTGCTTGTTTCGGAATTTGTCGGACACTGATTTTTGTAGTGGCCCGTTTGTTTCACCGATAACATTTTATGACTTTGACAGGTTTTGACGTTTCTGTCACTCTCTGGTCATTTTATGGCATACTATTATTCTTAAATTTCTGACGATTATTCGCGGCAAAAGCAGTCTCGGAACTGGAAACGGAAACAGATCCAATTTCACTACACATGTCCATCAGCTTCGTTTTTATGACATCTGCACTTATTTCTATGCCTGAATGTTCTATGGCCATAAGCATAGGACCATATTTTTCAGGTAATCCTGCTAACATTAATGCACCAATCCACTCATCTGATATTTTGAAACCTGTACCTTGTAATCGCTGGCTAGTTTCAACTATCTGAGTTACATACTGGGTCATCGAGTCACAGTTTTCAAGTCGAATGTTGATGAGTTTACGCAGCAAACCAATTTTCTTGTATAGCCGGTGTCATCGAACAAATTCTTCAACTTTTCCCATAAATCGTAGGTTGTTGCGGCGTGTTTTATGTGCACATACAATGATGGATCAAGTAAGCACTAGTTTCGCTTTAGCTTTCGCATCGTCACTGATTTGGGCTTCGGTAGATGAAGCCGCTAACCTCTGCGTAATGGCGGACGCCATGTTTTCAACACCAACACATTTTCTGCATATCCAACCAAAATGAGTTCCTTGGCCTTCTCATCCCATTTCAACCTCTTCTCTTTGGGAATATGCATCATAGCTTTACATTAGCTTTACTGGGCCCATAACCAATAAGTTAAACACAGTGGTTCGTTTCATAGACTCAATTTATTGACCACAGAGTAACTAAATGGCGCTAGTAGTAACAGATACTTTTATACTATTTTGTTACAATATTAACAAATTGTCCTAACCAACTAGGAAACAACAATGAAAATTTATTGAGTCCCCGCAGGATTCCAACCCCGACCTCCGATTCCTAAAGCACACGCCTATAATACTAGGCTACGGAGGCGGTTAACATGAATTTATTTTATTTATAAAGTATGTTTTACAAAATTGGACTACGTTAACTGGACTACAATAGCGGTAGCTTTGCTTTAAGAATAACGCACAAAGCATTTTACTGTAAACATTTTTAAGAATTTCAAAAATATATATTGTTTGTGCATAAATTCGTCGTGCCATAGACGACACTTTGATGAAATGAATAACTAAAAAAATATTAGAGATTTAAAATACGGTGGCAGAAAACGCGACGTAATTTATAAAGAAGTGCATTTTTACTAGCTTATATTGCGTTAAATATTTATACAATGTTAAAAGTCAATCATATTTTTTGTTATAGTTTCATTATATTTCCTTGTCTATCCTTTCAAACAAAAACGATCTTCTGTATATAAATTTGTTACTTACAAAGGAAGTTTTATACTTGAACTTAATGGAATTTGAAAGTTTATTTATTAACTTAATTACTAACTGGCACCGTTAAATAATCATTAATTGCAATACGTGGATATATTTCTATGGGCAGCAGCGATACTTGGCATAAGATTAGCTAAAAACAAACTTTACTTAATGTAAACGAATGTAGTTATCGTTACATTATATAATATCCATATATACGTTTAACTCAAAATATATACTAAGACGCTCTGTTGGCTTTAATACTGAGAGTATCTCTTGTAGCATGAATATTTACTATTCATTACGTGATGCACAAACATGATGTTGCATTCATTGTCGTCTAGTGGAAAGGAAAGATTGGCGTGTAATTCATCTATTTGAAATGCATGTCATTTCTCTGACGAGGAAAAAAGGAGATATACATTTCGTGACATACACACGTTCAAACACATTTTTATAAAAATACAAATTTAACGGTCATTCGCTCATTAACGCATTGCTTTGCAAGTTTGTAATATGATCGTGTGAAAGCCAACTAAAAGTTAAATGAAAAATCTTTTGGAAATTTAAAAATGTCAATTAATTACTCAAAGAAAATATTTATACTCATAAATTCGTTTAAATTTTTTATACGGAAATAGAACCAGAGACACATATGTACTATATAATACCTCCTGCGCAATTGGTTGAATTCTATTATAGATCAGCCGCCGTAGTCGGAATCGACTTGAAGGACATGTATGTTAACAATACTGTGTACGAAAAGGCAAGTGTCAACACTTAAATACTTTATGATTAAGGAAAATCTACAAAGAAAATGGTTTTTTAACTTGAGGAGTTAGCTATTATAATTGAGGAGTTAGTTATTATAATTCTATATGAAGACAAAGAGATAAGTTGTAGTTAGGTTTAAATGATTTTTTCGATCAAAAGCAGTTTTTGGCAGTTGCTGACTGTAGCATGAAGTCCACCATTATTAGCAATTTTAAATACTTATGTAATATATGGTAAGTTTTAATAGACATCTCATCAAGATGCTTACTCTAAATTGCTTGAAGATTATGGAATAAAATGAATTTTACGAAATGTGTAACTCTCCGAAACTTATTTATTACAAAAAAAATAATGGACTAAATGTAAGAATCTGTTTTGAATTTTGATAACTGAGTTTAATTTATTCTATAAAACGACCCCTATCGTCTTGGGTAAAATTTAAAAAGTCCCGAATTTTGTACCTCCTTCATTAGGTAAGTCTGTCAGTAAAAATATTTTATGTTTGCATATTTTATATAAATTACATACATTGCTATCAGTGTCCATGGCTTTACTCTCGAAGTTGTCATTGAGTATGTATATCTTGGGCATATATTAAAGTGCGAAAGACACAACTTCGAGAGGGAAGCCGATAGGAGGATTCAGTTGGGCTGGGCAGCTTGTAGGAAGCTGAGCCACATTCTCACGTAGCCGCCAATACCGCAATGTTTGAAGACGAAGTCTTCAATTAATGCGTATGTGGAAACGTGGCCTTTGATTATAGGACTGGTCCACAATTTTGTCGTTGCTCAACGCGCTATGGAACGCGCTATGCTCGGAGTTTCTTTGTCGGACAAAATTCGTAAGGAATTAATCCGGCAAAGAACTTAAGTCACTGACATAGTGCAAATGATTAGCTCGTTGACGTGGCAGTGGGCCGGTCACGTGGTCAGAAGAACCGATGGTCGATGGGCCAAAAAGGTTCTGGTGTGGAGGCCGCGTTCGGGAAGACGGAGCGTTGGTCGACCCGCGACCAGGTGGGATACCGATCTCCGTGTAGCCGGCTCAAGTTGGTAGCGAGTAGCTAGGGATTGGCCGTCTTGGGGTTCATTGAAAAAGGCCTATGTCCAGCAGTGGACGGATAGGGGCTGCTAATGCTGAATGAATGAATGTTTGTAATTTATTTTACACATTTTAAAGTTTCAATTTTACAAAGGCATGGGTGAACTTTGAAAGGGTGCAGATAAAATTACCACAGACAATATGATGTATACTATATCACAGTGATCAAACGATCCATCGGTATTTTTACCGATGGTAGGTCCCTTTTTACAGGGGACCGTCTTGGTGCGTACCACCGCGGTGCCTATTTCTACCGCAAAGCAGTAGTGTAAAGCACTACTGTGTTTCGGTTTGAAGGGCACCGTAGCCAGCGTATTCACTGGGTAAACGAGATTTAACATCCTATGTCTCACGGTAGGCAGCGCGTTAGTGATACCTGTATTGTCAATGTCTATGGTCGTCGGTGACCATTTTCCATCAGGTGGCCCCGACTGTTCGTCTGCCTGCGTATGCAATAAAAAATATGTATTTTAATTATATTAAACCGTCATAAAATTGTGTATAATTGATAAAATGTCGATTACAATTTTACTGTTTCAATATTTTGAAGGTTGTCTCGGTATGTTTAACAAACACCCTAGTTTTTTTAATTCAGAGATAGCCTATATGTCTGCCTATCTCTTTAGAGTTCTTTTTGCGTTAAGCTAAAAGCTGAGCCAGTGTCGTTGTTGAATCTATTGTTAATGTTTAAAAATCTCTGCTCATTTTCATATGTCATATTATTGGTGGTTTTAGAAAAAAAATATAAGTGCCTCCGTAGCCTAGTGATGATAAGTCTTGTGCTTTAAAACCAGCAGATCACGGGTTCGAATCCTGCCGAGGCTCATCTACTTTTCTAATGTGTTTTAAAATTTTTAAGTGTAAAACATTTAAACTAGTTAAATTTAACTGCTGCCTGCAAATGTTTGTGTTTTTGTATTAGTTAAGCAATAATTCGTATCGTTTGCATAGCTTACAAAATATGTGTATTACAGTTTAGAAACCGCTTTATTAATAATTTTGTAATATTGACGGCGTTTCCAATTCAATTTGCTTACCACAAAAGCTATTAACCCGACGTCAGTGCTGTTGGGTCTTTGTGACCTGTGCCATTTATAATTGAACGAGAAAAAGGTTCTTTGGACCCAACTATACACTTCGTGTCGTAGTCCCTTTTATCACAATATCGATATATGCTGGTATTTCTATGTATTAGTTATTTCCGTCACCCTAAGTAATAGAGAAGTTTCAGGTGTAAAAATTACGCCATTTTATGCAGTGTTCCTGTTAGCTAGATAAAAAGTCTGATATATTTTGTAACAATGAATATTTGGAAGTTGATTGTCAACTTCGCTATTTATATTACAGACAAGGATTTCTCAAACTTTTCAAATGGTAAACTTTATTAGAAAGATGTATGAGACGGCAGTCAGCGACAGCATATGCGTCGAAATGTCAAAGTTGGTCTTGTCGATCGGGATTGATAGGCCACGGCAGTAACATCATTCACTTTTTTTATAAATGTACATAACTTAAAATTTGTATTGCCGTATATATTTTTACATGGTGCCTATTTTTTATGTTCGCCTTTGCTGTATTTTAAACATACACGAAATTAAGACCAAATTACTCAATAAGTCGTGATCCAATAAATTCACTTTAGACCCGCTTAAAAATTAAAGCTTTCATTATCAAATTTTGTAAATTAAACACAATAGATACTGCTTTGGTACAGTCTTGATTGTTGTTGCCTTAATTTAAATGATAACAGTCCCCAGCGCTTTTCCTTGTGTAAATATAGTTAAAGTTATTTGAACTTAGCGTTAAACCATCCACATTTTTCGAGCTTCACTCAAGGAAAACTTTTCCTAAAAAACTGTAGGTACCTACCTTAAAAGTCTAGTTTTTATAATACGGTAGTTATTAATTTCTTTTTCATCTCAAGAAAACCCATTTTATAAAACGGGATAATTATCATTATCATCAGCCTTCGTTAGTCCACTGCTAGAAATAGGCCTCCCCTAATGCACGCTTTCTCCTTTTTAGGGGGTATTTGGACCGTATCACCACGCGGGTGGACTTTTTACAAGTCCAATCGACGCACGGATCATCTAAGTTTTCAGACAATTGGGTGATCGGCCCAAATTTTCATAAACAACCAAAAAACAACAATAATACAAAGTTGTTTCCCCGCGGAATTCTAACTCGGTACCTCCGGTCCATAAAGCAAGAGTCAATACCGCTAGGCCACGGAGGCGGTTACTCGTGCCAAATAACAACAATCTAGTAGTCTTATTCATGTATAGGTAAAACATAAATTACATCTAGTTAGGTTTATGTTTTAGATGCGGTTGTTTTATTAATTTATGTCACCAAATTGATTCGGCAGTTCCGAACATATAATTCATCGGTATCCTACAATTTAATTTATGTTTATACTTATGAACGAACATTCTTGTACTATTTACAATGACATTGTTTTTGACAGGTTGAGCTTCTACTTCCTTCAGCATGAAATAATTAACGACGATTATTTTCCGCGGATGTCTGGGATGGATTAATCATTTTGTGTAGTCATTAACGGGCACAACCAATATTTTTTTTACATGGAACCCAATTTTGATACATGGAACAAAATTTTGATACATGGAACCCAAAACGAAAAATCGTAAAAAATGTAATAATGCTCAGGTAAAATAATTATGTATGCAAATAAATTAGGGATATACTAAGGATCTTACGTAGGCTGCAAATATGACATGATATTGACTTTCTACCATTTATAAAAAATGGGTAATAGTGGTATGCATTATGATCGTCATATGAACCCTCATATTAAAAGACAGATAAATAACTGAAAAAAAATAAACTTATTTTTTCTGATAATTTTTTAAAAACAATTAATGTTAATTTAAACGAGAATATTTATTTTATTATAGACATGCCACGGTCTTGGAATGATGTCAAGCAATAATTTCCTATATATATATATATATATATATATATATATATATATATATATCGACCAATTGTTGTCCTTTCCTGTTTGATAAGAGTAAACGATAAAAGGCCTAAAGATCTTTGTTTTAGATAACGGTGACATGTATTTCCTGTTAAACATCTTAAATCCTGTCCCTTTATCGAATGCCGTTAATCCTTCTGATTAAATGGTCAAATGTCAGTTAATGTCATCGTGTTACGCTTCATTGTTTAATCTACACAGCGTACGTTTACAATGACGAACATGTACAAGGGATGTCTCGTCACCATGTTAGGTACAAATATCATAAACTCCCGAAAATAAACTTCATAAATTTTCTAAGTAAAACCTTCATTAAACAGACTGACTAATATATATTCTAATAAATAGAAAGTGTAAAAGAAAGTGAACAGAGATTTTTCAACATAAAAAAAAAGTTTTAAATGGTACCGGCTAAAGCATTACACAATCTTTGTCCAAATACCGAGAAAACCTTTAATGTGTTAAAACAGTAAAAGTAATATAAATATTTTATTATTAAAGTATTTTATCTCACTTAATTAAAATGTATATATATCGTTTCAATACTTTGGCATACTATCTCTAGTAATTTTTACGACTTCAGTCCGGAGCTAAAGTAGTATTTTAGTAGTATTTTAAAGAATCTGGGCTCAGTTCATAGTGTATATGATTTGCGGTATTAATAATAATAATGTCCTCCTATTCGATTCCGACTACGTCGGACGATCTACATTAGATATCAACCAACCGCGCCAAACATGTGCACTCTCTCTTTCTTTTAACTTTCAAACCGCGATGGTACAGATAACCGACAAGACCGGAGAGAGATAAGGCGCAGGTCCGACTTTTTGAATATCATATTACTATGGTGCTAGTCCTAAACTAGACCTAAATTGATGTAGCTCTTCATTATTATCATAATATTACAACAAATATCTACCTAAATAAATACCTTTAATGAATACCTTTAACCTTATAAATGTTTAAAAAAGATTACAAATACAATTAATGGAATTTATTTAAAATATGCAAGCCTAAAAAATCTTTACTAACAGACTAAATAAATAATGGAAGCAGTAAATTTGGGACGATTTAATATTTTACCAGAGACTTAAGGGGCCGGTGGTTGATAGAATAAACTATAATCATCATCATCAGCCTGTGATAGTCCACTGCTGGACGTAGGCCTCCAGTAATACTCCCCTATCCATCAGGGGGGTTTTAGCCGTAGCCCACCACGCTGGTCCAATGCGGGTTGGAGGGTGGACCGACTTTTTACATGCCCATCCCACGCATGGATCATCTTACTTTTCAGACATTTGGGTGATCGGCCCAAATTGCCCTAACCAACTAAGAAACAACAATGAAAATTTGTTGAGTCCCCGAAGGATTCGAACCCACGACCTCCGGTTTCAGGCACCCTAAGGCCTGAGTTCTAAGGCACACGCCGCAATTTTAAAACTCTTTGAAATAAAATTCTTTAAAAGTTACACAGACATTTGAACCCTTTGTAATGTTCATGGTCATGGGAACAAATTAAGCGCTTCAGTAAGTTCATGGAATTCCCTTTATTCTCGCGTAGCGTCGAAATTATCTGAAGTTCGTTAATTGTATTCTATTTCACTGAATAGAGCTCAGTTGTCTGTAAGTATTTATTGATGGCCCAGCACTTAGAGACTTAACTATTTTATTATTACCAAATCACTTTACACAATTACGTATTTGGATAGTTGCACACCACAAATGCTTTATTCAAATTTCAAGAAAAAAAGGGGCAATTTATCCTTTCATTTTATTTTCCTATGTAAATTTCGTTAGCGCAAGTGCTTTTTAGGAGTAACAGTTATTTAATAGCGTAACGTTAGTAATAAGTTAATAATTTAAAATTTCTAAAAGCTTTTCAAATTTAACTTTTACGAGGCTTTTTTAAAACCTATCACACCAACTCTAAAAGCAATATGTTAACAGGCGATGCCCTTGCTTTAAATATGCAAATTCATATAAAATGCATTTTATGTTTGTATGCCACGAAATATGTTCTCCTATCATTCTTTGGTAGACAAATCACATACATTTCAAATGTATGCATCAAACGCCATATACCCTTCCTCTGCTAGACGTCAATGAATCATCATGTTTGTGCATCACGTAATGAATAGTAAATATTCATGCTTCAAATATTCTCTGTAGCAAAGCAAACAGAGCGTATTATTATATATTTCCTATAAATTTTGCGTGAAAAGTTTATATGGATATAATATAATACAAAGAATGTTTATATTAAGTGAGTTTGTTTGTAGGTAATCTTCTGCCATATTTCGCTGCTGCCCATAGAAATATATCAATGTATCGCATTTTACGGATTTTTCCATCTTCATAAATATTAACTATGCAGTAGAAATATTCAAGTCCGCGCCAGCGTATGTGGTTGCGGTATCATTGGACGCCATTAAGATAGAATGCGAGCTAAAATTAAGTGCTTAGTATCGTGTTATGTTTTAAAAAAATTGTAATTATATTAAAAATGAAGTAAATATAAGGGCACTATTCAACTTTAACGTCTTTTTAACATTAACGGTAACCCAATATCGATTTTAGGATCCGCCATTGATATTTTTCCAAACCTAAGTACAATTACAATATAAATTTTGCACGTTTTAGACGCGAGAAACCTTCAGCAACGATAAGTATAGAAGTGTACATCACGAAATTTGAAAATAAAAATGTATGACTGTAGATGTAATAAGTCAAGAAGTCTAATCACGCTTATTAGTCCAACTTCGCTAATCGAACTCCAAATAGTTAAATTGTAACACTTTTTGAGCCGAAAATCTTTGCGGTACTACTCAGTAACTGTAATAACTGTAATAACAAAAAAAATGTATCACAGTGTAAGTTAACATATAAGTTATTACATTTAAAAACTCTTCATTCTATTAGCATAGAACATGTCACACACGATTGATTGAATAAATATCTTAAAAGATATTAGAGATTTAAAATGCGGGGCAACAATCACGGGGCATTTTCACTTTATTACCCGCTTGTAATGCTTAAAATTTGTACTGTTCCAAATCAGTCTTCTTAATTTTACTTGTATTTACATTAAATCTACGTTATGACTGACTGCCGAAAAGAGGAAGGTACGCAATTCGAAGCGTTTTTTTATCTAAATGTGCTACCTCGTTGCTCCGCTCCTGGTGCTCCGATTTTGTTATTTTTTTTTAATTATAGGTATTACCTCTCTTTTGGTCTATCAAAATCAAATAAATATTTGATCTAAGCAGAACGGTTTAACAAAGCCTTACCTTTTGTATACCGTGAGTATGTAGTGCATAACAATATTCTTCAAAAAACTTATTCATTGAATATATATCATTCGCATGAACAACACTGATGCGAATGCGACTTGTCTAAAGTCAATGAACTTCATTGTCTCTTTAGAGTCTACAGAAAATGTAATTTGCAAGAAATCTTTTGTTTGTTACTCCTTTGTGTCTTCACTCGTATCATTTCCATTTAACATGATTAAAGAATCTTAAAATGTGATGAAATTAGTCAAAGAGCACGTTCACAAAGATGATCACATTTTTTTGTGAAAATTTTAATTTAAAAACGTATCAAAAATACGATCTAAGAACCTAAAGAACCGAACAACTTATGCAATTTTTTCATTGATTACTAACAAGCAAGAAAGTTTTCCAATTACCGTTCTGTTAGACGGTAATTTTAAATTCGGATCCACTTTATAAAATTTTGTTTGGATTTCCTTTGGAAATTAATTTCCTATGAGAAGCTTGCGAATTCAGTAAAGTTTAAATAGCTTAAGCTTTTTCCAAAAAATATGGTTTTGTCTATGTTGGTGGTAGTACAGTTTGTTTGACAATCAATAAGAAAAAGTAATGCTTCCGTATTTTATAAAGATATTTGACTTTGTCTTTAATAATTTGTATAGTAGTCCTAAGGTAGGTTTGGTCCCCTTTTTACATAGAGCCGTCTGGGGTGGTAACACCGCGATGTCTATTTCTGCCACAAAGCAGAAGTGTGAAAACACTACTGTGTTCCGGTTTTAATGGTACCGTAGCCAACGCATTTACTGGGTAAACAAAACTTAACAATGTCAATAGGCGTAGTGGTATGGGCTTGTGCTTTAGAAACCGAAGGTAAAAACCGTAGAAACCGTAGGTTTTAATTCTGCAGGGAGTCAACTACTTTTCTAAGTTGTTTCCTAGTTGGTAAGGACAGTTGGTGCCGATCACCTTACTTTATGACAAGTAAGATAATCCATGCCTCGGATGGGCATGTAAAAAGAAGGTCCACCTACCAACCTGCATTGGACCAGCGTTGCGGGATACGGTCCAAAACTCCCTTATAAAGAAGGCGTACATAAGCGGAGGCCTGTGTACAGCAGTGGGCTAACACAGACTGATGATGATTGGTGACCATTTTCCCTCAGATGCCAGTCGAGCCTGCCTTCGTTGTAATTTTATCTACTTTCTTGGTATCTCAGTGTCTCAATATAAAATATCAAAATCTGTCTACCTTAAGTAATAAGAAGCGATCTACATAAAGATACCAAAGAAAAAGATAAGAAAGAACCGTTATAGAAGACCGTGTCAAAAGAGATGAATTGTCAATATGCAACCACCTTTTGACAGACTTTCCAAAATAAGGAGGTAATCATCGCTTACGTGCATAGAGCACGTTGTTATCCGCTTATGTTGAATGGATGAATGGATGTTTGCACTAGACGTAGGTCGTTACGTCACTTTTAAGAAACGAAATGAAACCAGTTACGTGGACGGCGTCGCTTATTTTTAAAACTAGTTATTTTGATAAGTAGCTACTTTCATCTAGCTATTGTGTTTTTTTTATTTGTATACGGTTACGTACGTTTCACAACTTTACGGTTACTATCGTTTCCCAACTGTACAGTTACATACGAAACGAAAGCATAGTTTCGTGTTTGATGCCGAATAGTTAAACCAATAAATTCACTTTCCTGCATACTTTACTCCGGTTTACAATAATAGAGTGGTTTATTGATTGATTGGTGTTAACTACGAAACTATGATTTGAATAAAAATATTTAATCCTGGCGTACTTAAAACTTAATTTTAATGATGATTCATATTTACTGTTTATTTACACTTTTGTTGTATTTACTCTTTTGAACGATTTCGTTATAACTATTTTTCACTCTTAAATACACCGATCAGTAACTTTGTTTCTTTAGTTATTTAAATAAAACTTTTTATTTTTATTTTTCTTTTGATTTAAATTACTGCTGGTTACCCGGATCGGAAGACATTATTTAGCATCACGGGTCATTCGAATATGGTATCTTTGTGTATTCATTTTACCTATGAAAACTAAACGCGTCACTCGCTTACTCGGCAAATCTCGATCTGCCATCTCTCTCGCTCGGCCCGTCGGTTGGCAAGATGCGAAAGAAGTTTAGTGCTATACTCTCGACGAACGAAGACGACGACGACCAAGTTCGCCCGAATAACGTGTTTACAAAAATAACTACTTTTAATTTGAAACAAAACGGTTATTTAGTTTCATATCGCGCAACTAGTTATTGTAACTGATGACGTGAAATAACGCATGAGCGTTATTATGAGCGTTATTTCACGTCATCACCTAGTTTGTCCTGTTGGAACTGTCATGTCTTTTTGGTAAAATTTCACTTATTTTAATTGTCTCTCTTTTCTGCCTCCTTTACGGCCGGCCTTACTCCTTAGGCCCACCAGCTTCTTCTAGGTTTCCCCTGGGCTAGAACAGGCCGCAGGTACCAACCGCTACGACAACGCGACGATTAATCTTGGGGACCTATCCAGCGCCTTGTTATAGTACTTAAATCGTATACGATTTGTAGATCACACATTCAGTACTTAGTTTTTAATCTATATTTATCTCGCGAGTTTTTTTTATTTTTATTGCATACGCAAGCAGACGAGCAGTCGGGGCCAACTGATGGAAAGTGGTCACCGACGCCCATGACATTGGCAATACAAGTATCACCAACACGCTGCCTACCGTGAGACATAGGATGTTAAGTCTCGTTCACCCAGTAAATACGCTGGATACGGTGCCCTTCAAACCAGAACACAGTAGTGTTTTCACACTACTGCTTTGCCGTACAAATAGGCATCGCGGTGGTACCCACCCAGACGGTCCCTTGTAAAAAGCTGACCTACCACCGGTAAACTTCTCCCTGGCCTCATTTTCACACAACTATACGCGGCTATATCTGCATGGTTTTAAAGAAACGCTGAAGCTAAAAGCCTATTGTATTCGGCATATAGCTCTCACATCTCTCAGTCACTAGTACTCACAGAGTCGTATATTCTTGAAAACATGGATAGGGGTCCCCATGTTTTGACTATACTGGATATTTTTGAAAATGATGCTATAACCGATGGTAGTGAAACAACTGTTAAACCATACCTGATTAAACCATATATGATTTTGGCAAAGAAACTAAATTTATGATGTCTACTTCTGTGTTGTTAAACGATTTAACTATTTTATAAGATGTGAAATTAGTTTCATATTATTTTGAAAATTTAAAGGGCTTAAACTGTGATTATAAAGATACCTTTATTGGATGGCAATATTTGCAGTAAAAAAAATAAACCAAATACCTAGAACTACCTAGACTGCATCACGAAACATAAAAAAATATAATTATAATAGACGTATAACACAAAACATGCAAAAAGTAAACCTTTGTACATTGCGAACGTTCTTTGTCATCAGGTTATCTTAAAAAAAAATATTTAAATGACACTGCTTGTTTTAAATTGTTTGTATGAAAATCTTAATGCACACAATTTTTTCAAGAATCTGTTAAAAAAATAAATGAGTATTAATCATCACGGTTCTTTTGTACATTAAATGCATTTGTTACCCAAATTCACGACAAAATTTGTCGTATAGTTGTATACTTTATAGTGTTCGTTAGTAGTTGACTGTATTCGACGTGTGCGGTGAATCGTTATGATTGAAAACGGTATTGTTAACGGGTCGCTTCACACCCAACGTTCAATTTTCCGCCTAAATTAAGGGGTCGGTTTTAGAGACTCGCATAACAAGCAAATATTGGGATACTCGCTATTTTGAAAGTCCTTACATCTTAAGATAAAATGATTTTATTGGAAATAAACTTAAAAAATGTTCATTATGAAATATAAAATTTTTGGCCATCTTTAGTTAATCATTTAATCAATTCATCACTCTTTATTACTTCTTCTTTATAATTTCAAATGAGAAAAATACATATGTTGACACATAATAAAGTCGATACATAAATTTAAAGATAAATTCCAACAACCAATCTTCATTCAAAGTCGATTCAGTGGATTTCAGGCGTAGATTTATATGTCTGTGAACTGTAAATCCCAAATTGAATGTGTGTCTTACTATTGTCCTATATTTTACAGCCAATTTCGGAATACAATAAAAGTCAAACCACTTTTATATATATACATAAATTTATAGGTTTGTTAAAATCGCTTTGGCATAATCATAAATACGAAAATTAAGATTTCAACAATGGCAACGGTTATTTTATTTGTGAACAATATATAAGTAATGTAACAGAACATATCGCATAATTATTTCTATTGCTTGCGCGAATATTATACATTATTAAATAAAATTACTTTACGGATTTTATCGCGTTTATTTTATGTACAGATTAAAATAATTATTTATTAATTATTTTAATCTGTTTTAAATTAAGATCTGGAAACCCCGCTTCAGCACTGGGAAGAAGACGCATGACATCTCAGTCTACCCCGTGACCACGGCCGCTGGAAAGTGTTCGAAACGTCGGGAATTTAAAATGTAAAATAAACGCGATAAAATCCGTAAAGTAATTTTATTTAATAATAGAACATATCGCATTTTTTCCGCCGTTTATAGTCTCTCCATGCGTGTCATATAAAAGACCTTTGACTGCTATCCCATGGCTACATATTATCCTGATACATATAACACGTCCAAAGCGTCAATTGAAGAGAAATATTTACGCTATCGTGCACGTATTATGCAATTACTCGCATTTTATGTGAAATGTATGGAATGGTTTATGTCCTTATGTACATATTATATGAGCGTGAAATATTTATAGAGTTTAATTGCTAGACACCCTTTGCTGTGTCTCTACGGTTTATCATGCGCTGATCTCAAAATAAAAGCTTTAATATAATGTTCTCAGTGCTTTATATCTATTCGCCTTTGGCAATTCGTTTATTTTGATATGCTAGGGTTCTTTTAAAGTTAACGTAACTGAGTTACTCTCATTTTGTCCGTTCTTGACGAGGTTAACTTACAACTCACATTGAACTTATCATTATTATCTTAGAAAAACGTTAGCAAACGGTTTGTTTTATAATATATTTTTCTAAAATTATGCATTGATTTAAACGAATCGTGCAATACTTTTCTAGAGGGGGTCTACAATAAATGGTATACTTTAAAACATTGCAGAAATTTTTTTAACTTATTTAAAAGTTTATTCAAATATGTTATGCGTTGAATATCGAAGGTGCCTAAATAAAGAACTTAATCAATAAGCAACCTTAGCTTTTATTACTAAATGCACTACGCTTGTATGGATTGATGGATGTTCGATATTCTTTCTCCTTTAAACAATAAAACGGATTTTGATGGATGAGCGATTATGTTCTGCGGGTTAGTAATTGAAGCCGATAAAAAAATACATATATTACCTGTTCTCACGTAGACTTAAGAAGTATAGGAGTTGTAAATGATAAAATATTTTTTTGTATTTATTTTGTACTCATATATAATTTGGGTACTTAAAATCAAAAAGTGAGAAATTTGACAATACTATCAGTGTTTGTAATTCAAACATCATGTACTATTCAAAACCTAGTCTTAGAATAGTTAAATAGAAATAAAATAGAACATCATTATCATCATCATCATTATTAGCAGGGTTGTTCCTTTGTTGGACGTAGGGCTCTTAACACGCCTTTTTTTTTTTTTTTATGGATGAAATCACGTTGGGGAGTGAACCGCTAAACCCAACGAGTCAGAGACTGTTGCAACTTTAAGTGTGACAGACTACACCTCTTTATTTTGGCTAAGCTCGAGGGACCCTAAGGGACCTCGACGCTCAGGCATTATCTGGGACATTTAAAAGCCTAGCCTTATATTAGCTAAAATAGAAATAAAATAGAACATCATTATCATCAGGGCCAGGGTTGTTCCTTTGTTGGACGTACGGCTTTCCTAAATACGCCTTATCCATTACGGAGTTTATGTACTGTATCCCACCACGCTGATCCAATACGGTTTGGTGGGTGGACCGGCTTTTCACATGCCCATCCGACACATGGATAATCTAACTTTTCAGACAATTGGGTGATTAGTCCAAATTGCCGTAACCAACTAGGAAACAGCAATGAAAATTTGTTGTGTCCCCGCAGGATTCAAACCCACGACCTCCGGTATCCAAAGCACAAGCCCTTACCATTTGAATCCACACTTGTTATATTCTAAGCAAATAAATAAAAATCGAAGTTCCTGTTCATAATATTAAAATAAATAAGTTTTTGATCTTTGCTTGATATTTAAGCTTCTGTACGTTATGATCTTTTCTGTTTTGAATTTCTTTCATTCGAAATAACTTAAAGTTAAATTAATTTATTCATAAATAAATGAACTAGAGACTAGTTGAAAACGTGAAACGTAAATTCTTCTACGTTCTTTAAGAATTTGGTGGGAATTTAATGTAAATGAAAATGGCTTGTCTCGAATTAACGTTGACTATTTATAAAAGCAGAACGTGAATTCAACGAGCACAAAATTTGTCCCATTTCCATTCGTTCCTCGCGCAACCTATTATTTTCAGCTACAAAGGAGAAACAGCCAAATAAGTTTGTTCAAAATAAATATTCTAACCACATGGATTTATTTATATGAGAAGAATTTGCATTTGATTTCAATACAGTATTTTTTCAGACAGACAATTTTAAAGCAGACTACGATCGGCCACCTGTTCGAAAGGGGTCATGGAAATCGGCGATGCCAGGGTTATTATTAATGCGCTGCCCAACACATAGGATGTTAAGGTTCGTTTACCCACTGAATACCCTGGCTGTCCTGTGGCTCCGACCGCTAGAAAGTATTTAAAATGTCAGGTGTTAAAAATATATCTGAATAAAAGCAATAGAATTAGTTGAACTAATTTAATTCAATAATGTGTAGCATTCGCGTAAATTAAAAAAAATATTAAGTTAGAAATTACTAACAGTCATCAACAATATGTTACACTACACCATACAATATAAACAAAATAGCTCTGATGAATGCGTAAAGATAAACACGGCATGTACTGATTACAAAAAACAACAGACCAGAACATCATCATCATCATCATCATCATCATCATCAGCCTGTTTTAGTCCACTGCTGGACATAGGCCTCCTATCCATTAGTAGGGTTTGGACCAGAACGTTATAACATTATTTTATGTCAAATAGGCATGGTTTTTATTAACCAATTGATTTCTCACAGTTAATAACTACAGCAAATTGAGAACATGCTCTGCTTTGGTGATTAAATACTATATTCTGTTAGTTCAACATATTGGCTATATATTATTAATGAGATATCGTTGTTAGGGAAACGTAAAATCATTTTATACTTCCCACTCATCTCACATTGTTAAATTTTTTAATTCTCTACGCAGATTTTTTTATTTTTATACATAAAAACCTTGTATTCCCTTTTGTTATCCATTCAATAAAGTCACGGAAAAATATTTTAAGCCCTTTGCTAGCTAAACTAGCCTTTTGTTTAACCTTAAATTGACCAAGTTGACTGCTATCAGGGTAGTTGTCGTTTTGACGACGGGTTTAATTTCTGCTGACGATTTTAAGCAACCCTGACCCGTTTTATCGTAACTGCTACGAAGTCAAGATTAACTATGTCGCCAGGGTCTTAGGAAGGGAAAAAATACTTTTACACGCAGCCAAGACTGGTAAGTAAAATGCTTTATTTCGACTTTCCTTTCCTCCCACTAGTTCACAAATGTAGTGCATTATCCTTTAGTTGCCTTCAATGACGCCTTGAAACGATAAAATGTTGATAGAATTTAAAACTAATACGGGATTAGATTAACAAACTAGCTTAAAAAGTCTTGCAGCTAAAAATGTAAACTTAATAAATTTGTGGATAAAAACTTGAACATAATAATTTATTTCATATATTTACAAAATGAATTGAAAAACTGGCGAGCTGGTATAGTACTAATCGTTTTTTCATTTCGCTAATATAATTAAAAAGTGACTTTATCTTATAAGTAATATCTTTTTTTTTCCAAAAAAAAATCAATATATATAATTAAGTTACTCCCAGTTGCACCAGTTATCTTTAAGTGCCCTGTCATCTTTATGGCTACATCATTCCAGAGATTAACCATAACAAACAGACAGACAGACAATTTTTTTAATATGTATCGGCTATATATTATAACGTATGATTTTAAAGACAGTTATTTTGAAGTTACAAACTGTCAGTCCAATTTTATTATTGTGTATAGATTAAAATAGGTACTATATTACGTAAACAAAGCTCTATTTCCCAAATTAACCAAATAATAAAAGCGTTAATTGCAACATGAAATTACAGGCCGACAAATGCTGTAATGTGACATTGAGTTTGTCTATTTCTAGCTACGTTCCTCTTAGCTTCCCTGCGGTTCGACAAAGTTGCTAGTACGGAGCCCTCTCTCTGTCACAAAGTAGGAACCTGATAAAGAATAAGAGAAATAGATACCGTGACGGCGCTGTTTGTATTATGTAAGAAAGAAAAACATATGTACATATATGCATATGTCTAATAGAAATAAATATGTTTGAAAACTCAGTCGTGATGAAGGGGAATAAAAGAGAAGTGACATGGAAAGTTGACACGTATGCGTGGAAAACTATTTAGATTTCTTGACCTGCAGTTTTCTGACGCGGTCTCATGCGACAGTGCTAAAGAAGAATACTTTTGAATAAAGAATGTGAATCTTAGTTGCGCAAATGACATGATACCTAACGTATCGTTTATGGAAAATCGAGCGAATTAGAGTCTGTTCTGATTTAAGTATATATATGTCTGATGCAAATTTAACAGTTTCGATTAAAAAGTTATAAAGATTCCAATAAAAAAATCGATAAAGAAGAATCGAAGATAGAACACAACCATAAATATGTCGATAGACAATGAATCTGAATTAAGCTGTTAAATTGATCACTGATTAGAAAAAAACATGTTTGCAGTAAGTTATGACAGAATAAAATTAAAAAGTTAAAGCCACGTACTGAACTATAATCGGTAACATCATGGTAATCTTATTTTGATAGGACAATATATACTCGTCACAGAGATGGTGGCGTTCAAAGTATTAGTAGACGGAGATTGCAGGGCGAAAGAATTATAACGCAAAATGCAAAAGACATCACTTGCAGAAACGAGGCAAAAAATATAGTGATTGCCTGGCTGTTAAAGCATTTAATTTATATTTAATTGAATTAATATAATATTCTAAAAACGACAAAATTTTATTGTTATTTCATGCTGATTGTACTATAAATGTGTAAATAATAATGGTTTCGTTTGTGAAGATTTTATTTCACTATAAAATAAATTATAAACATGTGTTTACTTATGTACACACATTATAGTTCCTTGACTTAACGCCAATCTTTGATACTATTATACGCTTGTAGAAATAATTATCATGAATACAATTGTCAGTTGACTAAAGCTAACTTCAGTTCTGTGTATTTACTTTTTAAAAATTCCATTCTATACATGAATCAAATTACGTCTTCAGGCCATTAGAAAATATTTAACGACATCAATATATAATTTTGTAAAACGGATGACTAGAACGGCGCTTTAAAACCTCAAGCGTTGTTATGTTTATACCAGTTTATATTTGTAAGATCCTTTTTACTTGCTTCCATCTCATTTAAAGTCCGTTATTTTATATCTGTTTCCAAATTGAAATGTTATGGTTATTTTGCTTGTGAGTATAAAACGTTACATGTAGGGGCTCAGCAGTTTAGTTTTTATGAGTTTTGTCTTGTCTAGAAAATATTTTAATGATTAAAAAATTATAAGACAGCTCACTTAATTGTAAGGTAGTGCATTTAAATGCTAAAATTATGTAAGGACAATATTGTACTCTTCTTTCAAGTTTCTGTTTATTTCAAATGTACCTACCTCCGTTACCTATAATTAATAATATAACCCATAGAAAAACTAAGAAGTGTATCTAAATTTTAAAAACCTCGGCGACGTTTTTTTTTTGACTCGAATGTCATGCTTCCAGACTCTTGTCTTTGGTAAGCTTCATCTAACACAGAGTTCGCGGGAAGCTCTCGTCCCCACGAACTAGGTGCCCTCAGCGACGTAATCTTGTCTTTAGCTATTACGTAAGTAACTGCTAAGATATATATAGTAATTATATGTTGAAAATTACAATTTTAATCAAGACAACATAGAAACATTATAACAGGATCCACTTTTCTTGTAACTATGCTCCACAGCGCCTGAATATCCAAACATTGTGTTTTATCGGGCCTGAATCATAAACGGAGGGTTGTAATACGCTTTACGATACATATTTATTTTTATTTACGCTATCCTGAGTAAAAATATTATCAAAAGGTAAGTTTAATACCAATCACCAATCAAAATTTAAATAAAATATTTTTGATGACTATATGATTGTTTTGAATATTTTTTTTAAATAAAATGTATGTATGAATACGTATTAGAGATTTGTAACGAAACCTGTTAAATTCCAAGCAGTAATAATTTTTTTAATATTTTTTTTAAATTATCGTTATAACTTTATGAACTAGTGCCTGGGCTCTAGCTGTAAATTAGATCATCACTATGATGAGTCGTTTACGATGCAAACTCAATAAATGTTGTATTCACATAGTAGTTGACTACCGGTGGTAGGTCCCTTTTTACAGGAGACCGTCTGGGTGGGTACCATCGCAGTGCCTATTTCTGCCGCGAAGCAGTAGTTTGATAACACGGCTGTGTTCCGGTTTGAAGGGCACCGTAGCCAGCGTATTTACTGGGTAAACTAGATTTAACACCCTATGTCTCACGGTAGGCAGCGCGTTGGTGATACCACTGGTATTGCCAATGTCTATGGGCGTCGGTGACCACTTCCCATCAGGTGGCCGGACTGCTCGTCTGCCTACATATGCCATAAAAAAAAGATAGACTTTTATATTTACTTATAGCTTATGCCGCAGGGCGTCTTTACGCGAGTCTATATCTTTATGCCTAGAATTACAGAAAAGATCTACAATTGCTACATTTAACATTTGGAGTCTTAAATTGATTAATTTTGAATTTTTGTGGTTAGGGCCATTTGGGCCGATTACCCAGTTGTCTGAAAAGTAAGACGATCCATGCATCGGAAGGGCATGTAAAAAGTCGGTCCATCCGTCAACCCGCATTGACCAGTGTGGTCTAGACGAGGTCGGACAACTTGTCTACCACCGAAAGGAGAAGACAAGACATTTACCTACATCAGAAACAGAAAAGATCCGAGAATAGAAGATTGGGGCACTCCCATTCGCAATAAATATCCAGAGGACTCAGCGCCAATAACTACAACTTTTTGTTATATACATATTTTGACCCTGCAAGTATTCTCTTTGATTTTTACAGTAGTGCGTGATGTGACTAAATATAAAAACAGACATATTAACGCCTTTCATTATAATATTTTATCAGTCAACTCTATAAGTTTATATTTTTGTTATATTAAAAAATAAATATTTTTGTGTACGCCGCAGGCTAACGTTCCATTAACGGGATCAATAAACTTTGTATATCGTACATACGTCACTCATTACATTCCAGTAATTGCATATAACTTCTGCTGTAGTAAATAAATAAGTGACTTCATAGCGAATACCTTTTGCTAATAAGATTCGATGTGATGTTTCAATACAGAATTAAGTTAAAGGCCTGTCCATGTTCGTACTTGAGCCGTCGAACTCAGAGAGGTGACGTGAACGGCGATCTCCCGGGGCTCCAGTAGGTATGAGGGTCCCACAGAAATCTATTTTGGGGCCCTTCCTCTTTCTAGTCTATATTAACTTTCCAGCGGCCGTGGTAACGGGTAGTGTTCGAAACGTCGGGAATTTAAATGTAAAATAAACGCGATAAAATCCGTAAAGTAATTTTATTTAATAATGTACAATATTCGCGCAAGCAATAGAAATAATTAAATTAATAAAATAAAATTATAAAATTTAGATTCCTCTAAATAATGTCGTCCAAGTCGATTGCGGCTACCGCGGCCGGTATAGATTAGAGACCATCCATTTGTGCAGGAGATATTATTGCACAAGTGTACTGCTCCTTTATACTCTTAGAGTCCGATGAGACGCATAACCGACACGACCAGAGAGGGAGATTAGGTGCAGTACCAGTTTTAACATACCCACCCGTCGCATGGAATATGTAACTTTACATGCAATCAGGTGATCAGCCCACATTGCCCTAACCAAGTAGAAAACATTTTTAAAAGTAGTGTAGTCCCCGCAGGATTTGAACCCATGACCACCTTTCTATAGCGCAAGCCCAGACCAATTGACTACGGACGCGGTAAAAATATAACACTATTGAGTTACCTGAACAACTGGTTTATTATTATAGGTATTGGAAGTAGTATCAAATTCCTTACATCATTTGAACTATGGTATATAACGTAAAAATGTACTTAAAAGATTCCACATGCTTAAACTAAACTTTGCTCTTTGAATAAATATTCATTAAATAACGGAATTCTTTAAGCACCTAATAAAAGCATTAAGCGACGCTTGCGGAATCGGTGTGGATACAACAAGATAGGAAATAGCATTTTGTTCATCTCTCAGAGTTTTGTTATAATTGTAAAGTAATGCCGTTGTGCTGTCCGTTGCATGGCTCTATTCCTAAATTCGTTTTAATTTAAGTGCTTGAACCAACATTCTAAAAGAAATCAGTAGTGAATAATAGTAATATAGCGTTCTTATAATTAAATAATAATAAAATCTCAGAAAAAATATTAAAAGTTTACATAAACTTTTCATCTTTTACTACATTTTTATCCATAGACTTTTTTTCGCTCCGGATCCTATTTATGCGACAATCAAATCACGGTGAACGTTATGTTGTTTTACGTAACGTTCACCATGATTTTAATTGTTTAAAAATATATTACATATCCCTTGATTTTAGTGAAATTATTCGGTTATTACATTCTTTTAGTCACGATGACCTTAACTTTTGTGCATGTTTTTTTAAATGATTACTAAGATCATAAACCCTACTTGATGTATATAGTGAAACAATTGTTCCGATATTGAAGAATAAAGAGCATGGTAGGTTTACTATTTATAACTGTTTGCCACTTTTTATGAAGACACTCCGTCGATTTTGATCGAAGTCTTTCACTAGCCGATCGAAGGTACATTTAAAAAAAACATAGGCTATGACTATTCATACTGATATATTATACTTGGTACGGCTGGTAATAAGATAGTTCCGGTTACGAAGGCCTTTGACAGTCGTAAAACATCAGTGCGTTAAAATATCCATCCATGATGAGGTCAGACTTCGATAGTCCTGTGTGGAAAAGTTTTGTGATCCCGTGATCGTCTTCATAGGTTCCCATTTATAGTAGTGGTGAGGCCTTAGACCTGAGACCTTAGGCTTTTTTTTGAAAAAGTAAGCGTTACCAGTGTTAGGTAATTCAAGAAAGCTGGATAAACTTACTGTGGATACGCTCAATCGGGTGTGGAGGGTAGCTTTAAGGTAAAAAACATGCTGCTCTTCTTGGCTTTGCTGACGGAGTTCTAGTTGGTTTAATTTTGCCTTTTTTACATATGTTAGGACGAATTAACATTTATTGTCTTTTTTATTGATATGAATAACAAGATTTTATTTATAAACATATTTATTATTCGCCCAATTAGTACAGTCGATGACAACTATTCATTTTTGTCAGGAACGGTAGATGCATGGCTTCCTTGTTGCCAGAGGTTACCTGTTTACATCCATTCCAAGTCTATCTTGGCCAAATTATAGACGACAACTGCTAAATTTGTTTACGCTAACATCGTTTACATTAAGTAATTAAAATTTATTTGACAGACAAAAATATGTAGAAAAAGTTTCAAAGGAAAAAACAAATCGATATTTAAAAAAAACCAAACCGCGTTGGAACTGCACTCTGACTGTATTATCTTCGATAGAGTGCAGTCTGCTACATGTTCAGATCCATAAAAATCTCAATATGTATAACAAATGTAGCATACGTATTACTTGATTAAATCGGATATCTCTGAATTTGTAAGACGACCGAATTCAAAACACTATGGTATTCTCTATTTTAAGGATCTTCATACTTTTTTAAATAGATAAAATGTTTATTCCAATGTGAAAGGAATCCGTAAAATTTTGGGAGCAGCTATGAAAAAATTTTTGAGCACATTCTTACCTTTCGGCATAGTTGTATTTATATTGTGGTTACCATAAAAAGTTAAATTTATTTAAATATAAAATTAATTTAATTTATTGAGACGTGAATTTTAAAAGAGTTACTAATTCACGAATCCACAAGTCGTTCTTTAATAACTACGTGCCAAATGATCTGTATATGAAGCTTGCTATATAAACAATGCTGCGCTCACATGCTCTCCAATCCTCAAAGGGACGAGTGAAATGCAGACATGCTGCCGAAAGAGAGAGACTGTTCTGCCACCAAAATGATACTAGCGTTAAACTCAAATATCATGTCCATTATTGGGAGCGGGGAGCTGGGAACCATGGTTCAAAATCTGGGGATGCTGTTGCCCAGGTCCAGGTATAAAGGTTTCGCTAGTTGTGACTGTAGGGTAGAGTAAGCAGCAGACTCGAGATACGCTTGTGTTGGCTTCCACCGCTGGTGGTGTAGTAGAAGATTGTGAAAGCGTTCCTGTAGCTCTTTTGTAGTTCTATGTAACTCCTTCCAGTAAGGAACAAAATCATAGTATTGGCCGTTGCTGAGAAGACATAGCAAACATAATTAATTTGATAAGTAGTTAGGTTGAAATTGTATTATTAGAATCTTAAAGTAGTTACATGATCTAGAATATAGTGTAGATTAAAATTGCTACATGTTATTAAAACTTCTTGTGCTCAAATATTTACATATTATTGTATCTATTTTAATTAAGTATTCATGATTTACTAATATAGTAAGTAATTTACTACTATAGGATCTAGAATATTATTAAAGTGTTCAAATTCCAATATCATGATTATTTTATTAAAGTTTTGATCTTACAGTAATATTCAACATCGTTGTATGTAAGAGCTAGTGTTCTGTGCAATACTCGATTTATAAGTGACGATCGCAAGAGTTTATGGATCGTATGATCTACTTATAATGCTAAGTTATTAGTCTTAGAATAGTGAATAGATAAAATATATCACTAGTATAGATTCTTAGAAGTTTTATTAAAAGTTTCTTATAATTTCCACATATCCTCGATTATAATTTAATTGTGACACACGTATTTATAGAATTTACTCAGTAAAGCATCGTTGATTTGAAAGAAAGAGATGATGTTCAATGCTACGCATCCTGAATTTTATATACGATCAGTATAAAAGAGTGTTTGTCTGTGTCCTATATGCATGTATGCTAAACTTTATACTAGGCTAACGTTTTGATGGTCTTAATAAAGGTGATTAAAAATAAGTCTATATATAAACCATGAGTTTATGTAGGATATATTTCATTTCAGTAAGCTCCTAGGAGCAGTGATTTAATATTGTTAAAAATCAACCCATCAGTTGATGTTGAAATAGATTTATCTTCACTGATAAGCACGATTATCAAAAACAGAAGTAATTTTCTAATTGATTCAAACTTAGATCCATAAAGTTTCAGTACACTTACATATTAAAAGAAAATTATCAGCAGATGCTCGGTGAAGTTCGTCAGATAAAGTATGTTAATCAATCATTTAACTTGAGGCACAACAGTTTTTGCAAAGGTTTTTATAATAAGATTAAAATGAGGCCATTAATCATATTAAGACATTGTAGCAGTATTAATGAGTGTAAACAGGTGGAGGTCCCTTGTTAGAGAGTAACCCAGTCTTGACTGTTGAACAACGGTTCCTATCTTCTACTGATAAGCACGTATGAAACCACTAATTCGGTTAGACCGCAGCTCGTATTTACTTCAAACGAGACTTAAATCATAAAAGTATTCACGAACTCTGCACTTAAAAGAAACAGATTTATCAAGCATGGGTCGGAACTTCATCAGGTGGACGATAGTTCGTCTGGCGATGCAAAAAAGATCTCAACATCTGTCTACTTTTGAAGCCAATTGATATCACGTTTGACTTATCGACGAAGAGGTGAAAATTATTTTTATAAAATAGTAGCATTGATCCAAGAATGAGCACCATAGATTGAATCATGAAATTCAACGTATAGCACCTGTTTACACATCGATGAATTTCGGAAGGTGACCCTTTAGGAAGGGCTACTCATGTTATACATCGCCCCGGACGACGGCATTCTACCTAGACAGTGGTCAAAGACGCCTATGGAATCCCTTTGCCGAGATAGCATCTCCTATGAAACGAGACTTAAAATTCTTCCTCTCACAACGCTATCACCACGCAGCCAACGCCCGTATGGTGATGCTGGTTACGCTGAGCGCCGCAAGAAGGCGTCGTGACACTTTGCATTGACGTGTGGATCCCGATTCTTGACGCCGCCTTCCAAGGTCTCACCTCTAGTACAGTGTGAACGCCAGTTGATTGATTCACGCATTCGGAACTTTCGCCCACCCGGTGCGTCGAAATCTGGGATTTGCACCCGTCCCAGACCAAGCACAAAGAGTCCTCGCCCACGAACCTCACAGTGCCAAATTGCGCAATCCCATTGAAATCACCCAGTATACACGCTGTCTGTCCAACACGTAGATTCATCCGAAGGTGAGCCTCTTCCAGGCGACCACAACGCATCCAATATCACGCATTCCCCCTCCGTCTGCCAGCTGCGCGTTCTGCCGCAGTGGTCAAAGAGCGCCGGTACTGAGCATCCTGCGGATGCATCTGCCTTCAAAGTTAACTCCACGCATGTACACCAGCAACAGAACGCCAGTATGGTGCGTGCATTTAAGTCCTGGAGTCCTATCAGCGAATCAATCAACATTGAGATGACTATGATCAGGGTATCTCCTTCTTGAAATCAGGACGCTTCCAACGCTCCCAAAGGGCAGGTTGCACACCTGCCAGTTATCATACACCTGCACGACTAGAGTCTCAAACACACACCCTTCTGACGTCAATGCCCGGTGAGGATCGAACTTACCCTCTGTCATGACCCAAGCACACAATAGTCCTAGCCACGACTGCTGAGTTCCTGCGCCTCTTTCCCGGCCAACGCTTTAAGATGGTCCGTAAGTTATAGATAGAGCTCTTCATCAAATTATGCGAAAGCTCTATCCAGGCGACGTCCGCACCTGCAGCCTCGATTCAGCATGCTAACGACCGAAGTGCACCCTGCCGAGTCTTCCATCTGGGCCTGGCAGTTCAGCCTCGGTGGTAAGCAGCGCCTGGAGACTAGCTCCACACATCGCGGTCTGTTCCAAGGTTTATTCCACAGAGCACGAGATCCACAAGCAATTGAAATTTGGACATATAAATTTCGCGATCAAAGATTGTTGAGAGCTTTGTGATTCAACGATCGACCTTCAACTCAGCATGATGACTATACTATATTTGCGTTACTGTGAAATTAAGTGAATTAACAAATTAAAACCCTTAAGCATACTAGGTATTTAGTAACATATACTATTGTAGTAAGGTCCTCAGAAAAAAGTCCTAAGTTAAAATCTTTAGATAAAAATACAGAATTGACTATCCTGTGCACAGAGCTAGTCAAGAAACTTGTAACAAAAAGAAAGAGTTTCAATGAGTTTAACACAAATTTAAGAACGGAACAATCTTTTTAGCTAAGCAATTTTTCGAAACTCACTATTGTTTAGCTTAAAAGTTGGTACGTAATTTAAAAATCTTCAGTGCTTTTATATTATTTCATTTATGATCGTCATAATTTCGCTAACCGAAGACGTCCAGCAAACATATTTAAGATGGCAGATGATTAAAGACAACAGATATACGATTATAAATAAATACATCGCTTTCTTGCTTCAACGACGGATAAATTCTTGCTTCTTTCAGCGGACTCCTTCATTTATTACAAAATGTTAAAAAAGAAATCGAAACATTAAATCTTACGTCTCAATACGATACGATCGTCACCATCACCGTCAAAGCGTAACTACAAACTATAGACTCAAATGATTTCACTGTTATTAAAAAATATACGAGCAAGATCACGACAAGTGGACCCCCATTTACCACTTGATCATAAAAATTTAATCTATATATATTTTCATAAGTACTTATGTTTGAAAAATAATCCCCAAATGATTTTTAAAATTTTGATTTTAACAACATTTTTTTTACAATGAAAATTTTAAGCACTTTTAATTAAAAAATGGATTAAAAATCAACCGTAAGAGATAAATTCATGAAATTTTCAGCATCTATGGTCGAATGTCTATACTTTAAGAATATATTAACGACTTAAGATTATTTGTTTATTTTCGCATTGTTAACTAACGTTTAAGTTAACAAATGAAAATTTAACTCATTTCTTGGTAAAAAAATGCATTTTATTTTCATCGGTCACATGCTTTATTCATTTAAGTTTAAGATTCCGGAAGAAAATTTCACTGCTCGCCATTAGTTTAAACAAAATGAATTTATTTATGACAGCGGTCGAGCGCTGTGGAAGCGCCGCGCTACCGAGCGTCTCGTACTGGTACATGAAAAAAAATACCAACCACGATTCGAACGCTTAACAACAATAAAAAATACTCGCCAATTTCATCACTACAAACCATTGGAAAAATCTTCACTAGAATGCAGGCTCGTTTCAGAAGATGAAAAAGTATTTATTAACAAATTTTTTAAAAAAAAGTGAAAGTATCTGACGACAAATTTACGATTTAATTATTTAAATTAAGCTTTTGTTTGTTCTATTCAGTATGTTATGATTATATTCTTTATAATATTGTCAACAAAAAATAAAATTTTATTGATAATAATTAAAATAATATAACGTAAAGAATAATAAAATTTGTTTTATAATAATATTTTGTATTATTATTTTAAATTATCACTGATAAAAGCTTTAATGCAGTACGAGACGCTCGGTAGCGCGGCGCTTCCACAGCGCTCGGCCGCTGTCATAAATAAATTCATTTTGTTTAAACTAATGGCGAGCAGTGAAATTTTCTTCCGGAATCTTAAACTTAAATGAATAAAGCATGTGACCGATGAAAATAAAATGCATTTTTTTACCAAGAAATGAGTTAAATTTTCATTTGTTAACTTAAAAGTTAGTTAACAATACGAAAATAAACAAATAATCTTAAGTCGTTAATATATTCTTAAAGTATAGACATTCGACCATAGATGCTGAAAATTTCATGAATTTATCTCTTACGGTTGATTTTTAATCCATTTTTTAATTAAAAGTGCTTAAAATTTTCATTGTAAAAAAAAATGTTGTTAAAATCAAAATTTTTAAAAATCGTTTGGGGAATCATTTTTCAATCATAAGTACTTATGAAAATATATATAGAATTAATTTTATGATCAAGTGGTAAATGGGGGTCCACTTGACGTGATCTTGCTCGAACATGAAACGTGTATACACGTTTTAAAATTGGAATGTATAAAAAAAGAGATTCAGTACAAGAGTTGTAAGAATTTAGATTATAATTTACAACATAACAATAAATCTGTTGATTTGTGTAATAGGTACATTATTAGGTAAGCTATTTTACACAACGAGTTCACTTCATTAAATATGTATTCCTCAATTGTTAACTATCGCAAGCTGGATTAAAAGCTTAAGTGAAAAGCGGAAATTTTGCAATATAAATTTAATCAAGATTATCTAGAAGTGTGAAAAGAGTTTGGTGGTTAGTGCTTACAACATTTCATAAAAAGTACATTTAAAACGGTAAACATAACATTCTATCATATATAAACTTAATACACATGCTAAAGTCAACAAAAACGTCGATAAACAGATTATGAAACATAAATTATGTATCAAATTTTTTCTGCTGAATTACAGATTAAATACATACCTTGTTAATTGTTTATAATAAAACCCTGACCGTAAGCAAAAACTGCAATAATATCAATACTAAAACTTTTTCGGACGGCTAAATCTACCTCCAAAATTACATAACACTTACAGCTGCTCGTGACTACGTCCGCTTGAAAAAACAAAAAATTAAAAAAAGCCTAAGTTTCTCTTAGTTACATCAGCTATCTATTAGTCAAAGTCCCGTCAAAGTTGCATCAACCATTAACATGTAACAGTTCCGGTTGTCAAGACTTTCGTTGACGGTTGTTATAGGATGTCAAAGCCTCCCCCCGAACAGGTTCTCGCCTTGCAGTAGTGGTGGGGCTCAGTACCTGCGGCTTGGGTCAGCCGCAGGAAAGCTAAGAGGAACCTGGCCGTCCTGTGAAGTAAAGCTAGCTTTGGAGGAGGCTGCTCCAAGCTGGTAGTAGAAGGCAGCTTAGGATGCGCCTTAGAGGGTGCAGTGGAAAGGGAAAAAGCGGAAGATGCGCTGTCATCCCTGTGCTCTACAGCCTAGGAGGAGTCGCGGGGAAAAAGGAGTGTCGGTATTTCGCTGACCCCTCTCCCTATTCTCCGCAATTTGGCTGAAACACCGCATCAGCGGTGCGGTCCCACTGCTGAGTCGGTGTTGAGGGGCCGTGGGAGAAGGGGACATTCCACGTGGTGTCGTCGATCTCTTCTCCTTCTGCGGCCTAAATTGAGCTAGTGACATAGCTTAACATCGAGGCCACCGCTGGGGCTGGGAGTGCGTGGGCATAGAAATTCTGGCTCGGGAGAGTCTATCACCTAACTATAGGGGCCGAGACGAAGGGGCCGTTACTTCCGACGCGCCCAGATGGCCGTAGGGGTGGCTTCTGCGGCCAGCGCTGGTGGGGTCACAGAAGACTGCTAAAGAGTTCCTGTGACCCCGTCTCTGTGGCACCAAGATGGAACAACGTGGTGGTTTTAGTCGGTGCGATTCCGATATAACCCGTATTTGCCTCGCGAGGACGAGTATGCGTAGGCATTTCCCCACGGTAAAAAAAAGAATGTCAAAGCCTTTATATTTACTGACTACTACTTCATCTAGTTAAACCTTCTGGATTGAGGAGGTCAGAGGCCGACCCGATGATAACTTTGGAAAATGGTTAGGCGAAAGAAAGATAATACCATTTAGTTGTTTAATAATATTGGTGAAATATGTATAATATTTATCACGGTACGCTTTAGATGTTATTACACTGTCCTTTTTATTATTAATTCTACTTACAAAATAAGATAATAAGATACGATCAGTAATCATATAACCATACATAATTTTTCCTGTAGGTATGTTTTCGTGGCTCTTTATTCTAGTTACGGACGTTTGTAGGAGATGAGTTCTGTCAGTATTTCCCACGAAAATATCCTACGTCACTTCCGAAGCCTTTCTTTTTATATTTATGACAAGAATAACAAAACATCGCAAACTTGTGTAAATACAAACACCCATCTTCCAACATACAATGTAGTAAGCAAAAAATTATATTCTGTATTGTATTCAAATTATTTTTAATCTTTTTATTTGATATTTTTCGCCATATTTTCATTACTTTACAACGATTAATGTTTATGCGCTATTGTTATGTTTTACCGGTGCTAATGATATAACCGTAGAATTTAGTGGGTACTAATTAACAATTTTTTGTTGTCAAATAGCCTAGACTTGAAAGAATAACCGGCAACTGAAATTCAGTGGTAGACAGAGCCGGAATTGGATGTTCCATTACTATAATGGACTTTGTCAAGAAATATTTTTATGCTACAGCACTTACTTAATTTGTTGCGAAGCTACACAGCTAATTAAATTTAAAGTTAAATTTCAGGAGATGCAATCTTTGTAACGTCGAAATTTAGCGTACTATTATGTGCGAGGGATTGTGCTCGGTTTAAGCCTACCTAAAAATGCCAAAGGTTCATGACTATAAGTGTAACATGCGTAAACTTTATATATGTATATATGCTTGCGTAAAAGAATACTAAAGAAGCTGCTATTTTAAATAACTTTCTAATTAATAACATTAGTAGAATAGTACTTATTCAAATTTAAAAAAATAAGCTGGATGATTTATGCCCTAATATCATTATTGAGTGAAACCTTTTCGAATAAGAAAGCAAAATACTAAAGAAAAATCCTTTTTGAACTGATAATGTCTTAATAGTTGTCTGTTACAAATGATGAACGTATTAGGCCTTTGCGAAAATGTCTTAAATACGTGTTTGGATTACTATTGCGAGGATCCAACCGATTAAGCGTAATTCTCAAAACTCATCTAACATTTAGGCATTATCTTACAGTAAATGCTCATTTAGATCTTTCTTGAAATATAACGTATCTTTTAAGTGTAATTTACTATAAAAAACAAATAGGTACATAAAAGGTAATTAAATTAACATGGTGTCCGTCCAAACAAAATAAACATATTTACGTGTCAATTTATGTTACATGGATTACATTAAGAAGATAATATTAAAAATCAGTTAAAGAAAAGATAAATTTACTCATTATAATCAATGAACAATATTGTAGATAAACTTTTTACACATTAAATCGGGATTGTTGTAGTTAATTATCGTACGTTATTTGGTGACCTTCGTTAAAACAAAGAGTTACCTTCCTTTTTTTCGTCAACATGCAGTTTGTTATCAATTTATAGTGTCAAAAATGTGTTAAAATATCACAATTTGCCGTTGCTCAACGCGCTATGCTTGAAGTTCCTTTGTCGGATAAAATGTCAATGTAATCGTAATGAATTAATCCAGTAAAGAACTACAATCACCGACTTAGTGCTCGTTGAAGTGGCAGTGGGGCGGTCGCGTGGTCTGAAGAACGGATGATCGATGGGCCAAAACGGTTCTAGAGTGGAGGCCACGTTCTGGAAGTCGGAATGATGGTCGAAGCCCAACCAGGTGGGATGCTAATCTCCGTGCAGTAGCCGGTTAAAAACGGCAGCGAGTAGCAAGACATTGGCCGACTGGGCGGTCATTGAAAAAGGCATATTTCCAGCAGTGGACCAATTAACACTGCTGATGATGATGAACCTATAACATATCGCATCAAGTAATGAACTGTATTACCTTTAAGGGCGCATTTTGTTTTGGCATTATAGATTAGAGTGTTACATATTAATCATAGTAAACCGAAGAAGGTAATATAGTATAATATTACCTTCTATATATAAGTGCGTCTGACATTCTAATAATAGGTCCCGGTCCTTTTATATATTATCTGTTTAGAGGCTAAATACGTGTTTATACGTGTTTTTGTTGATCCAAATATTAACTATCTATAAAAGAACGGCACAAAATTTGATCACTTGAATCTATGAATAAATGAGAATTTATTCCTACAGTTACTACAAATTAATTAATTTCAAAGGTGTAAAAATAATTGTTGTGACTAAATAAAAATAAAACCTACATTAAAAATGATAATGTCAGTTAAAATCTCCAAAATAACACAAACAGTAGGAATAACTTTAACTATTCTAAATTAAAGCATGAAAAGGATAGAAAAATAAAAACCTTGTTCCTTGTAGAATAAAAATGTATAAAACAACACGCACACATTTAGTACCTCGTCGCAAAAATCATTACAATTTTAAATACTGTTCAACAAAAATAATAATGGAACAAAATACCCAACGTTTAGCAATATCAGATGTATAAATTGTTTTCGTTGATGTTTAGACAAAGGTTTCCTTTCAATTTATCCGACGGAACGTTACGAAAATTTGACTCGAATTAAAAGAACTTTACTTTCCAAATAGATGTCGTAGCAATTTATTACATCTTTCATGTAATTATTTTGTACTAGTCAGAATCCGCGACTTTGCCCGCGAAAAATAGCGATGTGTATTCGAATCAAATAGTGTATAGTAATATAATTAAAGTACATTTATTGTATAAGTCTATAATTAGTAAGTATCATAGCTTTTTCTTCAACAATGAGAAATTTCCATATAACTATTATCCCCCATTTCAACCGTGTCAACTACTTTTGTCGCAATAATATGTCCTTACTTGGAATATTCTATGTACATACCAAATCTCATGAATATCGGTTTAGACGGTCAAGATGGACAGACAGACAGCCAGAGAGATAGATAGATAAAGGGACTTTCTCATTTACAATATTAGTAGAGCTAGTATGGAATGAGTAAATAATCAAATATATCATTTAAAAAAATATCATCAGTATTTTTTATGACTCGCAGATTTTTCGAACACTTTTCCTAGTTCAATGTTTTTTATGTTCATAACCATAACACATTTATGTATATAAGAAAATCTATGTTAAAGAAAAGGCTAAATTAGTGTAAACAATATAACCCATGTAGTTGTACGTAAGGAGTTGCTATAAGCGACTATTGATAAGTCATTAGAATCTTGTTGGCAATTACTCAGTAAGAAGTCTAAAATCTACCCACCTGTGGTAAAAAATTGACATAGCAAAAAACTACTCACTAGTTCTAGCTACTCAACGCGCGCATCTTAAAATTTCACTCGTAATTTTTCATAGCGCGCCTAAAGAATATAACTTCAAAAATAAACGCAACCAAAACGACGAACCTTAATCCCAACTCATAGAGCACATTATGCAACAACTATCGCAAAAAAAACGACAACTCCATTATCACTACACAAAATCAACCTTATCACTATGTAATATGGACCTTATTACGTTTTCACCGTTTTCATTATAAACTGTTAATTTTGTGTCACAGGTGCGCGCGCATCTTAAAATTTCACTCTCATAATTTTTCATAACACGCCTAAAAGTATAACTTCAAAAAAATTTAATAATGGAGCATTAAAACAAAAAAGCGCTCAATAAAATTACAAAATAACTTTCAATGAACAACCAGATAATCATAAAAATATAACTTTCATTTGATTATTAAACTTGACTTTATCCAAAAGATAATAATCACATCTTTTACTTTAAAGTCGGTGTAATTTTGTTGCAAAAACGTTATAACATTAATTTGTGTTTATTTTTAATTTTTACGCATATTTTTATGTTAGTCATGCAAATGCCAGCACGCCTACAGATAACAAAAATAACTCAAAGCATAAGTATCTCACAGAATTTATTCGGAACGCTATAAAGGTAGAGTGAAGTTCATTACCTTCTTATAAAACGAGGTTTGCGTCGCGGCGTTCTTATGAATAGTATTATTTAACTTGTTAACTTTATGACCACCTGAATTACCAATTGGTAATTCGGGCTGTGTACTCTCTGGTATAATGGATTAAACACAAACATACAGAAGAGTGAGACTGCTCTATAATATATATTGCACTATAAATTCAAGTACCCCTTTGCTTAATAAGCATAAGTACCATTGTGGGATTGGCATGCCATTTTTGTTATATAGTGCGTTGCTATTAAAATTACCAATGCCTAAGCCAAGAAGACAAAGAATTGATGTAAATAAAATAACCTAAAGCAATGAAGTGGCGCATACTTAGTTTACATCAGTTCCGAGTGTAATTTGCCTCAGCTATAGTCGATTGCCATTTTTAATAAAAATAATAGATGTTTTTCGCCACGTAGTTGCTATTGGTTAAATTGTTCTGAAG
The DNA here is from genome assembly GCA_029286875.1 of Lamproptera curius. Lineage (NCBI taxonomy): Eukaryota > Metazoa > Arthropoda > Insecta > Lepidoptera > Papilionidae > Lamproptera > Lamproptera curius. The sequence goes on along the minus strand of JAGSMT010000091.1, from coordinate 1,574,231 downwards.
TTCCTAAAAATAGTGTAAGAAAATATTAACACAATGAATGTAATCACCATAAGATATGCAAAAAAAATATCTAAAAATTTTTTGCCAACAGACTCGCTAAATAAAGAGGTAATAAATTCGTAACGCTTTTATACTTCAGCCAAGACGTTAGGGGCCGGCGTTTGATAGAATAAATTAAACTAAGTTATCAGAATTTTAAATAAAATGTGCTACGGGGTAATTAAGTCTTTAAATTTTTGGAAATATTATTACAGATGTACTTAAAACTATTTTTACAGATTTAGTCCCATTAAATATTTTTATTAATAAGTAAGTTTTGAAACGTTACACGATACTCTAAATTCATTGTATTCCACAATTTTATAAGCATCTTGATGTGATCTTTATAATTAATTACCATAAAAGTATATAAGTATTTAAAATAGCGCATAAGAGTAGACTGCATCCTACAGTTAGCAAAGGCCAGTGATTGAAAAATCATTAATCTTAACTTCATTCCATTTCCTTTTTGACATTATTACTTTTGTACTCTCCAAGTTAAAATATTTTAATAATTTTCTTTGCAGATCCTCTTTTTATCATAAAGTACATAAGTGATGATAGATGTCCTTTCGTACACAGTATTGTTAATAAACATGCCCTCCAAGTCGATTCCGACTACGGCGGCCGATCCATAATAGAGTTCAACTAATTACGCTGGAGACATTATAATGCACACGTATACGCGCGAACATAAATGAAGGAATAGGGGTACCCCTATTTCTTCACCCTCGTAGTCTGATGGGACGAATAACTGACACGACCGTATTGCCCTAACCGATTAGGAAATTTCAATGAAAAATTAGTATGTCTCCGAATTTTGAAGAGCAAACAAGTTAACAACTAGCCTACGGAGGCAGTTAGCATTACACATTTACTTCTACAAAGACTATAATTCAGTTTCAAAGTGAATTTAAAAACTCTTTGAAATTATATTACTTGAAAGCTAAAGATATTTGAAGCCTTTGTAATGTTCATGGTCATGGGAACAAATTAAGTTAGTAAATTCATGGTATTATTCCCTTTATTCTCGCGTAACGTTGAAATTATTCGAAGTTCGTTGTTATCAGTTGTATTCTATTTAAATGAATAAAGCTCAGGCGTCTGTTAGTATTTATTGATGGTCTAACAGTTACAGACTAAACGATGTTGCCGAATCACTCTACACAATTTCGTATTAAGATAGTCACACACTGCAAAAGCTTTATTCAAAGTACAACAATAAAAGAGACAATAGAAAGTTGTGTTTCCTTTTATTTTCCTATGAAAATTTGTAACGGATTTGTGAGAGCAAGTGTTTTTGGCTGTAACAATTATTTAAAAGTGTAATATTAATAAAACGTTACCAATAAAATTTTCTTTAAGCTTATTTCAACTTTTTTTAGCTTTTTTTTTAACTTACAGCCGTCTTTAAAACGTATATATTATAAACTGGAAAAGTAATACGTCAATAAGCGGATGACCTTTAAATCTGCATTCTTATTAAATTGTGTTTTATGTATGTATGTCATGAAATATATATCTTCTATCTTTTGTACGGTAGAAAAATCACATGCATTTCAAATGTATGGTTTACACGTCAATCTATTCCCCTGCTGGAAGACAATGAAAGCATCGTCGCGTTTGTGCATCACTTAATGAATTGTAAATATTCATGCTTCAAATATTATCTAAAATATAATTTTTGAGTGAAAAGTTTATATGGATATAATATAATACAACGAATGTAGTGATGTTTCTTTTAAGTGAAGTTTGTTTCTAGCTAATCTTATACCAAGTTGGCATCTGCACACAGAAATATATCAACATATTGCAATTCATGAATATTTCCTCTTCATAAATACAACGATTTATGTTTTCAAATTTAAATGAAAAATAATATGTTTGACATATAATTTTACTAAAAGTATTAAAAGATAGAGTACAAATGCGGATTTCATTTTTTAAAGATAATGCCATCCAAATGTCTTCCATTCTTTTGCACACACTGTTCGAAACGGAGCCTCGTACTCCGTGCCACTTAAGTCCACAACAGTTCGCCAATTGCGTAAACTCTCTCTTTGTCTCTCTATTATTTTTTGTGGGGTTACCACAAAAAAAATCCATTGGAGTTAGGTCGGCTGACCTCGGTGGCCACGGAATGTCCCCAAAGCGGCTAATCAGTTTTTCAGGGAGATTTTCTCGTAACAAATCCATCGAAGCTCTGGCAGTGTGTGCGGTCGCACCACCCTGTTGAAACCACGTGTGTGATGAGAATGATGAATGAGCTCGCAGGTTCGGCAAAAAGAAATTCGAAATCATGAGCCGATAATTCTCACCATTGACATTCGTCGCTTAGCCCCGTGCATTTTCAAAAAAAAATAGTCCGATTATTCTATTTGCAGATAAAGCGCACCAAACAGTTTTTGATGATTCAGTTGAGGATTGCGAGTTCTTAGAGCCCAGTAACGGCAATTTTGCTTGTTTTCGTGTCCGTTTAAATGAAAATGAGCCTCGTCGCTGCAAAAATTGTAATTCACAGTGCGAAAATATAAAATCATAGCCAAAGCAGTTGCGCGGAACCTCTCCACCCACGAACGAATTAAACTCACTCTCGGCCCATCGCCTAGCCGTCGAATATTAAAATGTGAACAAAACTTTCGGAGAGCGAGTACTTAAGAAACGTTACTCTTGAAAAATGCTTCAATTCGTTTTTTAAAATATAAATCTGCCGCCAGAAAACCCGTACTAACGGCGCAGAAGAATTATTCTAGCCACGCCTGCGTGTGCGGTAGCGGAATTAATGGCAATCAGTGATAAGGGCGAACTAAAATTACGTGCTAAGTATCGTTTATTTATTTTTCGTTTATAATAATTTTCATGTTAAATTATTTTCGATTTTTGCGTTCAAACCTTCAGCAAAGATACATCGTAACTCTACAGACTGTAATAGAATATTGTACAGATATGAGCTACTAGCATCTAAAGTTTAACTTTATATTTTATTTTTACTTTGTATAGAAATGATAGAACTCCATTTACTAGGAGCCATCAGGGGCAGTAGTGTAAACACTACTGTGTTTCGGTTTGAATGAATGTGGCCGGCGCATTTTCTGGGTAAACCAGACATTACATCCCCACGGTAGGCAACGTATTATAGTCGGTGGGCGTCGGTGGCTACTTTCCATCTGGTCATCTGCTTGTCTCCCTTCGCGAGAAACAAAAAATTGGCGACAATTGTATGTAACTATAAGCGTAATTACTAATTAGACAGGAAGTCTAATCAAGCTTATAATAATGCTTATGGAACACCAAATTGCTTATTTTTTATTTTTTTAATATATCAAAGGTGATGGCATTACGGCTAGGCCCTAAAATAGGTATTAATCCATTTTAACGTATCTAAGATCTAGCTTTGTCGAAATGTATGAAGACTGGTTTCAATAGACACCTGTCAGACTGCTTATTTAAGACTCTCTGTACAAAACTAAATGCATTGAATTTTTTTAGATTTTGACTAGACTAACTTCTTTTAACTGTCATATTAGCAATCTTAGATATCTGGCAGATAATATAATCATCTTCAATGTATTTTGCATTAAATATCATAAATTTTCAAAGGCTTAATTAGAAATTAAGATAAGTGGTAAGAGTAACTCACTTGTACTGCAACATTTTTTGTGATAATAAAGAAAAGTAAGCTCTTATCCAATTCATAAAATGTAATTTTGGTACAGCTATCAGCTACTAACCGATAACCACCAACACAAAGAAATATTTAGGATGGTAGACCTTCGCTTTATAGCTGACCATGTGGAAAATTACCACGGCATCAGTAGGTCTGGGCCTAATATGCACTATCCTTTAATGTGTTATTATTGTCATATTTAAGCGCTAGTATTCAATAACGCTGTCTTAAATCTTATTTAAGTCACGTGTAGTTATGATTGATAGCTAACTTTAAAAAATTAGCCGTACAATACTTAAGTAACTATGTGCTGCTTGTACTAAAATTATTTAACGATATATTTAAAACATTTTTAAAATATGCACATCGTATATCACTAGTTTATAAAATAATGACTGATGTATCACAGCGTTGACAGACAATTTATTCGCTTTATAATATTACTTTCATTAATTTTTTTTGAAAATCAAATAAATATTGCAACTTTTAAGCAGTAACGATCAAGTAGGGCAATACCCTTTTTATACCGTACGTATGTAGTGTATGTAGTAACAATACCTAGAAAAACTTAACAAAAGAAAATATATAATTCGCATGAACAACACTGACGCGAATGCGACTTGCTTAATGATTTTGAACTTCATCGTCTCTTTTAAAGACTTTACAGAAAATGTCCTTTGGAAGAAATCCCTTCTATCTGTCATTACATTTAACAAGATTACGAGGGTGGTCTGAAAAGTTTCCGACCTAACAATGATAAAAGATTTTTTTTCTTACTTTTATTATTTATTTTTTCTACATAGTCTCCTTGTAACTACACATTTCTCCCAGCGATGCTCCCATCTCTGTAACTCGTCCAAATAGTACTTGGCAATTTTCTCTGCAAAATATGTGTTCCCAAAGGTGATTGCCTCCTCATTGGACGAAAATCATTGTCCTCCGAGCGCAGTTTTTAGATGAGGGAACAAAAAGAAGTCGCTTGTGGCCAGATCTGGTGAGTAAGGCGGATGGTCAAGCAATTGAAACCGTAGCTCGTGGATTTTTGCCATGTTTGAGCGTAGAGAAAACATGAACGAGAGCAAGGTAAACGCTCTTGGCCAAAAGGTTGAGGAGTTCTTCATCGGGAGGTCCACGCCACCAGGCCCGTGAAATCCACAGAACTACTACTCTGACGTGGTTGACTCTCTTTTATATTTAACATAATTTTACATAATTAATATTCTTGAATAGCTGTACAAAAAATTCCGCAAGCACATTTATCTCTATTTTAGGGCTATCCCACGGCAAGTATTGTAATTTTGATGTTGTATACAAATTCCAATGAGTCATTTAAGGTCATCAAAAACGACATTTTGATAAAATGAATACTAAACAATGAAAACCCTTAAAAACGGAAACGGGAAGGATTCAAAACGCGATAACTAAAATCTCATGGTGGTTGCGTGCTTACAGCAAGTTCTTATCTGCTTATATCGCGCAAAATACTTATACACTATTTAAAGTCGGCCTAAAAAAATCCTATTTTAATATAGAAAAGTACTAAAAAAATATTTAAGAACCTAAAAGTACCTAAGAACTCCTGCGGTTTTTTGTCATTGATTCCTAACAAGCAAGAAAGTTTTCCAATTACCGTTCTGTAAGGCGGTAATTCGAAATTCGGATCCACTTCATTAAGTTTTGTTTGGATTACACATTCCAATCTAAATTTAATTTCGTACGAAAAGCTTGTGAATTCGAGAAAGTTTAAATAACTTAACATTTTTTTAGAAACTTAGTTTTACCTTTTTTTATATGGACACATAAATGTATATAAGAGATCCCGTTTTTGAACTCAACGATAACGATATCTCGAAACCTATAAGGACGATTGACTTGAAATTTGATATGAATATTTCTTTAGTCAAGTAGGTAGGCTAATAACGAGTTTTACGAAATTCTTCCTTAAAGGGGATTGCGACGTTTACCACGTGGATGAAGTCGCGGATAACAGCTAGGGTTTTATCTGTAAATTTGGAATAATGCTTTTTACGGTAACTTTTTACTGTAAATTATCAAAATCACCTCATTCTTCACAGTAAATAGAATAAAAAAATATAACTAGGTACATTTTTAATTGCGTCGAATAGGCATTTAAAAAGTCGGTCCACCCACCAACCCGCATTGGACCAGCGTGGTTTGATACGGTCTAATACCCCAAATGTATAAGGGTGTATTCGGGGAGGCGTATGGCTAGCAGTGGACCATCTCAGGCTGATGATGATGATGTATTTTTAAAACACATAAATCAATCAACAGATATTGACCATATTTATATTCATTATAAAAGTTATTTCATCATTTTGTAATTAATCCTTGAGAAAATTATATCATTTTAAACTATACAGATTCACGAAAATAGCGTCTTCAGAAAAAACTTTCCTGGAAACCTGTCGCGTGTTGTTAACTAGAAGAAATCACACTACCACCGGTTCGGAAAAGGACGCCTCAAACCTGAGAAGAACCGGCGAAAGAAACTCAAGGGGCTATTTTTATGTCATTATTTGTCTTTATTATGCAATATTGAAATAAAACCTGAAGCGAGCACTCCATTACCAGGCTGTATTATCACTTAAAAATTCATTAGTGTCGTAATAACCTTTAACACATAAACGTTCCTTGACTACCTTTTTAAATTAATTATTAGTTAAATTCTGAACAAATACAGTGATTTCGTTGTAAAGACGTATACATAAAATACTTACTTATTCTTCGCAGTCTAGTTGTTGGAAGAATTAAATTATGTTGGTTTCTTGTATCTATGTCATGTGCATTGTCTTTCAAAATCATGCCCGAATTTCACGTTTTTGGAGGACAAAGATTGTATTAGTATATGTCGCATTTCCCCACAGTAGAATGCCATAAGACATAATACTATGAAAATTGCTGAAATATACTAAACGAGCTGTCTCCACCTCAGTTAATAATTATATTTTTTACTGCGTAAGCTGCAGAGCATAGTTTACTTGTTAGCTTATTAATATGGAGGCCCCATTGGAGTTTTGCATGTACGGTGATTCCTAGAAAACAGTTGATTCAACTACTTCTAACGTCTCTCCATTCATAACCACTTCAAATTTACCATGCTTAACATTAGGAGTCATGAATCTAATACATTTTGTTTTTCATTGGTTCAATAGCAAGTTATTAATACTAAACCAATTCGCTACTCTAGACAGAATATTATTTATTACATGATTACATCGTCATTTATTGACGTATGTCGTTTAACTTTAAAAGGTTCTGTCATTTGCAAATAATACTATCTCTTTGCTATTATTTATTACACATGGTAAGTCGTTAATTTAAATGAGGAAGAGAAAAGGCCCAAGTATGGATCCTTGTGGGACCCCCATATATACCGGGGCCCTGGGAGATCTTTTTCCATTCACGTCAACCCTCTGAATTACATGCCTCAAGTACGAAGACAGAAGGTTGAGTGCGGTGTTTCTTATACTATAGTAACGTAATTTTCTAACCAGAATCTTATGATATACACAATAAAAAGCCTTTTTGATCACAGAAAAAGCCTAAAGCATCCTGTAATGCTTCCCAAGCTTCAAAAAAGCTTTTCGCTAGCCCGATGCCTGGGTCAGTTGTTGAGCGACCCCTAGTGAATCCATACTGTTTGTTATTTAAGAGACAATCCCATTGTAATTTTAAGCAATTGGTTTAATAAGAGTTTTTATATTGTATATATATTGTTCTAAAATTATAATGGTCCGTATTACATCCTGATTTGAATACCGGTATAATTTTGCTATGTTTCATTAGGTCAGGAAATTCGCCCCTTCTGATACTTACATTGAATATTGCTGCTAGGTGAGATAATATTACATCGATAATAGGACTTATCACCTTAACTGAGATCCCCCGTAGATCTGTAGTTTTTTTTTATATATAATGTTTAAATTTACTTACAACATCTCCGGTTCTTACGTCCATAAAATTAAAATTTTCTGTACATTCAATGGTATTATCTTTTAAAACTGACTCAGCAACTAACTAGAGAAGTTTAAAGTGACTTGGTAGTAGAAACTGGAATGTCCGAGAAGAATTTTTCGAAATAAGTAGCAACATCTCAATCATTATTGAATTTAAATAATCAGCGTCAGTGATGAATAAAAGGAGCTTTAATTGATTTGAGGCGCCAATTATTACATCTGATTCGATAAAGTTAATGGAGCAAGTTCTGAAGAAATGATATTAAATTTATTTGGACAATGCGTCTGAATTTTCGTTTCCTCTGATTTTTTGTTTCAAGTTTCTGTCTTGAGATTTTATTTATTTATATTTCCATAATATTTTGACATATGTATAGCGAGGTTAAAGTTAAAATTTCCCTTTTATTACAAACTTTACCTAAAGATTCCCGTGGTACTGTATATATACATAATGTTCTTTGTTGTTAAATTACAATAAATTTCAAATTTATTTAATTTGAAATTTATTGAAATTTAATTAATTTATTCACAAACGAAAAGACTAGTCGAAATTGCAAAACGTAAATTCTACTTCGTCGTTTAAGAATTTGGTGACAATTTTATGTGATGGCTTAAAATTAACGTAGACTATTTATAAAAGTAGAACGTGAATTCAACGAGCACAAACGATGTCCCATTTACATTCGTTGGCCTCAGCAGTCAAATGTGTTTGTTCCAAATAAATGCCGCAAGGATTTTTTAAAAATAAAAGAACAGAAACATTTTGTATTGGAATTAAATAAAAGTTAATATGCTTTTTAGACAGAAGATTTAAGGGTAGGCAAGAACACGGATCACCTTATGCAAAGTGATAACCGACGGCCATAGACATCGGCAAAACCATGGGTATCATCAATGTATTGCCTACCGTAGACTGTTACGTCTCGTTTACTTTCATAACCCTTGTTTCGGTCATGTGGTTCCGACCGCTAAAAAGTATTTAAAACGTCAGGTGTTATAAATATATCTGAATAAAAGCGATAAAATTGGTTTCAGTCATTTTCAGTCAGTCGTGTAAATTTAAAAAAAATGTAAATTTATAAGCTACTAAGAGTTATTAAAAAATGTTACTCCCAAACCACATAAAAAAATAAATAAATAAAAAGAGAGATGCTCGTACATAAAAGCGCCATGTACAGATTTCAAAAGGAAATAATAAGGATGTAATTAAAAAATGATGAAAAATAACAATATTACAATGGTTTGATATACTAAACAGCATAAAATCAAGTAGGCTTGGTTTAAATTTAACAGGTAATGTTTTTTAAGGATAATAAGTTATTTAGTAATTCAGATATTTTACAGGTAAAAATTTGTAATCATTTATAAATAATTGTAGATATACCTGAAAAAATAACTCGGTCAAAAGTTTTGCTCATAAATATCAACCTACACAGCGCAATGTGGCTTAGTTTGCTGGGTAAAACTTTAAACTTTAGCCTTGTTATCATGAATTTTGCATGAAAGCTTAAATATATATTATTAATAAGGTACCGTTGCACGGAAAATGTTGAACATTTTATAGTTCCCACTTGTATCACATTGTTAATAATTTTATAATTTTCTGCGCACTTTTTTAAAAACTTTCATACGTAGAAACCTTGTCCTGGTAGTGACAAACAAAACAAAATAAGTGATTTATATATATAATTTTTCTTTTAAGGAGTCACTCAAAAGCTAAGGAAATATAAAGATTGCTTCTGGATAATTCTCAGAAAATAGACGCACGCACTAAGTCTATAAATACTACGTAAATAAAAGAAATATTTGTGGTAGCACACATAACTGCAATTTTTATCGATCAGCTTAGGATCTACAAAATTTTGCATTCTATTTATATATTACATTCTAAAAGGTAATTGCTTAGCTCTAAATCAAGAAAATTGCAATACAATTGTAGTGTGTTCCTATAGACCACCATGTTTCTCTAATCCGGATAATTACATAAATTCACTGGAATTGTTATTACAAGGCTTTTCAAGCGCAAAAATTAGTTTTTACTGGTGATATTAACCTTGACATACTTCCAGATAAAATCAACAAGCATAGTGCTACATATTTAAATGTAATGACACGGCTTGTTACAAGGTATTAATATTCAACAATAGAATTGGACTGCCTCGTAGCCTAGTGGTATAGGCGTGTGCCTTAGAAACCGGAGGTCGTGGGTTCGAATCCTGCGGGGACTCAACACATTTTCATTGTTGTTTCCTAGTTGGTTAGGGCAATTTAGGCCGATCACCCAATTGTCTGAAAAGTAAGATGATCCATGCGTCGGATGGGCATGTAAAAAGTCGGTCCACCCACCAACCCGCATTGGACCAGCGTGGTGGATACGGTCCAAAACCCCCTAATGGATAGGGGTGTATTAGGGAGGCCTATGTCCAGCAGTGGACTATCACAGGCTGATGATGATGATGAATATTCCAACTAGACAAGAGTCATGTATAGATCATTGTATGGTCAAGACAAGTTACTCATGGCAGACGTTTGTTTTTGATCCGCTAACCGACCATTCCCCAATAATGTTAAGCCTAGAAATGTCTAATACAATAACTAGGAAACCAGTACGCCAAAAGGTTGCTATTCATTTTAATGGTGTCAGGAAGGCTCTTGCAGAGGAAAACTGGAACGAATACTACAAACTTTCAGATGTTAACGAAATAACAAATTACCTAGATTCAACGCTACAAAATATTATTACAATTAATTCATACAACAATAATATATCAAACCGAAAGAAATTCCTTAAGCCGTGGATTACGCCAGGAATACTTAAATCAATACGAACAAGAAATAAACTTAATAGACAATTAAAAAAACAAACAGAAAATGAAATTGAAAGAATAAAATATTGTCAATACCGAAACTTGTGCAACAATTTAATTAAATTTGTTAAAAATCAATATTATCGATCAAAATTTTTAAATAACAAAGGAAGTAGTAAAGCTACCTGGAAAATTATTAAAGATATATGTAATTTAAATAAGCATAAGCAAACGGGGGAGGAACTACTAGAGATAAGACAAAAAGCATCGCTCTCACTTGATGATGTAAATTTATACTTTACATCAATAGGACGTACCTTAGCGGAAAAAACTATGATCTCACTAAGTTGTCAAGACACAGATCTAGCTAAAAAAATAAATAAGCTTCAAGCTTCAGTAAACTCATTTGCACTATTTCATACTAATCCTGAAGAGGTGGCCAAAATAATAAGAACCCTGAAGCTACAATGCGCCCCTGGTTGGGATAATGTCTCGTCTAAAATAGTTAGAGACTCATGTGATTTAATAAGTCAACCACTGGCGTACCTATATAATCGAAGTTTTGAAACTGGTATCTTTCCTGAATCATTTAAAAAGCAATTATTGTGCCACTACATAAATCAGGCCCAAAACAAATTCGATCAAACTATAGGCCTATATCTTTAATACCAACATTCTCAAAATAATCAAAAAATTATGAACCACAGATTGACCAATTATTTAGAAAAATATGAATTAATTAATCCATCACAGTTTGGATTCAGTAAAAAATGTACTGTAGATGCTGTTTTAAAATTATCATCTACAATACATACTACCTGGATCAAGGAGAAAGATGCCTTGGGTATTCCTTGATCTGCAAAAGGCTTTTACCCAAGGAAGTGCTCTAGGGCCTACATTATTTTAATTTACATTAACCAATTATGTACTGCGCTTCGTAGCGATGCTCAAATTATTATGTTCGCAGATGATACTGCGGTTCTTTTTCACGGAACTACATGGAAAACTGTTTTTGAAAAAGCAGATAATGGCTTAAAACATGTATCATCTTGGCTGGAGGACAATCTACTATCACTCAATACGATGAAGACAAACTACGTTGCATTTAGCAGATCTATTCGTACAAGGCCAGATGACTCGCTCTCACTAAGAGTACATTCTTATCCTTGCAACAGAAATTCTCACTCACAATTAGAATGCAGTTGCCCTATCTTATCGCGTGTGCCCTCTGTAAAATATTTAGGAGTTATAGTAGATGAAAAACTTTGTTGGAGACCACAAATTTCAGCAACTACAAGCAGGATAAGAAAGCTGATATATATTTTCAAGGCACTGCGAGATGTAGTCGATATAAGCACTCTCAAGTCAACATACTCAGCTTTATGTCAAAGCCTTATCACTTATTGCATATGTGCTTGGGGCGGCGCTCCCAAAATATATCTTATAGAGTTAGAACGCAGCCAGAGGACAATATTAAAAGTTATGTTACGTTTACCATACAGACATCCTACGGCAGACCTCTATAAGATATTAGATGTAATGACAGTTAGACAAATATTTATACACCGATGTCTTCTAAGGTACCATACTGCTAAGTTTCCAAAACTAATTTTACAGAATAAACGTAAAATACCTGTCCTCTACCAAAGATAAAAAGTAAAGCGGTACGTCGACACTATGACTATTTTGCACTGATGCTTTACAACAAGCTTTTACAGCTTGATGAAACAAAAGGCTGTAATAATTATAATTTTAATAATATTACGATAAAAATACTGAAGTCAATGGATTATATTTCAATGAGAAACTTTTCGAGATGGTACAGTAAATTACTATTATTATTTTTTTTACTATACAAACGGACACAATATTACACATGCACGCGCACTATGTCTCTCTCTCTCTCTTACACACACACGCAGCACCACACACACACACACACACACACACATATACACACACAGGAGAGAGAATTATGATTGTAAATATTAAATATTCAATACTAATTGTTTTGTATTCAGTAATTACTTGGGAAGATACTGAAGCCTGTAACAAGTTTCTACTAGCACAGGCTTCAGAGCTTCCACATACAATGTAACTAAACATACAAAATAAAGAGTTATTATTTTTATTATTTGCAATTTCACGAGTTTTCTTGCAAGTAATCTAAATTAAAAAAAAAAAAAAATTATACCTAAATATACCGTTTCTTGAACTCAGCATATTTCTTACTAGTCAAGGTATTAAGTTAAACCATTACTTTCTTCTATTTTCAGTCCACTACTATCGTCTCAAAGGTGCTTGAAGTCGAACCTTTTCAGTGTTCTTGCCTTTTTCTTCCACTTTTACACCTTTAAATTTTACTAAGAAATTATTTTATTTACTACTGGCAAATGAAAATTCAAAAAGGCAAACCAAATCAATGGACCACTAGTCCAGGGCTAAAACAATTTTGTCATTATAAATAAAATAACAATAAACAGTTATTATAAATAACTTATAGGCAATTTAACGTAAACGTTTTTGAAGGCATATGAGCTAAAGCGGGGCTCATGTTACCGATAACGTCAAAGCCGAATAACACACTGCTTGAATTTGATTTTGATAATTAATTTCGCTAATTTAATTGTAAACTAATTATTGCTCGTACGACTCTATTCGCGTGGTAACATATACATATATTTTTTTTAAAAGAAGAGGACACGCGGTTTTATACGTCAATACCCCGATGGACAAGGGTATTAGGGAGGCCAGCGTGGGACCTCGGCTGATAATGATGTATTTTTAAAAACCAAAATCAATCAAAAATTAATATTTATATTCATTATAAATTGTTTTATCATTTTTGAATTAATCCTTGAAAACTTATATTTTTAAACTATACAGATTCAGAAAATAGCGTCTTCAGCTTTCCTGGAAACCTTGCTGTTGTTAATTGAAACAATCAAATTAAAATATCTTTTCTCAATATATAAGTTTACCTTGATAGTTGTCAATCAACTCCAAGTTCGGAAAAGGACGCCTCAAACCTGGGAAAGAAGGAAAGAAATTTTATTTTTATGTCATTTTGTCTTTATTAAAATTTAAAACCTTAATGTGCATTCCTTTCCCGGGGTTTTATTTAAAAATTTATTTGTTAACTTTAACAATAAACCGTTCCTTGACTACCTTTTAAATTTATTATTACTTAAATTCGAACGTTTACAGTGATTTCGTTGTAAAACGTATCGTAAAATCTTCTTTATTCTTCTGCAGTCTAGTTGTTTGGAAGAATTAAATTATGTTGGTTTCTTGTATCTATGTCATGTGCATTGTCTTTCAAATCAGGCCCTAATTGACGTTTTTGGAGCACAAAGTTAGGTATTATCCCGCATTTCCCCACAGTAGAATGCTGAAGACATATAAGTTCTGAAATATACTGAAAAGCTGTCTCACATCAGTTAACAATCATTTTTACGCGTAAGCTGCAGACATACTTTCCTTGTTGTTTATTAATATGGGCCCATTGGAGTTTTGCATGTCAGTGATTCCTAAGAATACAATTGATTCAACTTCTTCTAATGTCTCCATCCTTCCCTTCAATTTACCATGCTTAACATTAGAGTCTGAATCTAATACATTTTTGTTTTCATTGGTTCAATAATTATGAATACTAAACAATTCCTTCTCTAGAGAGAATATTACTTATTACATGATTACATCGTCATTTATTGACGTATGTCGTTTAACTTTAAAGGATCTATTTACCAAATTATTTTCTTTGCTGTATTACACAGTAAGTCGTTAAATAAAGAAGGAAGAAAAGGCCCAATATGGATCCTGTGGGACCCTCATAATACCAGGGCCCTGGAGATCTTTCCATTCACGTCAACCCTCTGGATTACATGCCTCAAGTACGAAGGCAGAAGGTTGAGTGCGGGTTTCTTATACTATAGTAACCAATCTTATATACCAATAAAAGCCTTTTGTCCGAAAATGCCTAAAGATCTGTAATGCTTCCCAACTTCAAAAACTTTAGCTAGCCGATCCTGGGTCAGTTGTTGAGCGACCCTAGTGAATCCATACTGTTTGTTTTTAAGAACAATCCCATTGTAATTTTAAGCAATTGGTTTAATAAGAGTTTTTATATTGTATATATATATTGTTCTAAAATTATAAGGTCCATTACATCCTGATTTGAATCCAGTTATAATTTTGCTATGTTATTAGGCGGAAATTCATCCCTTCTGATCCCAATTTGAATATTGCTCTAGGTGAGATAATATTACATCGATAATAGGACTTGTCACACTAACTGAGATCCCCGTAGATCTAGGTTATTTTTTATATAAAATATTTTAAATGTACTTACAACATCCCGGTACTTACGTCCGTAAAATTAAAATTTTCTGTACATTCAATGGTATTATCTTTTAAAACTGACTCAACAACTATTAGATAAGTTTAAAAGTGACTTGGTAGTAAACTGAATGTCGAGAAGAATTTATCGAAATAATAGCAACATCTCAATCATTTGCATTTAAATAATCAGCATCATGACGAATGAAAGGTTTTAATTGATTTGAGGCGTCTATTATTACATCTGATTCCTATAAGTTAAAGGAGAAGTTCTAAAAGCGATATTTAATTTATTTGAGCAATGCGTCTGAACTTTCTTTTCCTCTGATTTTTGTTTCAAGTTTCTGTCTTGAGATTTTATTTATTTATATTTCCATAATATTTTGACATAATGTAGAGGTTAATGTTAAATTTCCTTTTATTAAAACATTACCTAAAGATTCCTATAATACTGTATATATACAAATTTCTTTGTTATTAAATTTCAATAAATTTAAAATTTTTAATTTGAAATTATTGAAATTTAATTCATTATTCCAAACGAAAAGACTATCGAAATTGCAAAACGTAAATTCTACTTCGTTTAAGAATTTGGTGACAATTTTATGTGATGCTTAAAAATTAACGTGAACTATTTATAAAAGTAGAACGTGATTCAACGACACAAACGTTATCCATTTACATTCGTTGGCCTCAACAGTCAAATGTGTTTGTTCAAAATAAATGCCGCAAGGATTTTTTAAAAATAAAGAACAGAAACATTTTGTATGTGAATTAAATAAAAGTAAATATGCTTTTTAGACAGAAATTTACTTCGGACCACCTTGCAAAGTGATAACGAGCCTGACATCGGCAAAACTATGGTTATCATCAATGTCTACCTAGACTGTTACGTCTCGTTTACTTTCATAACCCTTGTTTCGGTAATTGGTTCCGACCGCTAAAAAGTATTTAAAATGTTATAAATATATCAAATAAAAGCAATAAAATCAGTTTAAGTCATTTTCAGTCGTCGCGTAAAATTAAAAAAAATGAAATTTATAACTCAGAGTTATTAAACCTTACTACAAACAACATAAAAATAAATAAATAAAAAGAAATGCTCGTGGATAAACGCGCCATGTACAGATTTCAAAAAATAATAAGGATGCCATTAAAAATAATGAAAAATAACGAATACAATTGTTTTTGACATACTAAACAGCATAAAATCAAGTCGGCTTGGTTTAAATTTAACAGGAATGTTTTTAAAGGACAATAAGTTATTTAGTATTCAGATATTTTACAGGTAAAATTTTATTTTTATAAATAATTTAGATATACATAAAAATAACTCGGTCAAAGTTTTCCTCATAAATATCAACCTACACAGCGCAATGTGGCTTAGTTTGCTCAGAAACTTTAAACTTTAGCCTTGTTAACATGGATTTTGCATAAAGCTTAAATATATATTATTAATAAGGTACCGTTGCACGGAAAATGGAACATTTATAGTTCCACTGTATCCATTATTAATAATTTTATAATTTTCTGCGCACTTTTAAAAACTTTCATCATGAAACCTTGTCCTGGTAGTGACAAACAAAACAAAATAAGTGATTTATATATATAATTTTTCTTTTAAGGAGTCACTCAAAAGCTAAGGGGATATATAAAAATTGCTTCTATGGATAATTCTTAGAAATCTAAATAAAAAAAAACATATATTTTATACCTAAATATACCGTTTCTTGAACTCAGCATATTTCTAACCAGTCAAGGTATTAAAGTTAATTTCTTGCTATTTTCAATCCACTACTATCGTCTCAAAAGGTGCTTGAAGTCGAACCTTTTCAGTGTTCTTGCCTTTTTCTTCCACTTTTACACCTTTAAATTTTACTAAGAAATTATTTTATTTACTACTGGCAAATGAAAATTCAAAAAGGCAAACCAAATCAATGGACCACTAGTCCAGGGCTAAAACAATTTTGTCATTATAAATAAAATAACAATAAACAGTTATTATAAATAACTTATAGGCAATTTAACGTAAACGTTTTTGAAGGCATATGAGCTAAAGCGGGGCTCATGTTACCGATAACGTCAAAGCCGAATAACACACTGCTTGAATTTGATTTTGATAATTAATTTCGCTAATTTAATTGTAAACTAATTATTGCTCGTACGACTCTATTCGCGTGGTAACATATACATATATTTTTTTTAAAAGAAGAGGTTGCTTAAATTGCTCCTAGTTACAGCAGTTATTGTCTAGTGAAAGTCCTGTCAAAATCGGTCCCGTCATTCCAGAGCTTAGTCTTAACAAACAGAAAGACAGACAGAAATTTCAAAGAAATGTTTTTGCTATTTGTATCGGTTATATATCACAACGAATGTTAAAAAACAGTTATTTTGATGTTACAAACAGACAATCGAATTTTATTTATTTGTATAGATTAAATATAAGTACTTTGTCAGGTGACCAAAGCTCTCTTATAGCTCCTAATCATTATCATATGCAACATGAAATTACAGAACAAACAAGCATTTAACATCGGCCTACCTGATGTTAAGTGGTCACCGACGCCCATATTTTTTTTTTTACAGATGACTCACGTTGGTGGAGTTAATCCCTCGCTACAACCCGGTGGGTTCGAGGGGCTGTGCAACTTTAAGTGTGCGCAGACCTCACCTCTATTCTGTGGCTTAGCTCCGAGGGACCCCTGAAGGGGGACCTCGGCTGGTGCTGCTACTTCTGTATCCCTTGAGCGGGCTTGATCGAGGGGGCCCAAGAGCCCCCCGAACAGGTTCTCGCTTTGTCGTAGCGGTGGGGCTCAGTACCAGCGGCTTGGGTCAGCCGCGGGGAAGCTACGAGGAATCTGGCCGGCCGTGGAGGCTGCTCCAAGCGGGCTGAACAAGCCCGCATTAGATGCGCCTTTGAAGGATGCGAGGGACGGTTGCAAGATGTAGTTGTGCCGCCCTTCTTGTCCCTCGCAACCAAGGTGGAGTCGCGGGGGAAGAGGAGTGTCGATATTCCGTAGGCCGCTCTCCCTATCCTCCGCGACTTGGCGGGGCCGCACCGCTGATGCGGTGTGGAGGGGCCGTGGGAGGAGGGGACATTCGGCATGGTGTCGTCGATCTCTCCTCCTTCTGCGGCTGAAATGGAGCTAGCGGCGGAGCTTAACATCCGGACCGCCACTGGGGGCTAGGAGTCTTGTCCCTGCGTGGGTTGGGAACTGCTGGCTCCCTTAGCCCCTGAGTAACAGACTTGGGGAGTCTGTTACCTAAATACAAGGGCCGAGACGAAGGGCGCGTTAGTTCCGACGCGCCCGGGGGGAGGCAGATGGCCGCAAGGCCGAGACGGAGCTGCTCCAGCGGCTAGCGCTAGTGGGGTTGCAGATGAGTGGAAGCACGTTCCTGTGACCCCACCCTAAGGGCGTCAGGAAGGAACAACGTGGTGGTTTTAGTCGGTGCGAGTCCAACATAACCCGTCTTTGCCCCCGCGAGGACGGGTATGCGTAGGCATTTCCCCACTGTAAAAAAAAAAAGGGTGCTCAAGAGGGCCGAGCCTGGGCTCGATCAGCCGCTGGTCAGGTCCATGCCTATACCCGTTAGCAACAATTATCGAGGGCGCCCCGGTGGGCCGAACCTCGGCTCGATAGGTTACTTTAGGATTTTTTTGTGGTAAGTTAATCTATTTGGTTTTTGGTTATTTCCCTATCTGGTTGGTGAGAATCGGCCAGGTACGTGCCGATATCTAGTATAAGGTGTATCCGTTTGCCCTCGACGGCGAGGACAAAATGTGTGGCGTCTCTGCGAGTTAAAACGTGCTTGCACGATCGTTACCTAATCGTCCGGATCTGTAACCGCGTTTCGGGCTCTTCGGTGGATGTCGTTTTTAGCTAGTGAGATTGTTGGTTCGTAAGCGACGGTGCTTCGAACTAATTCGTTTGGATGTTGCGAATTGGAGATGCTTGTTTTAAGTACTGTTGAATGGTTGGCAATTTCAGATTCAGGTGCAGGTAAAAGTTGCGCAGGTAATACGGCGCACCAGTGGCCCTGCGCATGAATCTGTTTTGCAGGACATGAAGCTTTTCAATATGTGTTCCTTTTGCATGTGCAAAGACGGGACTGGCATATGTTAAAATAGGACGTATGACTGTCTTGTACAGCAACACCTTATTGCGCAGAGATAACTTGCTTTTTGGATTGATTAATGGGAAGAGTCGACCTAGGACGTAGGCCGGTCTGTTTTTGACCCGCGCGATGTGCGGGCCGAATGTTAGGGATTTATCTAAGATTACCCCGAGGTATTTGGTCTGTTTGACCCAAGGGATAGGGCAATCTAGGAGTCGGACATTGGAAGGAAGGCACGGTCTTTGTCGTGTGAACAGAATGGCCGCGCTTTTGGAGGGATTGATTTCTATTCTCCATTTCCGGAATCATTCCCCTAGGATATTGGCTGCGGATTGGAGTCTTTGACTTACAAGGACAGGACATCTACTGGTTTAATATATATGCAGGTGTCATCTGCAAATGAGGTGGTGTCTACAAGTCGGTGCTGTGGGATGTCGTAAGTGTATAAAGTAAAAAGGACAGGGCCTAATACGGAGCCTTGTGGTACGCTGGCACGGACCGGTCGAGGTAGTGATTTAGTTCCCTCTACGCGGTATCCGAACGTTCGATTCCTGAGGAAGTCTCGTATGATGAGTACGAGACGGTCGGGCGAGGGTCGGGGTCGTTTGAGGTTTTTGACAATCGACTTGACTTCGCTTTCGGTTACCGGTGAAGTTAAATCGCGAGGAGGAAGTTAGGTCAATCGATCGACCTCGCTCTCCACCTTTTGGCAGTGAGCGGCGTCGATCGGTTAAGTGCATGGCGTGCATTCAGCCTCGAGGCTGTCGGCTAGACATTCGGCTTTTTCTTCATCGAGAAACGCTAAAGGAGCATCGGGAAGGTTAGGATGGGATAGAGGCGGCATCGGAGGAGTTCCGGTATCGTCCTTCAGACTTTTGGGTAGTTGCCAGAAGGTATGATAGGATAGGTGCAAATTGCTTAGATCTGTATCCCACCGATCGTTCCTGAATTCAGCTATATGCATCTTGGACTGATGTTCAAGGGCGCGCAGCTGTCTCCGGTTTCGTTCGGTTGGATACCAATCGTAGGCACGAATCGCAGCCTTCTTGCGTCGCAAGAGGTCCTTTATGTCGTTTGGCACGGCCCAGCGAGGGTTTTCTTCCACCGGGACTTGCTTCGAGGAGGCCTCGACAACACTTTGGACATGTCTTGTGCGCGCATGAGCAGCGAGATTCGCGTCATTAGTACTGTGCAGGACTTTAGAAATGGCATTTAGGTGTGGTGAGCTAGTGCAGCCTAGCTGTGATTTGAGTTTGCACCAGTCAACTATGGTTTTGGAGATGATATTCTGGGAGTCAGGTGGTCCTAATTTGAGGATGACTGGACGATGACCGGAGGTTAGATCTTCTACGACCTCTATACCGCTAAAAGCGAGATTGACGTTTTTAAGGATAGCAATACCAAGCACATCTGATCTGTGGCCTACCATGTGCGGATAGAGAGAATAGCGTCTCGAAGTCGGATTGAATGATCTCGGATGAGCTTCTACACGGTAAGTAGACCGAAGCTATAGTAATAGGTGCGTGTCCTGTCATGGCTAGCCTACAGACCGAGGCTTCTAGATGCGTCAGCGTCGATGGTGTGTTGATTGCTACACAGGCAGTGACTTTTTATAATAAATTAACGTGCCGCCGTGTGAAGCGCCGGTCCGTTCATTTCTTATAATGTTGTAATTAGCGATTTTCGGATCGCTTCTACCGGGTTTTAGGAATGTCTCCTGCACTAGTAGAATGTCGACGTCGTTTTCGCGAAGGAAAACTGAAACTTCGGTCTTTTGATCCGCCGTTTGCGTTAAAGAAAGATATATTTACTGCGCGTAGCTTTAGACGGCCCGGGCTGTTTTCTCTATTTAGTATGGGAGTATTATTCATTAATGTCCCGTAATTAAGTCGACTAGTTGCCTATCTTTACGATGTATGGCAAGGCGGGCTCCGAAGTTTCCAACGACGGCGTCGAATTCCGCGGTAAGGCGCTCGAGCTCTGCGAAATCGATCTGTCGGCTATTGTTTTCAAGTTGCTGCCATTGCTATGGCTAGCAAACTGTGGGGCGCTACACGGAGCGCTTGTCTGCGGTGCGGCGCCACGCGGGGAGCTCGGCGCTACCTGTGATGGCGGTGGTTGTTGCCACGCGGGCATTGGAGCGCTACGAGCGCTTGACTGTTTGGCCGGTACTTTGGCAGTTTACGCATGCTGGCGGTTCATAAGTGGTTAGTACTTTTCTATCTATGGGTCTAGGGTAGTCAGGAGTGCCGTGGTCACCAAGGCACTTAACGAAACGGGCGTGCGTGACAGTTCCAGGCTGGGTGTCCGTACATCTGGCAGTTATGACACTGCGCAGGGAGGCCATTTGAATGTAGCGCATGGAAAGGCCATTTGAATGTAGCGCATGGAAAGAAATGCGACTTATGTCGCATATGTGGCGTAGGTCGTACACCTTTTTGCCCTTAGTGGAGCGTTCGAGGGTCAGAAGGACCACATTAAACGGTTTTATCGTTTTAGGAAAGAGTTGGACGGAAGGCTGAGTAAATTGGGATGTTTTGTTGGTGTCCGCTGTGGGCATCTCCTTCGGTAGTCCTTTGACGACTGTCCAAAGTACGCGCTCTTCTGGGAGCGCGTATGTGTGATAATAGTAATCGTTCTTAAGCATATACGACGTGGCTAGACGATGAGCGTCACTATTTTCTACTCGGTGAATTTGTATTTATTGGACAGCGCGGACGATAGCTATGCCCATTTCTCCTTAGACCAAATATAGATCGGCGGAGGTTTCTAATACCTTGGTGGCATGGTTGGTTGCTGTGAAGCAACAGGTGCTTGCTGTGAAGCAGAGGTTGCCTTGGTGAGGCCGATGTTGTTGGCCGTGAGGCGGCGGGGATGGTTTGCCGTGAGGTGGGTTGGATTGGCTCTGCGGCTGATGTAGATGGCCTAGGGGCCGATAATATTTTCGCTGACGTTTTTGGCGCCTTGGTTGGCGGATCGGAAGTAGGTGAGGTAGCAGGGAAGGCCCTGCTCTTGCGCTTCTTCTTGTGCGACTGACAGGCAGGAACCATCCTGCGTCTTCGTCCTTAGTGACCGGGCGGGAGTTATTGAGCTCCATTTCGGAGTCTGATAAGTTGGAGTGGATGGTGGGACACTTCTCCGACGCGTGTGTGGTTGCTCTCGTCGAGCATGGTGTGCGCTTGTAAACGATTTGTCCCCCTTGCGCGGTGGGGTGTCGCGGATCGCGCGTACTGTGTCCGCCGGCGGACGATTCTTAAGGTCCTCGAAATCGAGGCCTAGGTCACTTAGGGTGACTGATTCCATCGCGTCATTTGAATTGGATTAAGTTATACGGTTATATTATTTACTATACGGTGAAGCCGGAGGTTGTGTGCCCTACCCTCCTCGTCTCAGTGCGCAGGGTGGTGTAAACCTAACGTAAGTGAAAAACTCGAGCGCTTTAGGAGCGCTAGGTGTATATCTACGCTGCGACGTTATAGTAGACTTTAACTAATACTACGTGGGTGGTGTGGTGTATGAAGCATGGCGGAAAGTAACTAAAAGAATGTTGGTCCCTACATCTCAACAGAAACCTGTGAACGGGGGAAAAACGGAACGGACTCACCGGACGGCTACACAGCTATCTACGCTCAGGCGTTCACGCCGAACGCGTCAACACTGTTGCTCCGGCACACACAGACACTAATACTGCACAATCACTACTGCACTTGTGCAACTCGGCGTCTTCTTTCTTCTTGCCACTTGACGGCGTCAGGGGGAGGGTGTGGCCACAGGTGGACAACGCAGGCAGCAGGGAGGATCTAGCGGGCTTGTCCGGTCGATCCGAAGGCTAACTGCGCACTTTTTATGACGCTCAGTTAGAGGGTCAATTTGTTATATCCAGTATCACGGCCGACACGACAAAATTTTATTATGTTATATCTCAACTGGACAATCAGTATGCAGCGGAAGTTGAGGATATCATTGTTTCTCCTCCAGCCTCTAACAAATACGAGAAATTAAAATCGGAGATTATAAAGCGTCTCTCGGCCTCCAAAGAAAAAAAAGTGAAACAGCTTCTCATGCATGAGGAACTCGGCGACCGTAAGCTATCCCAGTTCTTGCGGCATCTTCAGAACTTGGTTGGATCTGGCGTTCCTGAGGACTTTGTTAAGACCATCTGGACAAGTCGTCTGCGACACAATATGCAACGGATCATCACTTCACAAGCCACATCTCCAATTACGACCTTGGCTGACCTGGCAGACCGCATACAGGACATAGCTCCTGCAACCCCTGCTGTCGCATCTACCTCATCCGCGCGATCTTTCAGCATGATAGACGACATGGCTAGACAGATAGCAATGCTGGCAAGACAAGTTCAAGTCCTAACGACACACTGCTCCAGACCTCGAAGCCGTTCCAGTCAGCGCCGTCGAAATTTCAACCATTCTACGTCTCGACGTTCTGAATCCCGCCATAAGAAATATCCACTTTGTTGGTACCATGCCAAATACGGGAGCAGGGCCAACAAGTGCACCTGCCCCTGTGATTTCAAGGCGGAAAACTCCAAGGGCAGTCGGTAATGGCGGCTGACGATTGCCCTAGTTCCCGCCTGTTCGTTACGGATCGCAGGTCACGTTTCCAATTCGTAGGTCCAATTTCTACAACAATGTATTTACTGTACCTTCAATTTATTTTTCAGAACCCCTTATTTCAAGTCTTGACTGGTGTGGGCAGGTATCATGACATCCTCGGTGAGTTTCCAGAGATCACTTGACCTAATGGCACTCAACACACACCAAAACACAACACCGTAAACTACATTCGTACCACACCAGGCCCGCCAGTTTCATGTTGCCCTCGGAGACTAGCTCCGAATAAACTTAAAATCGCCAAGCTTGAGTTCGAAGCTATGTTGGCGAACGGTACTGCCCGTCCTTCAGACCTATGGGCGTCGCCTCTACATCTTGCCCCTAAAATAGATAACAGCGTCTTTGTGGCAATTATAGATTGCTCCAGGACTATTCCAGCCTCCCAGGTTGTAAGGTCTTTTCTACCATAGATCTAGTTAAGGCGTACTATCAGATCCCGGTTGCTTGTGAGGACATTTCAAAGACCGCGATAACTACACCCTTTGGACTATACGAATTTCCTTTTATGACGTTTGGTTTGAGGAATGCTGGACAGATTTTCCGACAAAGATTTGTTGACAAAATGACGCGTGGTCTTGATTTTTGTTACCCGTACTTGGACGCCTTTTTGATCTTCTCCAAGAACCACGAAGATCACGAAAACCATTTTCGTCACTCTTTACAAGAATGAGAGATTACGGCATTCTGATAAACACCGCCAAATGCACTTTTGGGCAATCCGAAGTGTCATTCCTTGGCTATACCATCTCATAATCTGGCGCCAAACCTTTGGAAAGTAAGGTCAAAGCTATAAAAGGTTTCCCAGTGTCTAAAACTGACAAGCAGCTCAGGAGATTCTTGGGTATGATTAACTTTTACAGGCGATTTTTGCCAAATTCTGCCTAAGTTCAAGCTCCTTTAAACGCATTGCTCACTGGTTCGGTAAAAGGGTCCCATCCTGTCGTCATAGAGGGAGATTCGTTAAGTGCCTTCGAGGAGTGCAAAGAAAGTCTTTGCAAAGCAGCGTTGTTAGCGCATCCGGATCCCCAAGCTCAGCCAGCCCTGACCACTGACGCTTCCGATAAGGCAATTGGCGCAGTCCTCCAACAATTTAAAGACGGAGTGTGGCAGCCATTAGCCTTTTTCTCGAGAAAACTCAGCTCATCCCAGGTAAAATATTCACCATACGACAGGGAGTTGCCCGCCATTTATGAAGGCATTAAACCTTCAAGCTAAAATAGTAATGAAATATGCTTATACTTGGCACTTGAAAATGGTAGGCACAAAGTAGGGGCCTTGGTGACATTTTTAAAACCTTCCCTATTTTAATTACCGAAAATGATAAATTTCCCGAGTAAAAATGATAACGATGGGCCTATTTTACTAAGAAAAAATATGAAAAATGTTATTCCTTACATCATTGTTACTAATTATTTCTTGTCTTTACGTGGTTACTCGGCAGATTAAAGCCATTTTTAATCTATTTATCGCATGGGTTGCTTTCTTATTTTTAGTATTATGGTTTGTGATTTCATAATTATCAAAAACTACCTGATATAAAACCACAGTGACTCGTTATCAGTTTTTTTGGCGGTATTGAAAACAAATTAATCATACAAAAAGAGGTAAAATTTCATTTTTCATGGTAATTTTGAGTACATTGGAAAGCAGACATACTCCATCATAGTATGACTGTGAAGACTCCAAATCGTCGACAAAAAAAAGTGCAATCAACGCGATAAATTGTTAAAAAGTAAATTTAATCTTTGTCAGTAACAAATATATGTTTCTATAAACTGTGTAATTGCAAAAACGGATGTTTTTTAACCCTAAAAGTATATCGTATTAATGGAGTACTTTTTGAAAATTTTAATAAAAAATATTTATTTAATATTTAAAAAATGTATCCATTTAATTTCAAAAAAAGGGCTTTACTATACATTACATAATTATTAATTCGTATGTATTATTAAACATAAATAAAACAATAAAAATGTATAATGTGAGTTTGAGATGTTCAGATAATAAATAATATGCCTTATAAGACTTTCAGTTGCGGGGGCAGATATGGCGGAATGACGAACACCTTCAACAATATCCACGCAGGTTGCGTGAGTGCTTCAGCAGCGGGTTTCATTATCATCGTTCATAATTTTAAATCGATATTAAACCACCTGACGTACCTGTCATAGAGTCTGTATGATCAGTATCTAAATTGGTAATAATTGTTTTCTTTATTAACGTCTTCTTTTTTTTTGTGCTTTTAATTTTAATTATTTTTTGTACCAATGCATAATATGTTTACTTGTAATTATAAGAGCAGTAAAACAACATCTTTTGTATTAATGTTGTTAAAATAATTACATGCCATTTTAAGGCTGGGTCTATGAATAAAAATCTGATTGAAGACTCAGTCTTGATAGAGGATTGGAGTGAAAGTGATATAGGAAGAAGGCACGTACATGTTGCTAAAGTTTTCTGAAGCTTCCTTGCTTATGTGTTGCGCAGAGGACACAATACCAGTATGAAAAGATACGCCGTCGTCGTCGTCGTTTCAGCTTGCAGAGCCCGCTGCTGAGCATAAACCTGCCTCATATGTCGCCAAGAGGGACACTCCTGTGTGACCTGCATCCACCGACAAACAGCACATTTGCACAGCTCATCATTTTGGGGTCCCCAACGGTTATCGGTTCTACGAGCTATGTGGCCAGCCCTTTACTTGATATGAACACATAACCTATTACTTTTTTATAGTTATTTACCCTATTTGTAATACAGACATGAAAATAACGAACACAAAATACTGTCAACTGTGCTGAAAAAATATAAGGAAACTAAATGACATATTTTCTACTTAAGGTTCGTGTATAGAAATATTACTTACTGCGTACACAGTGGGCTTTACAAGTTAAAGCTTCGCTGTTCAACTGTTCTTCATCAGACTTCATTTTATAGCACCTTTGACCTCTAAAATGAATGGATAAATCGTGTGTGTACTTATGTACACATGTTAGAAGTTATACTTCTTTGGCGTAACATTAAAATCTTTTATCATAGCTTTCGCTTTATTCTACGTTTGTAGAAATTAATAACATTAATACAATTGTCAGTTATTAATAGTTAACTTCACGCATCGGTGTACGCACACTGTCACAAAAATCGCATTGTAATAATTTACTCTAATCTGTTTCCTTTACGCGCCAAAAAGTAGCACAAGTTTGTGAAAAATGTTACAAAAGAAATGTTTTAATGCATATAGTTGTTTTTATTTATGGCATCCTAATTCTTCTTAATTAGTCACATTGAGTTGCCTACGCAGGATTTTCTCAGGTCAGAGACTTTTCTAAACGTGGAAAGATTAATCGACAATTATTAAGAAAGTGTAATGCTTCTTTATTGAATGGAGATATTTAACATTGATTTAACTTGCCTCTTACCTTCACTCCTCAAAGTTCAGTCGGTCTAAACTATCTTGTATAAAAAGACAAACGGTATTGAATTTTTAAAAGTTCTTTACGATTCTTTACAAGCACATCAGTATATCATACTTTAAAACATATTCATAAACACGCGGATGTCTGGAACGCAGTTATAAAACATCAAGCATAGTTATGTTTATCCCAGTTTACATTTCATAGATCCATTTTATTTACGTTCATATCATTTAACCTCCGTTATTTTATATCCATGTCTAAATTGAAATTTTATGGTTATTGTGCTTATATTAGCAAACGACACGATTAGGCGCACAGCAATTTAGTTTTTATGAGTTTTGTCTAATCTAGAGGATATTTTTATAATAAAAATAACGAGACAGCTCACCTATGTTTACAAACTGGTTGTAGTGTGGCCTAAACAAATCAAGTTTTGACAATCATAATACTATAGTGATAATCTACCTTACAAATCTCAGCTGTAGCCCTGGCACTAGTTTGCATTATGAGCAAATAACAACGTATTTTTTTAAGATAAAGTTTACACTGCTCGGAATTTTACAGATACATGAATTTTTGATTTGTTTTTAATATAAGCCACGTTTTGTTAAAATTTTAATGAAGACAACAAAAAAAAAAATTATAAATATTTTGTAAACGATATTACAGCCCTTCAACGTTTATTATTATGGACCGATTTAGGCGCTGTGAGCATGGTCACAAAGAAAGTTTATCCTGTTATAATGTTTACGAGAGCAAGGGTTTACCATTCTGCTTCAAAACATTAATTCGCTCTTCATACCTTCAAAGGTCTATATTCCTCATGAGATTTCACAATTTAAATCATATAATGACTTGCGTTAAATGAGTGCATTTTTTTAGTAATATTATATATTACACGTACTGTTTCGTTTTTGTTTTGTTAATTTAAACAGTTTCTGACAGCAAAGTCGCTATAATGTGTCTTTGCGATTCACTGCTGTATTTTTGGCTTAAGGTAGTTTTTTTTATAACGTTTCCTCGTTGTTCCGCTCCTAGTGGTCCTATTTTGTTAATTCTTTTTCAAAATGAAAAGATATTAGCTATCATTTCGTCCCATTTCTTTGTAATATTTTTTTCATAAATAGTTTAGTATATATACAAAAATAAACGGAAACTGAATAAGAATATTATTGTGAAAAAGAATTTCAGCGATAAACTCAAAATTTTCAACTGTTAATACGAAAAAGGCCAAAAGAAGAAAACCAATAAACATACTCCGAGCTTATAAATATAGTATGAGAATTAGTAAACATGCTGTCTTAAAAGTAAGTAAGTTATCCTTCAATATTTTCACTTTTATATTCATGGGTTTTATAGGGGATCACAAACCTATGAAATCACATTTTGGAAGACACAAAAACAATTTGATGCACATAATTTATCGTTCGACCGTAATATTATATGTAAGGTCCTTGCATATGATATTATGTTTTTGTTTTAAAAAGTGTAATAAAGTTTTTTATTATCCATCTTGCCAATTTATAGACGCTAAAAATCCTGGATTTATAGACCCTAAAAATCCTGGATGCGAGTTGTTAGAAATAAGCGATATTTTAGTTCGTTAATTGCAACATTGACACTCACATTTACATATTATAATATTTAATAGGATTTTTCGTACAGTTTTAAATACATATTAGAAACAGATTTTACTTATAACGATTTCTTTCATTAACTTTAGTTATGGGACTCATGAGGAAGACAAATCACAAATCAGTAATTCTTTACGATTTGACCTAATGTAAGGTCTTAATGGAAACAGAGAAATATGTCTGTTTCCATTAAGACCGATTCATAAAGTCGCTATTGCGTACGACACTCATAAAATGCGAATGATTACCTATAACGTGTACAAATTGAATATCAAAAGGCGCTTTTGCTACGATATTTAACGCTATAATATATGTATATATGTTTAAACTAGTTTAGAGTTCTTAACCTTTTTTCTGCTACCAAACTTTTTAAGTGGAATGCCGTTAAAATATATGATAGAAATTAAAAACTGCCTCCGTAGCCTAGTGGCATTGGCGTGTGCTTTAGAAACCGGAGGTCATGGGTTCGAATCCTGCGGGGACTCAACAATCTTTCATTGTTGTTTCCTAGTTGGTTAGGGCAATTTGGGCCGATCACCTAATTGTCCGAAAAGTAAGATGATCCATGCATCGGAGGACATGTACAAAGTCGGTCCACCCACAAACCCGCATTCGACCAGCGTGGTGGGATACGGTCCAAAACCCCCAGTGAAAATAAAATAAAATATTTTAGCACTAACATACCAAAAATAAATAAACAGGACGAATTTTTTGTCCGTTATATTCTTTTTACTTAAGTGTTGGTAAATAAACGAAATCGCTTAAACTTTAGAAATAAAACTACTCGCATAATTTAGTACAACATTAAGTACATTGTTTCCGAGATTTTCATTAAAATACATTATAAAAAGCGACATTCAATATGGAACTTACAGTGCTCAAGAACAAAATCAACGTCTAAAATCTGACTAAATCGACTTCGTACGAGGATCGGTACTTGAATTTATTTCCTACTTTAACGTTTCTATCTAAGCTTATCGTTAAAATAATAATCAATAATCAAGATAAAATGATAATCAATAATAAATAATATAGATACGATAACATATTTTTTTACTTGCATTTTTAAGTATATAATGGCAAAAATATTATTTTTACCTACTACTTTAATATACCTACGAAATAGTAAACATTGCAGTAGCGCCTTAAGAAATGTGTTACAATTATTATTCTGTGTTATAAAATTTTCTTCAAAAAATAAATCTAATATGATGATTGACTCCCATTTCTTACAAATATTTCATCGGTTTTAATTTAAGCTTACTCATAATATTGTAGGTCTTTATATAATAATTTTTACATCGATAGATTCATTAATAATTAAATTATTCATTTGAATTTTAGTTTACACCATTATTCCGTTGTTTCGGAGTTTTGTAGCGTTTATTTTTACGGTCCTACTGATTTATCGTCTCGAGAAAGTTATATCCTAATTCTTCATATAACGTTTTTTTTTAAATACTTTGTTTAATTAAGATGTGAAAGCTTGAAAACATATTGTTTGATGTACATTCCGACGACAATATGATAACATAAAGTCGGCTTTTCTACCGAGCCTTTATTACCATTTTAGCATTTTTTCGAAATGTTTCAACCAACATGATTGTATTTTCTTTTTAGAGACATTGCATTCTAGTAATAAGCAACCTAAGTCATTTATATGAAATACATTACGCTTTTTGGATTGGAATAACTAAGGTTTCCCAACCCGACATAGACTACGAAAGTTCCAGTATAATTGTAAACAATATCATTCAAGTATCCAAAGTACGATTCCAAATTCAGTGTAAAAGAAAACATATACGAAACAACACTATTTTTGATAAACGTTTTAAAAGTTGAATTCAGAACGTGATTATTGATAACAAACTTCGACTCTGCGCTCTTTTGCACCATTTTTGATCGGTTAAGTCTATGAGATTTGTTTAAGTAATAAAAGTTGCAAGCAAGAAGGGTTGTCGTCGAGTGGACATGGACTACCCGTTGAATGAATATTTAACATTTTGATGATAATATTTATATAAGGAACAATAGCAAGAGTTGCAAAGCAGCAAAGAGATGTGAATTCAAATAAAAATATTAACAAGAAATAAATAGATAACGAAGAACTTACCGTTGTAATAACTACAAAATCAGTTATTCATTAATATAACACAGGTACCTTATTAAAGATTGAATATGACGATAACATAAAAAGCTTATAAGCTAGGAGCTGTTGTACAAAAGCCTGAAAAGCTTTTACAAAGATCTGACGCTATAAAAATGCTAATTAAATCGACAAAATGGACGCTTTGAGATTTCAGCGCCATGTTTTTCCAGTCATTACAGTGAGCGCAATGCTATTTAAACTAAGCCGCAGTTGTTTTTACGCTTGAAGATAAGGAGAAAAACCGAAGAGGTATTACAAGTATAAACACACTTTTTGTCGATCTAATCAAAATATATGTATCTCATAAACAACTCAACTCAACTGCCTCCGTAGCCTAGTCGTATGGGCGTGTACTTTAGAAACTGGAGGTCGTGGGTCCGAATCCTGCGGGGAAGCAACACATTTTCATTGTTGTTTCCTAGTTGGCTAGGGCAATTTGGGCCGATCACCCAATTTTCTGAAAAGTAAGATGATCCATGCGTCAAATGGGCATGTAAAAGTCGGTCCACCACCAACCCGCATTGGACCAGCGTGGTGGGATACGGTCCAAATCCTAAATGGATAGGAGTGTATTAGGGAGGCCTATGTCCAGCAGTGGGCTGTCTGTGTGTGGCATGACTGTGTAATGACTATGTACCATACTTAGTAATCCTCCCGATCATAATTTACAGAGAAAATACATATGTATATACTTTTTTAATATTATAAGTGTTATATTTTTATGTGACGTATTTCTTTATTATGATCGTAAATTGATTTTAGTGAATTTATATAACTTTGAAATTTAGGATATCTATCCCAGTTTTACCATATATGTGAGTAGTATATCCATTTAATATTCGATAAAAACTATTGAATTTAAGATCAAAATTAATGTTAGCGCTTGCAATAAAGAGCCATCCCGACTTTTTATTGACAGACACGTAATTGCGTTAATTTAATGTAATAAACAAGGGATAAAATTGATCAAAAGAGACCTAATGTCAAAAGCCCTTTTCATACTAATCAAGTATCGTATTTACCGAACTTATTTCTCAAAGATAATTGAATTACCTGTGATAATTGATCGTACTTTTTAGCCTAAGCATTTTTAATAATTAATACAAAAGTTTATTAGATTACAATTTAACAGATAATAACATTTCAGTATATATATTCCCAAAGTGTATTTCGAAAATAATCTTGAAGAAGTATATAATTTTTTAATCAAAATGTCAAAAGTGTTTGTTTTTACGAATTTCAATAAATATTACTTAAAAACGAAATGTCTATAACATTACTTTGTCAAAATTTCTATTTACAACATGAAATTTACGATGGTGAATATATTAGAAGTTATATGCAATTTAAGTTACAGAGATAGACGTGGTCGTCATTGGTAACCGTTTAATATTAAAATACAACTGTATAAGAATTATTATTATTAGTGGTAAAAACGCTGTCGCCGAATTAAGTCAGCTGTAATCTACTTTTTGAAGTTGATCATACTTTTGTTAAAACTTTACTTAATTATTTCTTTTATTTACGCGATTATACATATCAAATCCACTTATTTACGGATTTTTCGCGTTACTTAAATATATTTATTCCCAACGTTTCGGATTCTTTTCAGCCTCCATGATCACGGGCAGACTATGTCTGTATCTCTGTATGTTTTTCGAATAACCGTCGGTTTTTATTTAAAAATTGACATATCTTTCGATTTCTTAATTTTGATGTTGGTTTGAAAAAGAATTTTATGTTGTTCTTTGGTTTTATAGTTTTTATACTCTGCGTTTAATTTTTGAAATTATTGGATCCCAGGAAGGTGGCAAAGACCAACCATCTTCTCTATTAAAATTTGGATATTTTTTAATTCCTATCGCTTCCGAATCATCCTTGGTATAAATCGATGTTCATTAGCCAGTATTTTGGTTCATCAAATCTAATATAATGATTGGGCTTGTCTAGAACATGGTCGCAAATTGCAGATTTCTTAAAGCGTCGGTGCTTAACATCAGCTATATGTTCTTTTACTCTGGTTTTACTGGTCTCTTTGTCTGTCAATGAGAGACCACAATCACAGTCTAGTTTGTCGATAAATTATAGAGGAGTCACCGACAAAATCGGTTATATTTTAAAGCGAGCTTCTATTAAAACATATTATAAGCCGCCGAAAAGATAAGCCAATTATTACCATCGGTCAAATGTAAAATTCTCTACAGGTACCGGTGTGTACAAACTAGACTGTGATTGTGGTCTCTTAGAGCGTATTTGTCGCGTATTATATACATATAATACTTACACATGATGGTGGCCGGGTTAAATCCTTTGACGGACGAACCACACCTCAGTTTGCCTGTAAACGCAATAAAATCCGTAGCCTTTAATAAATCATTAATTGTTCAAATAAAAATTGAGTGACTATAAAATATCGTTGTTCTCGCACGAAATTATGGTGCTGCAGACGAGCAGTCGAGTAACCTGATGAAAAGTGGTCACCAACGCCCATTGGCATTTGCAATACTAGGCGTAATTCCTACATGCTGACTACCGTGAGACATAAGATATTACATATCGCTTATCTTGTAAATACGCTGGCTACGGAAACCTTTAAACTGGAACACGATATTGTATTCACACTACCGCTTTGTGGCGAAATAGGCACCTTGGTGGTACGGTCCGCGACGGAGCCCTGTAAAAAGGGGACCTAACACCCGTCAAATGCATTTAATTTGTACTTCATACTTATGTATTTAACTTGCTTATTTTTAATACTTGTTTTCATAATGGTATCTTATACCACATGCTAAAGAATTCATACGTGATGTTTTTATTTTTTTTTTGGCTGACATAAATGTTTATTCTATGTAACATTTTAAAAACGTGTAAATTACGGATAATGTAATATAAACAGTTATAGCCGTAATAACCTCCGGATTTGTTCGCCGTTGCGCGAACCATAAAATTACTTCAGGAATTGCTCAACGTGGTTTATCTTCACTGGTCTATCCCAGCTCCAAAACTTAATACAATTATGTTATATTGAATACAAATTTATTTATTACTTTAAACGTTTAGAAAATACATTCTCGCTTTTTTACTTACGAATCATAATTATTTAAAATACCTGTTTTTAGTTGAATTTAGCTAATAACTTGAAATGTATTTAAAATATTGATAACATTGAACTAGCATTTTATAGTTTTTTTTTAATTGTGTTCTATACTCGTATATAAAAAAATCCGCTTTCATTTAAAATAAATTAAGTGAACGGTATTTCTGTAACTAACACGTGTGGCTACGCATTCTTGCGAGGTTTATAGGTTCGAATCTTTTTTCCACCATGCCCTACAGGCAGTGCAAAATAAATTCTTACGACGTGCCACTGGAGCAGAGTCTTATCAAAGAAATATCGACTTGCACAGCGATTGCAAGATGCTGACATTACGCGCTCATTTTAAAAACATTATTAAAAATTCTATGAAAGAATAGAAACGCATAATAACCCTCTGATGGTAAGCGCTGCAAATTATCACGCAGACCCAGATGCCTCTAGTAGGAAACGTCGTCCCCGTAATATATTCTTAGACCCATATGAATAAGGGGGCTTAGGATTTCTGGACCCTCCAAGGGTCTCGCCACACGATACTACACACACAAGTAGGTATAACACACACACACACTTTTAGGTCTACCTCGCTCAAGAGTACCGCGTGACCAACACACCGCGTACATGAGATACACCCGCGTTCCGGGGCGGTTCTCACCGCCCCCAGCAATCGATTAGACAGTCGACCGAATATCGGCTCCTCGGTCCGTATACCGAACGTCGATGATCCTTAAGCAACTTCTTAAAAATCGACCCACGTATCCTAAATGCGTGTGGCCATTTCTTTAAAGTTTTGGCCACCAAGTTCGAGGAATCTCGCAATCCTCCGAACTCAGTAATAGATGAAGCTTCACATAAACATAGGTCTAGAAGCATAACTTCGAATACATAGGACATAAATAAGACAAGACCATATATAACTATGCCCGTTATTTTAAACTATCTGTTGCCCATTATTTACACATTCACATTGTAATATATAAATAAAGGATTTTTTTTGCCTTATAATAAAAGTAACTTAAGTTACTCTCAGCTACATTATCAAGTAAAGTCCAAACAGTCTATTCCGGTCATAAGACAGCATTATTTATAATATTAAACAAATGTTTTTGTATACGTAACGGGCTAACGAATCGCATTCCATTAATGGGATCCATAAAGTTTGTATTACATACATTCGTTACTCATAAAATTTCCGATTTTGCGTATTACTTGTATTGTATTAAATGGATAGGTCATAGCGAATACCTTTGGCAATTAAGATTAGACGTAATGTTTCAATGTTAAATATATCTTAGGGGCTTCGTATATAAAATAATGTTAAAGTAGACCAGGGCGTTAAAAGAAGTGGTAAAAGTACATGAATGCAAGCAGGTCAGTTCATTCCTGTTCCCCTTTCAACAAAACAAAATACACTTTTTGCTATGTTTTAAACATGTTGTGAGTAAAAAAAATAAAGAAAATAATCTTCTCCATCCTATGTCATCGCAGCTATTTTTGACGCAGAACGGTTCTATGATAGTACTGCTGTATTTGACCGACTTCTTAGAAGAAGAAGGTACTCAATTCGAAGAGTATGTTTTTTTTATACATATGTTGCTTCTTTGCTCCGCTCCCAGCTCCCATGACTTATACAACTGGTTTATTAGGGATTTCTCTCATCGTATTGTACTGTGGCATCTAATGTAAAAATGTAGTTTAAAATTTCTACATATCCATTTACTGACGTCAATAAAACGTTAACTTTGCGTGACAATATTCGCAACTAGTAGTGTTGAACTTTGCCCTTTGCCAAAATATTCACAAAATAAATGGAGTCTTTAATCGCTTTTAATAAAAGCTTTCAACGACACTTACGAAATAGGCGTGGGTTGGGATGTGATAGGAATTAGCATTTTGTTTATCTCTCAGAGTTCCGTTAAAATTAAAAAGTAATAATCGATAGATTGATGTACATATTGGATTAAATTTATTAATCAGATATTTAATTTGCACAATTTTAGAACATACCTATTCAAAAACTACCAATGTTATCAATGGGAAATTTTTGTACGGATCTACGATTGTTATTTTTTCAAATAAAAATGGGTGATTGGTTTTTATTTAAACTTTACAGTTACACCTAAAAATTATAATAACCAAAGGCGGCGATTTTCAAATGTATAATATTAATTTGTTAAACTTAACAAGTAAAAGTTAAAATAAATGTAGGGCGAAATCTGCCATTTGCTAGCACTGATGGCATGTGTCGCAATAGCGCAGGAGTTAATGACGTATAATAATGAAAATATTGGTCGCAAGTTGTATATACGTGTAGATTCAACGTATTTTTAAAGGCACTAAAAATATGTTTTATTTGTTTTTCACAAATGGCAAGATATCGCGAGAAATCTGTAGAGTAAGTTAATAACTTTTCTCTTCGGGATAACTAATAAAGATGATGTCTCGGTAATGAAAATTTAGGAATATTAATTAGAGAACGAGTGAAGTATAAATCTATAAAGAAATAGGTATTTATAGACCTTAAATTGTGTGGAATGACAAAGGAATTTTTTAAATTTATATAATGACAACATACTCTTATCGCCCACCTCCTTATATATAAAAGATGTTGCATTTCATGTGTACTGCGTTAAACGTTGGGTTTATTGAGTAAGTATAAATTTGCTTTGCAAGCTCCTCAGAATGCAACAAAAATAAAAATCTACTTCGAGAAATTAAAAAACAAATAAGAGAGAATCGAAAATTCGATATAAGACAAGAAATCATTTAAGAATTTTCTTCTTTAGTCGCAGGTAAGGAAACGTCATCACGAAATAAATACTATACGGCATTCGGCCTTTACGGTTTGAGATACCATGCAGTACGAATGTCTCCCTCTGAAAGGTCGTTAATGGTCGTTGAATAAATGAAGCTCTTCCTATATTTTGACGTTTCCTTTCTAGTCCTTAAACGAACTTTCTAGAAGAAAGCAATAGTTACGTCATTTATGTGGGGTCCTGCATGTAAATACATTTAAAATGAACTAATAACAATATTTTTAAACTTTACGCAACGTTTTAATTTTGACTGATTTTTTATGTAATACCTTTTCTTTTGCACGAAATCCTATGTATGCGAAGCCTAACTATGAATTGGATACCTTTCTTGACTACTAAACAATCCAAAGCACGGTGAAAGTTACGTAAGACGGCGTGCAAAAATATATTCCGAAGGCTATCGGCGACCTATTCCTCTCATTTCGATTCTGGCCGAGATGTTTTATAATTCGTGAGGGTAGTTAAATTATTCGCCTAATATAATTTTAGTAGTCACGATGATCCTAACGGGTGTCCGATTTTATACATTTTTATTTTAACATATAACAAAATTTTACCGGTGGTAGGTCCCCTTTTTACAGGAGAGCGTCTGGGTGGGTACCACTGCGGTGCCTCTTTTTGCCGTGAAGCAGTAGTGTGAAAACACTGCTGTGTTCCGGTTTAAAGGGCACCGTATCCAGCCTATTTACTGGGTAAACGAGACTCAGTACCT
Source organism: Lamproptera curius (assembly GCA_029286875.1). Classification (NCBI taxonomy): domain Eukaryota; kingdom Metazoa; phylum Arthropoda; class Insecta; order Lepidoptera; family Papilionidae; genus Lamproptera; species Lamproptera curius. The sequence goes on along the minus strand of JAGSMT010000091.1, from coordinate 1,536,832 downwards.
TATGTTTCACGGAAGGCAGCGCGTTAGCGATACCACTGGTATTGCCAAAGTCTATGGGCGTCGGTGACCACTTCCCATCAGGTGGCCCGATTACTCGCCTGCCTGCGTATGCCATAAAAAAAAAAGACTAATCCAAGTAAAGTAAGTATTCCAAATGACGGCCAGTTTTTAACGCAATAGTTATTACTAGCGTACATACATAAGCAATTTACGAATGTCTTACTAATTGCAAAAAATATGTATACAGAATGTTAAGAGGAAAAAACAAATATCTATAACATTAATACCAATCCGCGTTAGGACTACGTTTTGTCTGCTTTACCCTTGATTCTTATTAAAATGCAGCCTGCTATATTTATCATTTATTCAAGTTAGGCTCTACTGAGCACTTATGAACGTCAATTTTTTTTTTTTTAAATTTTTTTAAATATTAGTGTTTACAAAATTTGACCAATACTTTTTTTTTAAGTTACCAGGGGATTTGAAAGGCACAAAATATAAACCACTTCCACACATCTTGGTCCTCAATATAATTAACAGAATAGTAAACTTTTTCTATAAGCGTTGTTTTGGCAACTTTACAAAAGCTCGAATCATTCAGTTGCGTTTGGCAGGCGTTTAATTTATTACACATTCGTTTACTATTATAAATGTAAGATTTTTTGGTTTGGGTCAGTCTAAATCTGGGTAGCTCTAGGGCTCAATTCGACCCCTGCGCGGCCTAATATCTTTTAGCAAACATACGAATATTTTGACGCGCTACAAAATATTTTCAAATATTATAGCGAGGTAAAGTTAAAATTTCAGTTTTATTAAAAACATTACGTAAAGATTCCCGTGAACCCAGATTGTAGATTGCCCTAACAGCCTGTTTTGTAGTATAAATATTGTTTCAAACCGGCTGCAGATCCCCATAATAATAATCCATAGGACATAAGGCTGTGAAAGTACGCGTAATAAACTAGTTTTGCAGTTGCCTCGTCAGTTAGCTGCCTAATCTTGCGTATGGCAAAGATTGCTGAACTTAATCTTAGAGAGTTTGTCAATATGAGCTCCCACTGCATATTGGAATCAATAGAAAATCCAAGAAATGTAGTAGAGCTTAGTAAGGAATGACCTCATTGTCAACTTTAATATTTTGAAAATCTGGAGACTTACAAAGAATAAAACGTAAGCATTTAGTTTTGTTCGTGTTAAGTACTAAGTTATTGGACGCAAACCAGTTTGACACAATATCAACTGTGCTATTTGCTATCTCAACGTTATGGTCATTTCTTTTACCCTTAGCAGTAGAGAGGTGTCATCTGCAAAAGGACAATTTCAGACAGCCTCTCACTACCATAAGAATCCAAGATGGGTAACAAATGTAGCATACCTATTACTGGATAGAATCGAGATACTCTCTGAATTTGTAAAACGTCCATTCGAAACTCAATAGTACTCTGCATTGTTAGTATCTTCATACTTTGCCAAATAGATAAAATTTTTTTCGAATATGAAAGGAATCCGTAAAATTTTGGGAGCGGCTATTAGAAGAGTTTTTAGCACATTGTATCTTTCGTTACGGTTGTATAATTAATTCAAATTCAAATATCTTTTTTCAATATAGAAGTTTACACTTGCTTATTGATTGTCAAACACACTACCACCGGTTCGGAAAAGGACGCCTCAGACCTGAGAAGAACCGGCGAAAGAAACTCAGCGGGCTATTTTTTATGTCATCTTTTAAAAATAACAAACAATTTGATAATTCGGCATTACATATTATGCAATTTTGAAACAGGACCTGGAGCGAGCATTCCATTACCAGGCTGTGTTATCATTTAAAAATTCATTAATATCGTAATAACCTTTAACACATAAACGTTCCTTGACTACCTTTTTAAATTTATTAATAGTTAAATTCTGAACGTTTACTGGGATTTTGTTGTAAAAACGTATACATTGTCCCATAAAAGACTTACTTATTCTTCGCAGTCTAGTTGCTGGAAGAATTAAATTATGTTTGTTCCCTGTATGTATGTTATGTGCATCACAATGTCTTAGGAAATCATCTGTATTTTTTTGCACATACATTATTAATTAAAACTACCTTCGTAACCTAATTGTATTAGTTTGCGTTTTAAAAACTGGAGGTCGTGGGTTCGAATCCTGCAGGGACTCAAAACTTTTCTAAGTTTCCTAGTTGGTTAGGGCGATGCGGACGATCTTCCGATTGGGTGTAAAGTCTTACTTTACGATCCTTGTATCGCATGGGCATTTAAAAAGACCGTCCATTCCCTTATCTCTTTCCAGTATTCTCGGTTTTTCTTCCTATCAGGCTTCGAGAGTATTAGGAATAGGAACTGCACCTGTGATTGCGCGTACACTTGTACACTATATCTCCTGCGCAGTTGGCTGATTTCCAATATAGTATTCGCCGTAGTAGTATCGACTTGGAGGCATTATTATTATAAGTATTAAAGTTACATAAATAAAATTAAATCTATTTAAACATAAAAATTATCAAAACGCCCAACTAAATGGCCTACAGTGCCCAGACTTGGATACTCACGGACTGGTCCACAAATTTGAAGTCGTTCAGCAAGCTATGGTGAGGACTATGCTCGGAGTATCTCTGAAGGACCGTATCAGAAACTATGTGATCAGTTAGAGAACCAGAGTCACCGACATAGGATTGGTAATCACTAACCCTGCCCTGCCCTAATGCAGCTCTTTCAGGAGGAGCCTAGTGTTATCGATTTCTTTTCTTTCTACGACCAAAATGATGCTAGCGTTGAACCCAAATGTCAAGGTCATCGTTGGGGCTGGGACCCTTGGGTAAAAGTTTTGGGGATGCTGTTGCCCAGGTCTAGAAAAAACATGGGTACAATGGTTCTGACTGTAGTGTAAAGTAAGCCGCAGACTCGAATTACGACTGTATTGGCGGTCAGCGCTGGTGGTGTAGGAAAAGACGTTGAAAGTTCCTATTGCTCTTTTGCAGTTTTCTAAGAGAAAACGTCCTTCAGTAAGGAGCAAAATCATAGTTTTAGCCGGTGCTGAAATCACATAGCAAATGTATTTAATACATTTTAATAAATTATACACTGTCATGAACGCTATCAAAGTAGTGACGGTCTGAAAATAGACGGAAAAAACTTGGTAAATAATTTTTTTGCTACATTTTCTTTAGAAAGTTTTTGCATTATTAAATATTTTACGCATGTATTATAAATTATTATTTTATATTTGTACTAGTTTACAAATGATAGTTATGATACGCTTAAAACTAACAAACGTTTCTTTAAAACTTATATCTTGTCTCCTTAAATGGTATTTGATTTGTCTCATTTTGTAAGAATTTAATTATAAGTTTTAATATATCAGATACATTTATCACGTTATACAAAATCTTCGAATATTCTTCACAAGTATTCTAAATATTCCAATATAAACCGTTTGTATATTATTAATAAAAACGACGAGATAGTATTATTTGCTGATGATACTTCCTTAATTTTTAAAGTTAAACGACACACATCAATAAATGACGATGTAAATAATACTCTCTCTAGAGTGGCGCACTGGTTTAGTGTCAATAATTTTCTACTGAACCAGAAGAAGACAAAATGTATTAAATTTATGACTCAAAGGTAAGACCGAATAAATGTGAAGTGTTTATAGATGAGGAAGAGATAGACGTTGTTGAGTCAACCGTGTTTCTGGGAATAACAATAGATACCAGATTGCAGTGGGGCCCTCATATTAATAGACTGTCGAATAAACTCAGCTCTGCAGTATATGCTGTCAAGAAAATCAGACAATTAACTGACGTGGAGACGGCCTGGTTAGTATACTTTAGCTATTTCCACAGTGTAATGTCTTATGGCATCCTACTGTGGGAAGTGCGCGGATACTAATTCGATCTTTGTCCTCCAAAACGAGCTATTTGAGCGGTCTATGACCTGGGCCCTAAAGAATCCCTGAGAACAATTAGTTCACTGAGATTACAATTCTAACCGTTACTTCTGAATACATTTTCGAAAACCTAATGTATGTCAAAAAATAGAAATGATTTTCTTAGACATTGTGATGCACATAACATAAATACTAGAAACAAACATAATTGAATTCTTCCAGCAACTAGACTGCGAAGAATAAATAAATCTTTTAAGGGACAATGTATACTCTTTTACAACAAAATCCCAGTAAACGTTCAGAATTAAACTATTAATACAGATAAAAAAAGTAGTAAAGGAACGTTTAGGTGTTAAAGGTTATTATAACATAAATGAATTTATAAATGATAACACTGCCTGGTAATGGAATGCTCGCTCCAGGCTTTTCAAGTATAATATACCTATGATAGTACTGTATGTAGCTCATAAGAAAATTGATATGTATATATTTGATTATTTTAAAAGATGACAAAATAGGCCCCTGAGTTTCTTTCGCCGGTTCTTCTCAGGTCGGAGGTGTCCTATTCCGAACCGGTGGTAGCGTCCTTGACAATCAATAAGCGAGTGTTACACTTCTATATTAAATAAAGATATTTGAATTTGAATTTGAATTTGTTTTAATTGAATAGTTTTGAACTTTACTCAGTAATACATACCATCGTTTTATTGCCGTAGCTAAAAGGTGTGCGTAGTACGCAATCAGTCACATTTTATGAGTGACGATATCAATAGAGAGTTTATGGATCGGAAGATGTATCATGTCCTGATGTAATTCAGGACCCGCAGGTATTCCCAGCAGACCCCAGCGCATGCCCACGAAAGGTCTCAGAACAAGGGGGATGTTCTCTCCCTATCTGAATTCCGTCTTTATACCACAAAGATCAGCCAGGAGGTAAGTTAGTGCAATTCGTCCTTAAGAAGATCCAACACCACGCTTTGCTTGGTATTGGATGACAAAGATAACAGCAAAGTATAATAAATAATAGACGGAAATTTTACAAAAACACCAACAAAATGACCGGATTAATTAGTGATGATCTGTGGTGACGGAGGGAGCCAGGGTCGTCTACGACAGCCCTGGAGACAGGAAAGGCGCAGGTGCGGGTATGAGGGGTTGTCCCCATGACTCGAGTCCCAGAGGGCACACTGTCCCCCTGGGTACTGTCCTCATTCACGGCTGCCTGGTGGTTATGTTTTACGTCGTCACATAGATGACAACGCAGCATACAGCATCGTTGTCACACGAGGGCGCTCGGACCCATCCGCTTTTAAGTTGACATTGAGGTCATTCCTTACGTAAGCTCTACTACATTTCTTGAATTTTCTATTGATTCCAAGATGCAGTGGGGAGCTCATATTGACAAACTCTCTAAGAAGCTAAGTTCAGCAATCTTTGCCATACGCAAGATTAGGCAGCTAACTGACGAGGCAACTGCAAAACTAGTTTATTACGCGTACTTTCACAGCCTTATGTCCTGGTTATTATGTAGGGATCTTGATATACCTGCTGTCTTCCCGGTTTGTCTTTCACCGGCCTGCAAATTAGTGGGTAAACGGGCCCAACATTCATTTCTCCTGAGAAACGTATTTTGTCGCTATTAAACCAATAATCCCGATGGTGGAGGTTGTCCTTTGACGAACGAACTACACCTCGGTTTTATAAACAATAAAATCCGTAACCTTTAACAAATTTTAATCCGTTAAATAAAAAATTGGTGATTATAAAATATCGTCGTTCTCCACGAGGGGTGCTCAGACGAGGTCAGGTAACCCTGATAAAATGGTCCTGCCCCAATTGGCATTTTGCAATACTGGCAATTTCTACTCTGACCACCGTAAGGACATAAGATATTATTCCTTAAATCTTGGCCATACGCTGGCCCGGAACCCCTTTAAGGTGGAACGATATTGTATTCCACCTACCCTTTTTGGGAAAAACTGTATTGGTACGGTCGAGACAGGTCCCGAAAAGGGGCCTAACACCCCCAAATCCATTTAATTTGCTTCACCCTTATTATTTAACCTTTATTTTTAATCTTGTTTGCTAATGTACATTTTCGGAATGTTATCATAAGAAATGTAGTGTTTTATAAAAGTTGTATAAGTATAAACTATCCCAAAAAAATTCCTTAGTTTTTTTAATTTTTTTGGCTGATAAAATTTTTATTCTATTAACATTTAAAACATTATTAAATTACGGATAATGTAATATAAACAGTTTAATTAATAACCCCAGAATTTTTCCGCCTTGCGCGAACCATAAAATTACTTGAAATTGCTCAACGTGGTTTATCTTCATGGTCAATCCCAGCTCCAAAACTTAATACAATTTATTTTATATTAAATACCAAATTTTTTATTACTTTAAATGTTTAAAAGGTTTTATTCTCCTTTTGCCCCGAATCATAATTATTTAAAATAACCTGTTTTTTGGTTGAATTTTTAATTTAAGAATTTATTTAAAAAAATTGATAACATTGAACTAGCATTTTAAGTTTTTGAATTTATACTTCTTTGGGCGCTTAGGAAAAAATGGTGAGGTGAAATTTTAAAATGCGCCCTTGTGACACAAAATTAACAGTTTATAATGAAAACGGTGAAATGGACCTTTAAATAGTGATAAGGTTGATTTTTTAATGTGAATAATGGGTTGTCTTTTTTTGGGCGATAGTTGTTGTAATGTGCTCTATAGTTTAGGATTGGGTTCGTTTTGGTATATATATATATATTTATTAATAATATATTATTATATTATTTAAATTTATATTAAATATATATTTAAATATATTAATTATATAAATATTTAATTTTTTAATTGATGTTTTATTCAACTTGATATAATTAATATTTTTAATTCATTTAATATAAAACATTAATTTATCTTGAATACGTTTTTGAATAAGCCCATCTGTCACACATAATCAAAGCTTCGATTTATATTCCCTTCAAAATAAACCAACATCTCTTGGGAATTCTCATTTGAAGCAACAGTGGCCTTTGAACTACGGTTATATGATATTCAAAGTATGTCTTTTGAATCCATAAATTCTTAATCCCAATTAATGATTAGTTCTTGTAAATCTTCATCTTTAATTATCTTTTATTTTGATTGATAAATTACTTACTATTTTGAATAATAAGTGAAAAAAATTATGTTATTCTTTTTCAAGTGCTCCCAATATAATTGATTAACTATCCATTATTATTTTTATTGATATAAATTAAAATAACTTTTATTTAATATAATTAACACTAAATATTAAATTAAATTTTAAATTAATGACCATTATTTAAATTTAATATTCCCCAAAAATAAAGAAATAAATTTAATAAAACATTTAATAAAAAGTTTGTAAAAATTAAAAATTGAACATCAAATTATAATTTAATTTTTAATATTTCAATTAAATTGAATAAATAATAAATATTTATAAAAAAAATGTTTATTATTTATTCAAAAATAAATTTTTAAGTTCCGGTTAAAACATTACGGAAGATACTATGGAAGTGGACACCATTTAATTAAAAATAATTCAATAATAAAGAAATTTATTTGAAACAATTTTAAAAAATAAATTATTTATTTAATTTTTCAAATTTAAACTAACTTTGTTGATTTCCTTTTAATCCTTCTATTATTTGATTGTAATTAATTATTTGCATGCTATTAAAAACTATTTTTTAATGATGCCAAAAATTCTTCCACGCGCGCATAGTAACACCGACCCATTTTAATTTCCGTTCTATACGGAAAAAAAAAATCCGCTTTAACAGGTATTTCTGTAATAACCTTGTGGCTTTGCATTCATTACCGAGGTTTATGGGTTCGAATCTTATTTCCCTATGCCGTGGAAAATAAATTCTTTGACGTGCCACTGGAGCAGGGTCTTATCAAACAAATGTCGACTTGCACAAGTTTGCCAAAGGAATGCGGCATTAAACCCTCATTTAAAACACTATTAAAAATTCTATGAAAAAAATAGAAACGCAAAATAACCCTCTGATGGTAAAAGCCTAAAATTTCCAAGGGCCTCTAGTTGGAAACGTCATCCCGGAATATTATTCTTAGACCCAACCCAGATGAAGATTGATCCACGGCGAGACCAAACCACCGCGTACACAAAGATAACCCCGTTCCGGGGGCTCCCGCTGGCAATCCCGATTAACAGTCGACCGGAACCATCCCAAGCTCCTCGGTCCAATTATCCCGGGACGTGATCCTTAAGCGACCTTAGCAAAAATCAACCCACGCATCCTAAATGCGTGTGGCCGAATTCCTTTAAAGTTTTGGACCGGTTGAGGAATCTCGTAATCCTCCGAACTCAATAATAGATAAACTTCACAAGGGCCCCGGGTCTGAAAGCTAACCTTCGAATACATGGGCCTAAAGGAAAGAACACTACTCCCGTTTTTTTAAACCTTCTGTTGCCCAAATTTAACATTCCATTGTAATATATAAAAAAGGTTTTTTGCCTTATAATAAAAAGTAGCAAGTTACTCCCAACAACTTATCTAAAAGTCCAAACAGTCTATTCCGGTCATGGAGAAGGCATTATTTATAAATTAAACAAATGTTTTTATACGTAACAGGCTAACAATCGCATTCCATTAATGGGATCCAAAGGTTTATTAATTACATAAATTGTTACTCATAAAATTTCCAATATTTATTCTTGTATTGTATTAATTAAAGGATGGGTCAAAGCGAATACCTTTGGAATTGGTTAGACGTAATGTTTTAATATTGAAATATCTTAAAGGGCTTCGTATAAAAAATTGTTAAAGAACCAGGGGCGTTAATAAAGTGGTGAAAATCATGAATAAACCGGGTCAGTTCAATCGTTCCCTTTCAACAAAACCAAATCCACTTTTTGATGTTTTAAACATGTTGTGATTAAAAAATAAAAAAATAATCTTCTCATCCTATTTTGACATAAAACGGTTCTGTAGTAAATTTGCTTTGTTTTGACCGACTTCTTTAACTTTGCGTGAAACATTTCCATTCTAATGGTTGAACTTTGCCCTTTGCCAAAAATTTATAAAATAAAGGGTCTTTAATTCGCTTTTAATAAAACTTTCAACAACACCGAAATAGGCGTGGATTTGGGATGTGATAAATTCTTTTGTTTTTCTCAAGTTTCAATTAAAATTAAAAAGTAATAATCGATGGTTGGTAACATTGGATTAAATTTATTAATCGGACATTTAATTTACAATTTTAAAAAACCTATTCCAAATACTAAAATGTTATGAATGGGAAATTTTTGAGGAATGTTACATTTTTATTTTCTCAAATAAAAATGGGTGATGGCATGTGTCAAATAAGCGCGGAGTTAATAATGTTAATAATAAAATAAAATAATGAAAAAACCTAAAAATAATTTTTTTTGTTTTTCACAAATGGAAATCCCGGGATCCGTAGAAGTAACCCGAAAGAAAAAATTATTATTTTTCTCTTTGGGTTAATTCAAGATAAATGTCACGGTAATTTAAGAATATTACTTTAGAGAACGGAAGTGAAGTTCATCTATAAAAATAGGTTTTATAAGACCTTAAAATGTATTGAATTTTTTAAAAATTAATTAAACATACTCTTTCCTTACCTCCTTTATATGTAAAATATTTTGCATTTTTATTCTCGTTAAATGTTAGGTTTTATTAAGTAAGTATAAATTTGCTTTAAACCCTCAGAATGCAACAAAAAATAAAAATCTGGGTCAAAAATTAAAAACAAATGAAGATGTTTGATGTAAGACAAGAAACCATTTAAAATTTTCGTTAACTGATGGGTAAGGAAACGTCATAAACTATAAGGCATTCGGCCTCTACGGTTTGATATACCTACAGTAAATTTCCTTCGAAAAATTCGTTTGGTCGTTGAATAAAACTCTTCCTTATATTTTGACGTTTCCTTTCCAGTCCTTAAACAAACTTTATGAAAAACAATGGTTGGTCTTTTTGGGGTTCTTGCATTAAATCTTTTAAAATGAACATAACAATGTTGACTTTTTATCGTTCCAACGTTTTAATTTGACGAATGTTTTTATGTTGGCTTTTCTTTGAACAGAATCCTTTATATTAAAAGCCTAATTATGAATTGGATATCTTTTCTAGACTCTAAAAATACAAAGGCCGGTGAAAGTTACGTAAGACGGCGTGCAAAAATATATTCGAAGGCTATCGGCGACCTACTTCCTCTCATTTCGATTCTGGCCAGGATGTTTTATAATCCGTGAGGTAGTTAAATTATTCGCTAATATAATTTTAGTAGTCACGATATCTAACGGTGTCCGATTTTATGGATTTTTATTTTAACATATTACAAAATTTTACCGGTGGTAGGTCCCCTTTTTACAGGAGAGCGTCTGGGTGGGTACCACCGCGGTGCCTCTTTTTGCCACGAAGCAGTAGTGTGAAAACATTGCTGTGTTCCGGTTTAAAGGGCACCGTATCCAGCGTATTTACTGGGTAAACGAGACTCAGTACCTTATGTTTCACGGTAGGCAGCGCGTTAGCGATACCACTGGTATTGCCAAAGTCTATGGGCGTCGGTGACCATTTCCCATCAAGTGGCCCGATTACTCGTCTGCCTGCGTATGCCATAAAAAAAAGACTAATCCAAGTAAAGTAAGTATTTTAAATGACGGCCAGGTTTTAACGCAATAGTTATTACTAGCGTGTATACATAAGCAATTGATGATTGTCTTACTAATTGCAAAAAATATTTATACAGAATGTTAAGAGGAAAAAACAAATATCTATAACATAAATACCAATCCGCGTTAGGACTACGTTGTGTCTGCTTTATCCTTGATTCTTATTAAAATGCAGCCTGCTATATTTTCAGTTCCATAAGAATCCAAGATACGTAACAAATGTAGCATACCTATTACTGGATAGAATCGAGATACTCTCTGAATTTGTAAGACGTCCATTCGAAACACAATAGTATTCTGCATTGTTATCATCTTCATACTTTGCCAAATAGATAAAATTTTTTTCGAATATGAAAGGAATCCGTAAAATTTTGGGAGCGGCTATGAGAAGAGTTTTAGCACCTTGTATCTTTCGTTACGGTTGTATAATTATTAATTAAAACCACCTTCGTAACATCATGGTATTGGTTTGCGCTTTAGAAACAAGAGGTCATGGGTGCGAAGCCTGCATGGACTCAACAACTTTTCTAAGTTTCCTAGTTGGTTAGGGCGATGCGGACTGATCATCCGATTGTGTGTCACCCAAACCATTACATCAGATTTGATCGACCACCAATCCTCGCTAAAGAACACCGATTCCTACCAAGGATGATCCGTGAGGCTATTGAGATTAAAAACATCCAAATTTCAATAGAGAAGATGGTTGGGTTCTACCACCTGCTTAGGATCCCATAATCAATAAATTAAAATTTAAACCCAAGCATAATACCACTGCTAGCTGTACAGATAAAATCAGTTCATTTTGCATAGGTCAGGGTACAGATTAAAATAATTAATAACAATTAAGATCTGAAACCCCGTTCAGCACTGGCAAGAAGACGCATGACATCTCAGTCTACCCCGTGACCACGGCCGCTGGAAAGTGTTCGAAACGTCAGGAATTTAAAATGTAAAATAAACGCGATAAAATCCGTAAAGTAATTTTATTTAATAATGAGAATATTTATTATAATATAGACATAACATTGTGTTGGGATGATATCAGGTTATAATTTCTTAATATATTTCCTACATATAAAACTTGACCGATGGTCATCGTTTCCTATTTGACAAGAACCAACGATAAAAGACCTAAAGCTTTAAAGGAGGGTGACATATCCATTTTCCTGGTAAACTCTTGCCCATTCGTAGAATGCCGTTAATCCTTCTGATTGAAGGGGTCAGATGTCAGTCGCTCTGTGTTAATGTCATCGTGTAACACTTAATTGTCTAGTCTATACAGCTTTTTTCTACAATGGCGAACATCGATAAAGGATGTCTTGTTACATGGTAGGTACAAATGAATAATATAGTTTAAGATATAATAGTTTAAGACACCTAAAAATCCGCTTTTGCAAAAACCCAATTAAAAATAGACATTGATAATATTTATTTATAAATAGTGTGAATTATTTAAGGGCAAAATGATTGACGATTAACGACAAACAGATAATTAACGACAAATGTTGCACAAAAAAGCTTCCTTTACATAATACTTTTAAAATTTAAAATTTTATAATGTTAAGAATTACTATACTAATACAATGAATGTAATTTACATAAGATATGCAAACCTAAACATTATTTTCCGACAGATACGTTAAATGAAGGCGTAATAAATTCGTAACGATTTTTCACTTCATCCAAGACGTTAGGGGCCGGCGTATGATAGAATAAATTAAACTTAGTTATCAAAACTTTAAATAAAATGTGCTACATGGTTTTTAAGTATGTAAATTTTTTGTAATATTTTTACAGATTTACTTAAAACTATTTTTACAGATTTTGTCCTATTAAACATTATAATTAATAAATTAGTTTTAGAAAGGATACTCAAAATCAATTGTACTCCAAGTCGATTCCGATCCATAATAGAGTTCAACTAATTACGCTGGAGACATTATAATGCACACGTACACGCGCAAACAAATGAAGGAATAGGGAGTGCCTCTATTTCTTCACCTACATTGTCTGATAGGACGGATAACTGACACGGCCGTTTTGCCCTAACCGATTAGGAAACATCAATGAAAAATTAATGTGTCACCGAATTTTAAAGAGCAAACAAGCTAACTACTAGGCTACGGAAACAGTTATCATTACACATATACTTCTACAAAGACCATAATTCGGTTTCAAAGTGAATTTAGAAACGTTTTTTAAATTATATTATTCGTAAGCTTAAGATATTTGAACCCTTTGTAATGTGCATGATCATGGGAACAAATTAAGTTACTTAGTAATATAATACAACGAATGTTGCGAAGTTAATATTAAGTGAAGTTTGTTTGCTTAAGCTAATCTTATGCCAAGTTTCGCTGCTGCCCATAGATATATATGCACGTATCGCAATTCATGAATATTTCATCTTCATAAATATTGACGACGCAGTAGAATTATTCTAGTCCAAGCCTGCGTATGTTGTTGCAGTATCACTGGTAGTCAGTGGTAGTGCGAGACAACGCATTAAACGCATTCTTCATTTTTAAATATCTAAAATATACTTTAAAAGTTACTTGAATATCCATCATTACCTGTTTTTGCGTTAAAAACTTCATCATTATCATCAGCCTGTTATAGTCCACTGCTGGTACTTAGGCCTCCCCTAACGCACAGCTATCCATTAAGGGTTTGGACCGTATCCCACCACGGTGGTCTGCATGGTAGACCGACTTTTTATATGCCCATCCGACGCATGGATCATCTTACTTTTCAGACAATTGGGTGATCGGCCCAAATTGCCCTGACCAACTAGGAAACAACCATGAAAATTTGTTGAGTCCCCGCAGGATTCGAACCCACGACCTCCGGTTTCTAAAGCACACGCCCATATCACTAGGCTGCGGAGAAACTTTCATAAATATATAAAAAATAACGGTAAATTAATTGGATTTAAATTAGTAAAGATACCAAAAATTTGTTAATTATAATTAAATTATATATGTATCCAAATTAATGTACAGAACCCATTTTAATTTTACAATAGTTGCTTCTTTTTACTGTTACAAGTGGAATAGTCTGTTATTTTTAACAAAATTTCAGTAACACTTTGCCTATTTATTTTAATTGTTTTAAGAAATTTTAATTACAGAGGTAGACGAGCAGTAGTAATAATTTAACTTAGCTTTATAAAATTCTTTTGTTGTAAAACTTAGTGTTAATACCGTTTTAAAGTCATTTAAAAAATAAGAGTATATTTAAAATAATAGTGAATATTCCATAATAATAAATAATTTTAAATGAATATTTTTTAGCGATTGTTACCATACTTTGTTTTAGGAAAAATTGCGGCGTTATTTTTTAAAACTGTAATGTATAACTGAATCTTATAAGCTTGATGTTAGAAGCCACTAGTGACTTCGATCAAATAGTAGCAACTAGCAAGTAATTCTTTAACGTTGTTGCAATTATCTTGTCTCAATACAAATGCAATGGCCTACAGTTCCATTTTATATGTTACATAATTGAACAATATCAGAATATAACCTTAACCTAATACGATGATTTTTATTAATGCAATACACATGTATTACAATTTTAGTTACAATTTTTTAAGATTAAAACAGAAAAAGTAGCCAGTGAACACCACTTTACGGCTTAGGCTATTAAGCTAACCTTGAAGTAGTTTATATTTAACCAACCGATTTTGGTTCCTTGACTGCATTACAAAAGTTTAAGTACTTTTGTCCAAAAAAATATGTACCCTGTAATTAAAAAACTATAACAATAAATGGTATAAGTGCCGATTCCACGTGAGTGTAGCTGTTTATAGCATATATTTTTATTGCCTTGATTCATTTAAATTGAAATTATTTATCATTAAATTTATGTTATCAGGACACTAATTTTTAGCAGTAGGTCATAATTAAATCAACAGCCAGAAATAAAAACTTGATAATGCATGATACCTTTAATTTTAAAGCCAATGAGAATTCATTTGAATAAAACAAGATGCATTCTCTTGACGTAGCTCTTAAACAGTTGACAGCTTAAAGACTTTTCTCTTTTACGAACAGACGATGAACATTAGATGCGTGAAAGGAGCGTTTCCTTCTTACAATTAATTGTAATTTAATGTTAATGTACCTTTATAATAATTTAATTTGAAAAGCGTTACAGCTTTCAGTACATAGTACATATATTCATATTACTAAAGTTCCAGAAACGTCAGTCTCTAACTAGAACAAAAACTCTAACTCTGGAGATTGAAATTACTTTCTGTTTTTATTATAAATGATTATTTTACATAAAATGCATTTAAAAAGTAAATCAAATTAAAAATAAACCAGCGATCACATTAAACTGTCAGTTTTTTTTGTAAATAAGGCAAATTTCAACCGAAAAATATGACCGACGTGGAATAGTATACAACCATTTTGCGCAATATAAGCGGGTGACACATGCCCTTTGCAAGAAACTACCGCGCGATTTTAAATCTCTAATATCTGTTAATTTTTATATTTGCTTAAAATGCCATGGATGACACGTCTTGACCACGGCTCTGTTAATACTATTTTAAGAATATTTGAATGGATTTTCTCATAGAAAAATTCAAATCGAAATTTGAATTTTTTTTTACCTATGTTAGTTGGTTTTTTTCCTATGTTAGTTGGTTCAGGAATTTTAAAGCATTGAAATTTCTTAACCAACTAACATCGGAACAAACCACGAAATATCTTCTCTTTATAATATTAGTATAGATAACTAAATAATAATTAATTAATAATAGTATTTGTTTACCTTTTGGAAGATTGGATACAAAGTTGATAAAAGACAAACATAAGAGACAAAATTGTTTAACGTCGACAAAAACTGTTTGGGGCATTTCCCGCAAATGTTATCATGTTAAAATATCGTTATAATAATTTTGCTTTCACTTTCTCATTAAGTTTTTTAAAAAAACCTTTAAATCTACGCAAACGAGAACAACAAATAGACTGATAACATGGCTTACATGTATTAAATGGAAATTGTATTTTAGGACCATGAATCTACTCTCCATTACAAGAGACTTCATTCATCACCTGCCTGTGATAGTCTACTGCTGGACATAGGCCTACCCTAATACACCCCTATCCACAAGGGGTTTTGGACCGTAACCCACCACGCTGATCCAATGCGGGTTGGTGGGTGGACCGACTTTTTACATGTCCATCCGACACATAGATCAACTTACTTTTTAGACAATTGGGTGATTAGCCTAAATTGCTGTAACCAACTAGGAGACAACAATAAAAAAATTTTGAGTCCTCGCAGGATTCGAACCCACGACCTCCGGTTTCTAAAGCACATGCCTTTACCATTTGAAACCGCAGCGACCTGTTTGTAATATTAAAATGAATAAGTTTTTGGTCTCTGCTTGATATTTAAGCTTCTGTATACATGATATTCTTTGTTTTGAATTTCTTTCACTTGAAATAATTTAAAGTTAAGTTCATTTATTCATAAATGAATGCAATAGAGACTAGTTTAAAACGCAAAACGTAAATTATACTACGCCCTTTAAAAATTTTGTGGGAATTTAATGTAAACGAAAATTTCTTGTCTCGAAATTAACTTAGACTATTTATAAAAGCAGAACGTGAATTCAACGAGCACAAAATTTGTCCCATTTGCATTCGTTGGCCTCGCGCGACCAATTATGTTCAGACAATAGAGTAACAGTCAAATAACTTTGTTCAAATAAATGTTTCAACCACACGGATATTTTTTATAAGACAATAATTTTGCATTTCATTAAAAAAAAATATTTTTTTTTAGACAGACAATTTTAAAGCCGACTAGCGATCGGTCACCTGATCGAAAGGGTTCCTGGACATCGGCAATAGCAGGAGTCTCCTTGTCTCACTCCTTTATTATGGGAAATTAATTACGTTCTCGTTCAAGCGAACTTTGGCATAACATTTATCATATACACTTTGTATTACATTTATATATGTTGAGTTAACGCGTTATGGATCTAGTGACGTCCATATTGCATCGATATATAAAGAGTCAAAGGCGTTTTGTGTAATCTATAAAATACATTATTGTATTATTACTTGTATGTGAGTATCCTTAACGAAATCTTGCTTGTTCCTGCGGTTCATTTTCTTCTAAATGAAATGTTTTTCTGTTCAAAATTATTTTAGAGAATATTTTATATAGGGTGGTAGTGAGACTGATAGGTCTATAATTTCCAAGAACGTTTCTGTCCCCTGTTTTGTTTTGTTTAATTTTTTGCTTCCTTTATAATATTCGGACGTCTATACTGCGTGATTCCTGTCTATTTGGTACTTTTACTGTCCAAATTGTATTTCCGCTCAGCTCTTTATAGCCCCTGATTACGTTATAAATTTTTCAAAAGGTTTTCCCGATTTGTCTTCTATTCGTAAGTTATATTCTTATCATTTTTTTTGCTTATTCTTGATACCTCAATCTAATTTTTTCTGTCTATCTTGAATTTGATTATATTTTATGCTTAATGTAAACTAATCACATTGTCGGCCCACCTGGGCAGCCCTCGATTCAGCATGTTAACGGGTACCAAATAGTGAAGGCCCAGGCCGAGGCTCCCCATCTGGGGGCCCTTGGTGCAGTTAATTCACTCGGTGGGGAGACGCGCCTGGGGTAACGGGCCATCGGGCGCATCCGGTATGTTCTAATAGGTTTATTTCACAGAGCATGAGATCCATTGAAAAAAAATCACATTGTTTATTTCACAAATTTTATTACAAACTAGCTATTTCCCGCGACTTTGCCCGCATGGTATGTATAATTTTTTAAATGGAATTGTTTTTGTAAAGGTAGCTTAAGTTACTCCCAGTTAAACAAGCTATCTTCTAGCGAAAGTTCTGACACGTTCCGATCCGTCATTTCAGGGAGTAGCCATAACAAACAGACAGATAAAAATGTTTTGATAAATGTATCGGTTTTATATTATAACGTATGATTTTAAAAACAGCTATTTTGATTTTACAAACAGAATTTTCTTATATTCAATTATAAAATAATGAAGGTGCACTCAAAAAGTGTTATACTTGGCTATGTGACTTTAAATTAAGGTCACGCAAACGGAAGACACAAAGAAGGGAACTGGGTGACATTTTTGAAGGCTTACCTAATTCCATTAGAGAAAATTATGATTTGCCGGAATAAAAATGATAACGATGAACCTACTTACTGAAAAATGATAATTCATAACATTATTGCCACTACTTATTTCTTCTATTTACTTGAAAATTATAAAGATTAAATCCACCTTTTATTATATTTAACGGCTTGGTTGCTTACTTTGGGATTTTTAAATTAGAAAAAATTTAAGCTGGTATATAAGTGTTAAATCTAAATCCCGAGTACATTTGGAAGCAGCCATACTCTATCATGGTTTGGCTGCGAGCATGGACGCTGGAAAGACTCCAAAATTGTCGACAGAAAAATGCAACCAAAGCAAAAAGTTGGTAAAACGTGGATTTAATCTATACTAACTAGTTATTAGATTTATTTCGATAAACTATGTAATTTCAAAAACTGTTATTATCTCTTAAAGTAAATCGTATAATTGGAGTACTTTTTGAAGTTTCCATTTTTTTAAATATTTTAATGATAGAGATATTTTAAAGATTGATGAGTCAATTTTCCTGTAGCACATAATTATTAATAGTATTTAATATAACTTGTAAATCAAACAATAGATAAATATAATACGAGTTTGAGAATTTCGACATAAATAAAAAATGTTTTATACGTCCTTAATATAAAACAATCTTCAGCTAATATTTACATCGATCAAATTCTTATAAATTCTTATGTTTTATTCGAGCCATTATATAGTTTCTTGCCAGTTTTTCTCTTTTGATGTGCACAATTCCGATAACGGTTGGGCTTTTAACGCTTGATAAATTCAATAACATCCAATTTAAATCTCATTTTGTCGCTTTGGCTAATGGTCCGTTATTAGACTTCCCAGTTACCGCACAATTTACAAGATAAATAGAAGATAAACTTATACCCTTTTTCTGCTATATGTGGAGTGATATAAAAGAAGTCTGTACTGAATTCAATGCACCTGTTTTATTTATCACATACGTTGGTGAATAAAAGGCCAATAAATCTACTGTAATGGATTTAATTTAGCAAAGGCTTTTAATTAGCTCATGAAATCTATGTGCTTCACAAGAAAATATTTTAAAGGCACCCTAAATAAGTAAAGACTCTTAATCTGAATTAGTAGTTATGATGGGAATTTTAGGGAAAGTGACACGGAGAGTTGACACGTATATATTGAGAACTATTTTGTTTCTACAGCGCAAAGTGAGAATAATTTTATCAACCAGTGTCAACAATCTTCACTGCCCAAAATTTATTCGGTCTAAACCGTCCTATATAAAAAGACGAACTGTATTGAATTTTTAAAATCCAATCAGATACATGGATTATCTTAGATTTTCAGGCCATTAGAGAATATTTAATAACACTTATCGTTCTTTGAGACACCTAACAATGCCATCAGTACGTTATATTTAAAACATATTCATTAATACACGGATGGCTGGAACGGCGTTATAAAACATCGAGAGTAGTTTATGTTTATCCCAGTTCTAATATTTAGATCCATTTTATGCTTTATAGTTATTTTCCTTGTATATATATAGAGACTTATTTATAATATTTTTATGGGATCGCACAAATAAAAATAAATATATATTGTAAAGATGATTGCAGCACTTCACCTACAACTTCTATGATTATGTGCCGATAAAACTCAATGTTTGGATATTCAGGCGCTGTGGAGCATGGTCACAATAAAAGTTTATCCTGTTATAATGTTCACCCGACCACGGGGTAACCTTTCTGCTTCAAAACATTAATTCGCCTTTCAGGCCTTCAAAGGTTGTATTTCTTATGATGTTCACAATTTAAATCATAAAAACTTAGGGGTGAAGGGTAAGGGTAGATTTAGAGTTTTTTTGTAATATTACGTATTACATGTACTGTTTTGTTTTTGGTTTGTTAACTTTAATAGTTTTTGACAGCACAGCTATTATGGTTAGTCTGTGCTATTCATTGCTGTAGTTTGCACTTCATTTCAAAGCTATTTTAAAATGTTTAAAAAATAAAAATTATTTTCAATCTGATTGTTTTTTAAACGAAAAAATATTTAATTCTTTTGCTTACGCGAATACAATACATTATTCAATTAAACGTTCATAAGAATTATCCTTATTTAATTATTTCTAGTTTCTTATCTTTTATTGGGTTTCAGTTTCATCCCATGCCCAAGATTTTAATTCACATGCTACGACAATTCTTATGTTAGTTTTTAAAAAAATATTTTTAATTTAAGTTACAGATATTAATAAGAATTTAGATGACTAATTGTTACAAAGACTCGTTGCCATCCATCCATCCCACATTTATTCTCTTTTTCACGTCACAGTCTATATTGCCGTCATTTATAATAAATGGTCCAGAGGTTAGACCGGAACACTGTGGATACACCATTTAATGAAAATAGGTAAATTTTTAAAGTTCTATTTTCCGCCATTTTTCATGACATTATCACATTATATAAGCACAATATACAGCCATAAGGTAACCGGTTAATTGTTTCTCTGTTAATTATTGTTTTTATTTTGCTTGTCTTTAATTAAAATGTTTAGCAGCCAGGACGTGCCCGACGCCACGCAGGTGGCAGTAAAGTTAGCAGCACTAGAGAAGTCCATGGATGGGTGGACCCTGGTGACGCTAGCTCAAAGGCGGCGACGTCTCCGCCAAAGAAGAGGATGCCAAAATTGAAGGTTCTAAGCTTGTCGGCTTTAGTCAAACTTTGATAAAGCTACAGTTGAACGCTGTCCAAAATGGGGTCTCGCATGCCGGCACCCTGCGGGCATAAATATCGGATCATCGTTACATCCGGCTCGGATCTGCGCCCTCCTCGATACCTTTACTGGCCCTGGCCGGCCTCGAAGGTTGACGGCCCTAGGTGGAAGGTGGAAGGGTGACGGCTCAATAATTCCGGGACGCAACGTCCAAGATGTATGATGTGTCAATGTCCCGGACCAGGCGTCTTCCTCCTAAACACCTGGTGAACTTTTGGACGAAAATATTGCATCGCGGTGCGGTTCCGGTACCCCCATGTCGAGGTCACCGGTGCAGAGACCCACCCTTGGAAGCCGCATTGCACGCCTCTTACAGTAGCAAAAAAATGGGTCGCAAAGTGGGAATAGCCGAGGTGATTGCGGCGAAGCGAAGCGATCCTACAAAATAGTGATGAACAAGCTTTTTCCTTTGGCCCCCCACTCACACAGAGTCTATCCGCAGGTCATAGCGTTGATCATTATTGCTTTATTCTCGGAGCACACGGCACCTTCAATGGTCGCCCACGTCACGAAAGATATCGACCCAGTTTCGGAAGCGCGAGAAATCACCAGAGTTTGGTGAGAACAGTTCGGTGAAGCCAGCAAAATTTGGGTGGTCGTGAGAGTGATGTTTCAAATATCCCAAATCTGGCGGAGTGGCAGTATGGTTTCTGTAAGGGCCGGTCAACCGGATGCGGTGTCTCGGGATGGGAAATTACAAATCTTTCACATTTTGGAAGTTACCACAACACTTGATGAATATCATTCATTCATCGACCGTAATATTAGGTCCTTGCATTTGATATTATATTTTTGTGTCAATATTGATGTTTTATAAGTTACTGATCCCATTTAAAAAATCCTAGGAACGAGTATTAAGTAATAAAATTTAATATTTAAGTTCGTCAATTGTAATACTTATATTATTTTTATACGATTATAAAAGCAAAAAAGATAGATATTTTAATTCATATTTTACTTAGGCTCATGCGGGAGACAAATCACAAATCAGTCAACACGGAAAACAGTCTGTTTCCATTAAGTCTGATTCATAAAGTCGCTGTTGCCTACGACACTCATAAAATGCGAATAATTGCCTATAACGTGTACTAACGTGTGTTAACCTTTTTTCTAATTGTAACATTATTGAATAGAATGATATTTTAAAATATTTATTAGATTTGTATTTATGTGTGTATGCTTGTAAAGAATAAACTCAAAAACTACTAGGTTAATTGAAAAAAATCTGTCACCAAGATAGCTAGAACAACAAGATAACCAATAAGATAGCTTTTTTTACCGTGGGAAAAGCCTGCGCATACCCGTCCTTGCGCGGGCATAGACAGGTTATCCATCTGCCTCGCTCTGTGCGTGTCGGAACTAACGCGCATTTCGTCTCAGCCCCTGTAATTATTCAAATTCTCCGAGTCTGTTACTCAGGGGCCATGGGAGCCAGGAGTTCCCAGCCCACACAGGGACGAGACTCTCAGCTCCCGGTGGCGATCCTGATGATTAAGCTCCGCCGCTAGCTCCATTTCGGCCGGAGGGGAGATAGACAATACCATGCTGAATATCCCCTCCTCCCCTGGCCCCCCCCACACCGCATCAGCGGTGGGGCCCCGCCGAGTTACGGAGGATAGGGACAGCGGCCTACGAGCTACTGACACTTCTCTTCCCCCGCGACTCTTCAATGGTTGCGAAAGACAGTAAGGGGGGCACACCAACATCCTGCAATCCGTCCCTCGTACCCTCCTAGGTGCATCCAAAGCGGGCTTATAGAGCCCGCTTGGAGCAGCCTCCTCCACGGCCGACCCTGGATCACAGACCAGCCAGGTTCCTATTAGCTTTCCCGTGGCTGGGCTGACCGCAGGTACTAAGCCTCACCGCAACGACAAAGCGAGAACCTGTTCGGTGGGTCACCACTAGAAAGCTACATTTACCTTGAGTAAAATAGGCTATAGGATTTAACCTAAAAATCTAATAAGAACATGGCAGATCCGTGGAAAACCTGCTTATATATTTTAAAAAGAAAAAGAAAATTTAAGGATTATATATAATTAGCTTGTGTAAACCCAAGTTTTTAAAATCAAAGCTTTGTAAATTTTTCAATGCCAATTCCATTTTTCCTCGTTATCATAGGGTCAGCTTCCAGTCCACTAAGATTTAGCCGAGTAACATTTTTACGAAAAGTGACTGGCATTTTACCTCTAAAACTCAAGGGGTAAAGTCAAACATTGATAGATGGATTAGTTGTCAGTAAATTTAAAAGCACTAACGTCCTATAACAACTGCCTACGGTAGTGTCAACGCCAACTCCAAGAAGGCAGTTTATTGCAAGGAGCCCAAATAATGCTATGATTGTGTATCTATCTGTCTATTAGTCGGGTAAGTTAGTTTCGTGTGTTATACACACGTAAACTATCTAAATCAATTTAATGATTAAGTAAAGTGAGGTAAACGATATTGATTAATCGTTATAAACAAAACTACATGCATTAAGTATTATTACATTAAATACATTGTCTCCGAGGTGTGTATATTACATTATTAAGTACTAACAGCGCTTCAGGACATAAATCAACGTCTGAAATCTCACTAAACTGACTTCGAACGAGGATCGGTACTTGAATTAATCTCCTACTACCTTAGCGTTTTCATTTTAGCGTATTGCTAAAATTATCAAAAATATCAATCGTTAATCGTATTATTCATTTGAATAATACATATTTAATAAAATAATTGCTTACGTACAATTTTATGCATACAGAGTCGTTGCTGTAATTTAAATATTCAAAATATTTATTGACTGGTGGAGTGGCGCCATAGACAAGAATTGTGTTATAACTATTTATTTATGATGTTTGGAGGCTTATAAAAGTTTTATCTATTAAATTATCCTAACATTGCGATTGACTGCCATTTCAAACAAATATTATATCGCTTTTAATTTAAGCTTAATCATAATACTATATTATCAGGTCCTTAAAGAATGATTTTTACATGGACACATTTATTACAAACAATTTTTTCGGTTTTACTTAATTTACACCATTAATCCGGTGTTTAGGAGTTTTTGCCGTGTACCTTTTCACGGGCTCACAGAGCTTTTTAGATTGGTATAACTAAGGTGTGTCAATCAGTACGATTCTCAATGCAAAGTAAAAGCAAACATATTCAAAACAACGCTCTTTTCGATCAACGCTTTAAAAAGTTGCGATTCAGAACGTGAACTACCGAACCTCTGCTTTACACTCTTTGTGCACCGTTTTCGATTGGTTAATTTTATGAGATTTGTTCAATAAATAAAAGTTACGAGCACGACGGGTCATCGACAAGTGGACATGGACCACCCAACCCAACAAAGCGTGAACGCCGCGTCAAATTGTGCGGAGTTGATGCCGGGTGGCTCTAATGAGTTTTGACCTGAAGTATTCCTGAAGTTGTTGAAAATTCATATCACATGGGTGCTTCACTTGTCATAAAAATAAAAGAGTTTATTGAATGTGGTCTGGAAATTATAACATCGACGGTACTACTAATAATCTCAAAAGAATAAAACCATTATTAGATTGCATTGCTTTTATTTTCAAATTAAGTCTCAACGATACATACATCGTTGCGACATTAAATGAAAATGATTAATATTAAATAAATAATCAATATTTACTATTCATATTTATTAAATCCTAAAACGTTTTTCAAAAATCCCATGAGTGTCATTTAGTCGTGATATATTAAAAACATTTTAGTTTGTTTCTGAATAGAGTACACAGTTCAAAAATTTTTATTAACTATTACTCAAGGAAATATATTTAACTGGAATTACTTGCAACTGGGAAAACCGTTAATAGGCACACGTTTTCTTCTTATTACCAGCAGTTCTTTTTGTTAATCCTGAACATTACGACGGTATATATTAAATTTAACATATTTAGACTTTTAATAACTGTTTAGTAACAATGTATAAAGAGCCCAAAAAGCTTTTATTAAAAAGACGCTAACCAAAAACAAACTGCAGAGTACATCGACAAAATAGACGCTTTAAGAATTTAATTTTATGTTTTCCCATTCATTAAAGTGAATGCGATGCTGTTCAAAGTAAGCCGAAGTTGTTTCTACGCTTGAAAAGATGGAGAAACGCCGAAGATATATTAAGATTATAAACACAATTTTTGTTGATCTACTCAAGATATATGTATGCCATAAACATCTCATATCGTCATCCGCTTACGTTGCGAATGGTAGTTCAACCTCAAGAGATAAATCAAAATAACGGTTTGCGGAACATTAAATATCGAAAAGATATACAAAAATGTGGCAATAATAAATACAAGTGGAAAATTCATATGCTCTTAGAATATACTGTAAGAGTATTTCAAATTCTGACGTGGGTCATCTGGGCTTTAACTAACCGTCAAATAGGGTCTAGGGTTTCTATTCTGAAGTATAAATATTAAATGGAATGTTAATAATTTATAGATTAAAAATGTATGGACAACTGATGACATAATGTTTTTATTTTTTTTGACAATCCGTTCTGAGCCGCCGGCCAGTACGGACCTCTCTGCGCTCCGCATGAGCATTATTCTCGCTTACGCGGTACAAAATTTGTTGGTGTCACAGTGCTGCCGTGTTAGTAGTGCTGTGTTTCGTTTGTGTAGTAAATGCTTGCAGGCAGGTTCCCGACTTAACAGTTAGTAGTTCCACATACACAAAAAAGCCCACGTGGCATTTATCTTTGAATTTAACTGTGCTTGCTGCATTAGGTGGCAGCTAGAACACACCTAGTGCTCCTAAAGCGCTTACACTTGTTTAAAAGGCACACATCCTCACGCAGGGGGTGGCTAGGTGGGTGGCAGTGGGGAGGGCTAGAATAGCTTACACCGTGCCGGCGGGGGTCGCCCCAATGGCTAAAATGGACGATTACGATCCCGCACAACACCGCGATGCAATAGACGATTATTTCCGCGAATCCGCCCGGAATATTGGGCCAAAATCCACGCTGGTTACCGTCGCCTTGTAATTGAAGGCAAAGCCGCCGCGTCCGCCACCTTGCCCGCTAGGCCCAAAAAATCGCCCACGCCGTCGCCGTCTGCGACACCCAACCGGGACCGTAGCCCGGTAAGTACACCTGCCCCGTGTAATTATCTTTCGGCGCAATCAGACGCCGAAGACGAACCCCGGCCCTCTAAAATAGACTTCACGAACCCACGACCGAGTCAACAAACGCCGCCAACGTAGCCAACTCAGATGGTTTACCACCGAGCGATCGCGTAAAAGGGCAAAAACGCCCCACCATGGAGCGACACCGAGAGCCGCCATGCTCCCACGCCCGTCACCGACCGCGACGCCCGCGAAAAAGCCCGCGGCCGAGCCGAAATTAAAGCCTAGCCCCACGGACGTATATGGCTGAACGTAGGCAAAGTCTCCACTCCGGTCGTGATTCATGACAAGGGTCACTGGGTCGTGTTCTTACGTGGCTATCAAAGGCGAAAATATTGAATTTCCGTTCCGCTAATAACGTATAGGCATACAGGTCAACGTACAAACCTCAGATGACTTCCGCGCGTTAACCTAATACCTCCGCGAGGGTAAAATCGCGTTTCTCACTTTCGCTCTGCCGGAAGACCGACTCCTTCGAGTCGTCATTAGGAGGATTCCGAAGGAACTCGAATTAGACGAGATCAATGCGGATCTCCAACGCCAAAGGGTACCCTGTGCGGGTGCGCCGCACCACCCGCCATAAATTTCAAATAGACCTACTTATGGTCGAGCTATATCTTTCCTCCGAGAGAAATGTGTAATTGTAATTTAACCGGATTAGGGTCGAAACTCCACACAAGACCGGCCTAGTCGCGCAGAGTCATAGCAGCCAACATTTCGGGCACACAACGCGCAACTGTTTCGCGCCGCCCAGCACAGCACTCCGGAGACCGACCAGGTGGGTCCCACAATAGCGAGCAATAAACTCGCACCTTCGCGTGCGAATTACGTGCAAATCACGTCACACAAAGAGCCGGTCCTACTACTACGTCCGTCCGCCGCCCTTTACTTAATCTCGAAATATTTAGAATTCTCACAAACAGTAAACATGTCTAAATTATACGATTTGGACTATAAAATGCATCTGTCAATCAGCCCAGTTGAAAAAATAAACGTCTTGCTCGCTCACGGCAAAATCTTAGACGCACTAAGTAAATTGAAATAAGAACCGTAACAGACACAAACAAGTAGGTTAACCTCTAGAAGATGGCTACCAACTTGGTAGGGTAAAACCGCCCTCTCTAGTCGTGATCATATTTTAACGCAAACGGCCTTAGAAGCAGCGATCCGAAGTCGCTAAATACTTGCTAGATTATAGTATAGACATATTTATAGTGCAAGAGACCTTTTAAAACCGTCAATAGCCAATCTTAGAATCAGTGGCTATAACATAATTAGAAACGATAGGTTGTTAGGACCGCTGGGTGGTACACTGATATACTATAATAGTTCACTAACTAACTTAGGGGACAGCGTGTCAGATCGCAGTCACCGGCCACCTATAGCTTATCTGTCCCCAAGTAGAAGTTACTTAGGTCCGACCTAGAGCTGCTTCTCGGCCTAGGTCCATCAACCATTATCACAGGCGACTCAAATAGCAAACATCCCGACTGAAATTGCATTACGCCAAACACAAATGGCAATAAATTGCTGGAACTCGAGAGCCACTCAACATAAATATAATAGCTCCCGGGACCCCAACTAGATACTCAGACTCAGGCATAGGCGCTCCTAGCACTATAGACCTGCTATTAGTTAGAGACGCTCTATGTCGTATCGATAGAGGCACTCTGTGAGTTAGACTCTGACCACTTGCCGGTCTTATTCAAATTGGGGGCTTGTTGCTTTCGATGACTTCGAACAGGCCGAATGTTTAGCCGATACGCTAGAAGAGCAATGTACGCCATATCGCACACCCAGCGGCCCACCTATCAGAGATGGACCGTCTAGTCGAACTTAGGGCTGCCTTCCACCAGAGGGCGATAATTTAAAGCCAGTGACCCCGGAGGAGGTTCGCGATTATTAAGGTCTTAAATCCGGTCGGAACCTGGCCCACACCGTATCTCAAATAGAACTCTAAAATACTTGCCTTGGTCAACATCTTCAATATTTTACTATCAACTACTTTTACTGTTGCCTGGAAAGAAGCCATCGTCATCGGTATTCCATAGCCGAACAAACCCTCTAACCTACCTACTTTATCGCCCAATTAGCTGCTCAATTGCTTGGGCAAGCTATATGAACCATAATTCTCTTCCGGTAGAAAGACCACGCCTTTTCCAATAACCTCATTCCAGACGAGTAATTCGGTTTTCGTTCAAGCACTCGTGTCCCGACCAAATTTATCGCCTGACGGAATTCATTCTGAATGGTCTTAATCAATCCAAACCCTGTATCACGGGGCCGATTATCTTCTTCGATTCCGCAAAGGCATTTGACAAAGTCTGGCAGAACGGCTTGATTTACAAGCTGTATATTCTCAGAGTGCCGGACAGGCTGCTTCACATCATCCAAGCCTACTTGTGGAATCGCTCTTTTAGATATCGAGTCAAGGCACCCTGTTCACGAGCCGTCCGCTTCAAGCAGGCGTCTCTCAAGGAGCGGTCCTATCACCTTTTATTCGCGCTCTACAAGGCGACATTCCAAAGCCGACGATGTCAATCTGGCACTTTTCGCAGATAACACCGCTCTCTATTGTTCGTCGCTTAGACCAAACTATATCTATAAAAAGCTCCAAAACGCGATCGATCATTTGAGGCGAATGGTTTCGTAAATAGAGAATCGACGTCAATCCCGATAAAAGCGGCAATACACTTTCATTGGTCTAGATTACGTCGTGATTACAGATAACCCCAGCGTGCATACCTAGGCGTGTCCTTCGACTGCAGCATGACGTTCAAAGTCATATTCAGGACGTTAGGAGAAAGGCTTTGTCCGTTTCGACCAGACTCAATCACCTAGCGAATTCTCACGTAAAATGTCAATCAATCATAAACTTATATTGTGCAAGGTATGCATGCGACCAATCATGGCTTATGCATGCCAAACTTTCGCTCACGCATCCTCCACACTCCTAAAGCAACAAGTAGTTCAAAACAAATTCATCCACCGCGCCACCGGGGCGCAGTGGTACCAACGAAACGTAGATTTAGAAAGCGACTGTAAATTGCCGACACTCCGCGAGCACTTTAAAAGTTAACTCGCAAGCACATAGATAGAGTAGTCAACCACAGCAACCCTCTGCTGGTAAAAGCAGCAACGTATAGGCCGATCCAAACGCGTCTAGTCAAAGCGTAGACCGCGAAACGTTCTCCTCGACCCGGACGAGGAAGGGGTCGCTGAGACTCCTGACCCAACGGGGTCCCGATATCAGACCCTACACCACACGGTAGGGATAGCACACACTCACCTGTAGTTCGCCCTCGCTTACGAGCACAGCGACACACTCACACCGTGTATACCAGATACACCCGCGTTCCAGGGTGGTTCTTACCGCCCCAGCAATCGATTAATACAGTCGCCAGCCCGTTGGCATCCCGGTCCGTAAATCGATCGTCGACGATTCTTCACATCACACATCCACATCATCAGCCTTTGTTAGTCCACTGCTGGACATTGGCCTCCCCTAATACACCCTTGTCCATTAGGGGTTTGGACCGTATCCACCACGCTGGTCTAATGCGGGTTGGTGGGTGGACCGACTTTTACATGCCTATCCGACGCATGGATCATCTTACTTTTCAGACAATTTGGGATCGCCCAGAATTGCCCTAACCAACTAGGAAACAACAATGAAAATTTGTTGAGTCCCGCAGGATTCGAACCCGACCTCCGGTTTCTAAGCAGCACGCCCATACCACTAGGCTACGGGCAGTTTTCGGCATGTTAGGAGGCGACGATTCTTAGTAGACATAAATTAATGCCTAACTCACGTACCTGGTTTGTGGGGACGGGAGCTTCTCGCGAACTCTGTGTTAGATGAGCTTACTAAAGACATGAGTCTGGAAGCATAACTTCAAGGATAAAAAATGTTTTTTCTATAATCTAATGAAATATTCTTGGACATCTATTCCTATTTGTAAGGATAGTTGTCCAATATTTTCAAAATTATAGTTCCTATCCTCCGAAAATAATATACGGAGGAAGTACATATGTATGTACTTTTATAATAATATTGGTTTTGTATTTTTATGAGACCTATTTCTTTATTATGATTGTAAACTGATTATAGTAAATATATAACTAATTTAAATTTGGTATACCTTCATCATCAGCCTTTGATAGTCCACTGCTGGACATAGGCCTCCCTAATACACCCCTTTCCATTGGGGTTTGGATCTATCCCACCACGCTAGTCCAATGCGGGTTGGTGGGTGGACCGACTTTACATGCCCATCTGACGCATGGATCATCTTACTTTTCAGACAACTGGGTGATCGGCCCAAGTTGCCTAACCAACTAGGAAACAACAATGAAAATTTGTTGTGTCCCGAAGATTTGAACCCACGACCTCCGGTTTCTAAAGCACGCCCATACCACTAGGCTAAGGAGGCAGTTCATTCACAACATTCTTGGGATACCTATCCCAGTTTTATTAAATAATTGTGTACTATTTTAAATAAATTTACAATAAAAAGCGATTGAATTTAAGATCAAAATTAATTTTAACGCTTACAATATAGAGCCACTCATACTTTTTATTGACAGAAAATTAATTGCTTTAATTTAACGTAATAAACACCCATAAAATTGATCAAACGAGACCTAATGACAAAAGCGCTTTTCATATTAATCAAGTGTCGTATTTTCCGAACTTATTTCCAAAAGATTATTGAATTACCTGTGATGTTCTTATTTTTTAGCTTTTGTAATAAATACAAAAGGTTAATTAATTTCAATTTAACAGATAATGAAATTTCATGAATACATTCAAAATAAATAAAAATAAAAAAAAGTAAATAAAACATAATCTTTAAAGTTATATATTTTTTATCTATCAAAAAACATTTGAGATGCCTGTTGAGTTAATATTTCGTCAAAAATTATTTGTTTTCACAATATTTACGATATTAAATATCTTAGAAGTTATAAGTAATTAAAGTTACATAGATAGACGAGGCCATAAATTTTATACCTTAATCATTGATATGCTAAACAAAGCATAGATCGGCAATTTTCATACTCTTCAACGTTAATCAAATAATAACGTCGAAGATTTAGAGTTGGTCAATAGGCAAGTTTTACAGGGCACCGTTTAGTGCAGTACCATCACGTTTTTTTCCCACCAATCAGTTGTGTGTAAACACGGCTGTCTTCGGGTTTGTAGGTTACAGTAGCCACCTTAATTAGTGGGTTAACATGACGTAACATCTCATGTCACAGGGAATAAAGATCCTGTAAACGCGATAAAGTCTGTAGCCTTTAATTAAATCATTAATTGTTCCAAAAAAATTGCATAATCGTAAAAATTCGCGGTTGGCATATGAAATTTTGATGTTGCAAACGAGCAGTCAGGCCACCGGAAGGAAAGTGGTCGCCAACGCCCATTGGCATATAAAATACTAGACGTATTGCCTACGCGCTGCCTCCCGTTAGACGTAAGATGTTACGTCTCGCTTACCTTATAAATACGCTGGCGGAACACGATATTCACACTACTGCTTTGCGGCGAAATAGGCACCACAGTGGTACCGCCCCAAACGAAGCCTTGTAAAAAGGGGACCACCAGTATTTAACCTGTTTTATTTAATATAATAATAAAATTACAATATTAAATAAATTTTGCAATTCGGTACATTTTCGTAATGTTATCTTAAATCAAAACACCTGCTAAAGAATTCATACATAATGTTATTATTATTTTTATTGCAGACAGAAATATGTGTTCAATATAACATTTTAAAAGCGTGTAAAATACAGATAATGTAATAAAAACAGTTATAACCGTAACAATCTCCGCGGATTTATCCGCCGTTGTGTGAACCGTGAAATTACTTCAGGAATTGCGCAACGAATCACAATTATTTAAAATACCTGTGTACTACTTGAATTTAGTAAATAATTTTTAATGTATTCAAAATATTTTTTAAATTGTGTTTAATGTGAATAAGAATTTTCCGTTTTCATTTAAAATAAATTGTGTGAACGGTATTTCTATAAGAACCACGTGGAGCTTCCCATTCTTGGTTGGTTTTATGGGTTCGAGTCATATTTCCACTATGCCGTTATTTTAAACTATCTGCTTCGTTATTTATTCACATAGTAATATATAAATAAAGGATTTTTTTTGTCTAAAACAAAATTTTAATAAGTTATCCCCAGTTACATTATCAAGAAATATACCATACAGTCTATTCCAGTCATAAGAGAGTATTATTTATAATAAAAAAAACAAATATTTTTGTATACGCCACGGGCGAACGAAGCACATTCCATTAACGGGATCCATAAACTTTGTATAACGAACATACGTCACTCATAAAATTTCCGTTATTAAATAGATAAGTGACGTCATATTGAAAACCCTCGGTTATTAAGATAAGACATAATGATCCAATATAGAATATATATTGGGGCCTTCGTTATATAAAATAATGCTAAATTAGATCAGGGCGTTAAAAGAAGTAGTAAAACTACATGAACACGATCAGGTCAGTTCAATCCTGTAAAATGTACACTTTTTGCTACGTTTTAAACATGTAAGTTAAAAATTTTTGAAAACAATAACCTTCATCCTTTTTCATCGCAGCAATTTTGATGCAGAACGGTTATTGTTGTTGCAGTACGGTGCATTATTTTGATTGCAGTACGGTTACAGTTGATATTTCGTAAAGTAGGTATACACTGCTTAAAATCGGTAATTTTTTTATAAAAATTTTACATGTTCGCATTAAAAGAAAACGGTAGCATTTTTATTTATTAAACTATAATAACTATTTAGGTATATATTTTTTTATGGCATACGCAGGCTGACGAGCAGTCAGGCCACCTGATGGAAAGTGGTTACCGACGCCCACAAACATTGGCAATACTAGTTGTATCGCCAACGCGCTGCCTACCGTGAGACATAGGGTGTTAAGTCTCGTTTACCCAGTAAATACGCTGGCTACGGCACCCTTCAAACCCTTCACACTACTGCTGCGGCAGAAATAGGCACCGCCGTGGTACCCACCTAGACAGTCTTCTGTAAACAGGGGAACTACCACCGGTGATATGGTACCTATAGAACGACGTGTAAAATCCCATTTCCAGGGCGGTAAGGTTGTTAATCTTGTTTATATCTGGTCTGTAGTGCGTGTACGCTAATCATGAGATGAAGTCGTACATTTATAAGATGTGCTCATCTCATACCTTTATTATAACCTTAATTTTAACATAACTCAAGTCAAACTAAATAAATACTTGGCGCTCTCAGAGATAAATTAAATTCAGTTTTAAGATGATCAGCTAAACCCTTGACCCTATGTTATTGTGTGCCAACCAACCTTTGTATGGCAAAATTAATAAGAGGTTCAAAATGAACAGAAAAGACAAATGTCAAAAATTTATGAGTAAACAATATAATATTGACTATGAGAAAAAGAAATTCCTCATAAAGTTGTGTAAACTTTATTACGAATTTCTTACATCGTATTGTACTGTGGTAAATGATGTAAAAATGAAGTTTACAATTTCTACACATCCATTTACTGACATCAATAAAACATGTAACCCGTCTGGAAAACTAAAAACGTTAATTTTGCGTGCCAATACTCGCAAATAGTAGTAATAAAGTTTGCCCTATGCCAAAATATTCACAAAATAAAGGGAGATTTAATCGCGTTTAATAAAAGGCATTCAAAGACGCTTACGAAATACGCGTGAGTTGGGATGTAATAAGAATTAGCATTTTATTCCGTAGCCTAGTGGTATGGGCGTGTGCTTTAGAATTCGGAGGTCATGGGTTCGATTCCTGCGGGTCTCAACAAATGTTCATTGTTGTTTTCTAGTTGTAAAATAACATGCCCATCCCACGCATGAATCATCTTATTTTTCAGACAATTGGGTAATCTGCCCAAATTGCCCTAACCAACTAAAAACAACAATGAAAATTTGTTGTGTCCCCACAAAATTCGAACCCACGACTTTCAGTTCCCAAAGCATGGGACCCTTACCACTAGGCTACGAAGGCAATATCTCTAATATATTAAAAACACCAACCCTCGTTGGGACTGCATTGTGACTGTATTAGCCTTGATTCTCAATAGAGTGCTTCCTGCTATATTTTCAGATCCATTAGAATCTCAAAATGCGTAATAAATGTAGCTGCATATTACAGGATTAAATCAAGATATTCTCTGAATTTGTAAGATGTCCATTCGAAACACAATGGTATTCTCCATTGTTAGTAATTTCATACTTTGTCAAATTGATAAAATTTTATTCGAATATGAAAGGAATCCGTTAAATTTTGGGCGCAGCTATGAGAAGAATTTTAGCACATTGTATCTTTTGGCATGGTTGTATAATTATTAATTAAAACCGCCTTCGTAACCTAATGGTATTGGTTCGCGCTTTAGAAACTGGAGGTCATGGGTTCGAATCCTACAAGGACTCCTCAACAACTTTTCTAAGTCGTTTCCTGCTTGATTAGGAAAATGCGGACTGATCATCCGATTGGTTGTAAAGTAAGATGATCCTTGTGTCGGATGGGCATTTACCAAGTCAACCCTGTCCTTTATCTCTTTCCGGTCTTTTCGGTTTTCTTTCCTATCAGGCTTTGCGAGTATAAAAGAATAGGGAGCGCACCTGTGATTGCGCGTCCACTTGTGCACTATATCCTATGTGCAGTTGGCTGATCTCCAATATAGGTCGGCAGCCGTAGTAGTATCGACTTTGAGTCATTATTGTAATTATTGGTTCGCGCTTTAGAAACTGGAGGTCATGGGTTCGAATCCTACAAGGACTCCTCAACAACTTTTCTAAGTCGTTTCCTGCTTGATTAGGAAAATGCGGACTGATCATCCGATTGGTTGTAAAGTAAGATGATCCTTGTGTCGGATGCGCATTTACCAAGTCAACCCTGTCTTTTATCTCTTTCCGGTCTTTTCGGTTTTCTTTCCTATCAGGCTTTGCGAGTATAAAAGAATAGGGAGCGCACCTGTGATTGCGCCTCCACTTCTGCACTATATCTCATGTGCAGTTGGACGATCTCCAATATAGATCGGCAACCGTAGAAGTATCGACTTGGAGGCATTTGATCTAATATCTCAATTAACTTAAAATTAAATTCTAGTTTAATTAAAAATTATCGACTATCATCATTGTTTATATTCCCCTTGTCGATGGATTACCATCGAACTGCACTTATCGACTGGTCTTCCAATTTTGAAGTCTTCCTACAAGCTTTGGTGAGTAGACTATGGCAGTATCATAAACATCGTTTGATTGCCGTACAAGGTGTTCGTGTAGCAATCAGTCGATTGAGTGACATCTCAATAAGTTAGGATGTGTAGGATACAGAGCTCATATATCGTATATTATAACTTGATTATATCTTAATATTAAGTAAAGTAAAGCATATAAATATAAGGATAATAAAATTATCAACTCATTGTTCAAACTTTCCTAAAATAATTAAAGCGTGTCAATACGTAATTTGATTTCAGAATTCAGTTAAGCTATCTAAAATTTGAAAGTAAAGTTCAATTGCGCTAATGTAGACTAATTATCAAATAAATTCTAATAAACGTTTGGAAAACTTTGACTTAGTATTACAGTTTCGTAGACTAAATATGCAATCGTTAATAAAAGTATTCAAATAGAGATGGTAATTTAAGACATTTCAAAATATTGGATCACAGCAATATTAAACGTTCTAAAGTTTTTACATAACAGATTATTATCTGTAAAATGAAAGAGTAATAGTAGTCTGTTGAATTGAACAAGTAACAAAACATATGAATATTTATCGAAGGCGATAAGATGTATTTGTTGCACATTTTAATTTATATTAATATGGCCTGCAGAAAAGTTTATTGCGGTGCTGAACCGGGTAGCCCTACGAAGTGCGATGAATAGATTGGACCTTTAGCCTCCCTGCTAGCGCAGAGTCTGGCTCTGCGGGTTGTAAAGTGACTACCTTTATAACCAGCAGAGTCCATCATGCGCGCGGAATTATTCCTATAGCAAGAGGAGCACACGGAACATGTAGAATACTAACCTTAAGACCTTCTGAAGTTAGGGGAAGATGTATCGTGTCCTGATGTAATACAGGACCCGCTGGTATTCCCAGCAGAGCCCAGCGAATGCCCACGAAAGGTCTCAGAACAAGGGGGATGTTCTCTCCCTATCTGAATTACGCCTTCATACTACAAAGATCATCCAGGAGGTAAGGAATTGTCAAAGTCCAACAGATTCTGACCACGCTTTGCTTGGATTGGAGACAAAAATAATAGAAAGTAAATTAATAAACACAAATTAAAAACCGAAAAAATGACTGATATCTGTGATGACGGGGCGAGGGTCGACGCCTGGAGAGCAGAGAGTGGGTATGAGGGGTCCATAGCCCGAGTTTCATCCGGGCTATACTGTCCCCTGGGCACTGTTCTCATTCACTGGTGGTTATGTTTTGCGTCGTCACATAAGAAAAAACGAATTATTCCACAGTTCGTTTACGAGGAACCAAAGGAGTCGGCTTAATGGTACCCAAGTATCCAACCGTAGTAGAAGCAGTATGATGCCAGATTTAAAAACTAATTCGAATAAAATCATTATTCGGAATAGAAGATTTAAAAAATATTTCAATTAATCATCTATATTTAAAAAATTGTTTTGTTTTATTAATTTATATATAAAATATATAATGGCTTTAAACATATTTAATCAATAAAACAGTATTTAATGAGTAAAAAACAAAATCTTTGTTTAATAAACACATTTTCGTTAAAGCTCAACTTCTTGTCTCACTTTAATCCTATGCTACGAAAGGAGGTGGCAAATTATTTCAAAATTATCAACTAGTAAGTAAAGCATTGTATGGATGCCACGATTTAAAACACTATTGAGACAAAGAAACTTCCCATTATCCATCGGAATAAGAAGATTGTTGAGTGCTTTGTGATACAATCTCTATATGTGTTTTTTGACTTACAAAATATAATATTCAAAATTAATAGTATCCGTATATCATATTATGGTGCTCTTCCTCTGAATCCGTGAACTGATCTGAAGTACGGACGTTACAAGTATCAAAGCAAACGCGGTTAGGTTAAAATCTTTGTATAAAAGATAAAGCGATTGTATCTACGTCAAATACAATATTTAAATTAACTACACATTTATACAAAATTCAAAGTATCAAAGATTAATTCTTAAGTCTCGATACGATACGATCGTCATCATCACTGTCAAACCATACCTTTTAACTATAGAGATTAATAATTTTACTGTTTTAAAAAAAATATAACTCTTCCAGAATTGTAATGACTATTTGTAAGCATTAAAATTAAAATAAGAGATTCAATACTAACAAGTTATGCAAGTAAAACGTCTGATAAGTTTTCGACAGTTTTAATATAATTTACAATTTAACAATAAATCTGTTAAACTGGTTAATAGGTAGTTTATTAAGTCAGCAATTCACATACGAGTTCATTATAATATTTATGCATTCCTCTAATGTTTACTACCACAAGCTGGATTAAAAGCTTAAGTGAAAAGTGGAAATTTTGCAATATAAATTTAATCAAGATTATCTACCAGTGTGAAATTAGTTTGGTGGTTAGTGCTTCATTATGTATGTACAGATCTCGGGTTTTGTATGTTAACAAAATAATAACTACTCGTTTAATCATGTTTTGTTATACTTAATGTTACTTAAGAGAATATCACGTTTTATTACTTTGGTATTAAGTATTAACTTATATCGGACGTTTTAAGCGGCTTATGTTCGGTATCGTTTTAATATTTATGCAATAATATGAGATATTGTAAAAATTGTTTTCGAGAAGTATAGAATTGATTTCATCATCTTTTTAAGAAAGCTAAGGTAATACACAACTTAACTCGAAAAGTTATTAATTTGAGATGTGATTTTAAAGCTGTATCACATTATACTAATACCAATGTAAAATTAAACTACTTAGATAAATAAGTCCTTTGTTATTCATTAAAGTGATGAACTGATGCGCGTAGGGCTTTTATTTGATGGCTCGACACTCCCATGTGATGCATGCGAAGTATTTAACCTTAATTCACTTACTATAATGATTCAATTAAAGACTTTATCGCGATAAATTGCGTTTACATTTTTTCCACGTTCACATACTTTACAGGATCCATGACGACAATCGTTAACCAAATTAAACGTGATAAAATCCGTAACATCTTTCATTAAATCATGTGTATTACTCGCGTAAATAAAAGGAAGTTACACTTGCTATAAATCTAAAAAAATGTTTCCATTAAAACATCAAGTCTAAGACAATATAAGAGTGATTTAATTTTTCTTTGATAATCAACTTGTTAGTTGTTAATTGTTCGGATTGGAAAACCACTGCGACAAGAACTGCCTCCTTTGTCCTTTACGAAATAATATTATGAATAGATGTTTATGAAAATTCCATGAGTAGAAGAATGACTTATAAATATTTTTCATATCTGTAAATTCCTTTTATCATAGATTTATTTCGTGTCTTAAAAGGCGTGTTAGAATTAGGGTTCATTGTCGTATTATCTTACCTCTCTCTCTTATCTCGTTTTATTGGAGCGGTATCACGATACTAAGTAAATTTGAATATGATGTGAAGTATAAACATAGAAAAGAAGAGTAACATTTTATTTTATAATCCAATATGTTAATGAAATCATAGAACAGACAATTTTAATTAAATTAAGAAAGAGAATGAACAAACTGTAAAACTATTGTATATTTTTCTTTTCATTTATTCCGCGTCTATTATGGTGTATGATTTAACTGCCTTTAATGTTTTTGAAACAAGATATTATTCCTTGCAAAGCAATCGAAAGAAAATAATGACTGATGTATATGAGTACGTATTGTATATATTACATGTATAGGGATCATAATGTTTAGTAAATAGTTGGCTATTTGCTGCCGACTTAATGCCGATCGTTTCTGTTATGTCATTCTTCCATGTACGATTTCCAAAAATAGCTAAATTTTAAAGACAAATAAATGTAAAGACATTCAGTGCCTATATATTATGGAGAAATTATTACTTCTGTGATAAATATTACACTGTACATGTTTATAGTTCATCCAAACTTGAAATAGATAAAAAAGTGACCGATGCCAACAAAATGGCTTCATATTATTTAACAGTCAATCACTGAGGACAGACAGTACTCAATATATAAAGCTTAGAAAAGACATGTGCTTTGTAAGATCAGCTTTGATGCTTTATATCCAGTACAAATGCTTTATGTTGCTTATGCGAATACTGTAGATAGTAAATAATAGTGTTTTACCGATTTTATCGCTTTAAAATATAAATAAAAATTATATACAACGTTTCAAACCCTTCCAAGGGCCCAAGTCACAGTGCAGACTGTCTGTTCCGTGGACCAACGGTTAGCTAAAATTGTTTTCATTATTATACTATAAGTTAAAGTTATACCTAATTTATGCACTTTATCACGTAGGTACATTTTGAACTGATTAATCCAAACTTTGCAGAGTCCATAGAGAGACGAGCACCCGTTAACGTAACAACAACTTTAAAGACAATTATGTTCATATTTTCTTCAGTTCTCGCAGTTTTGTTGCGCTTAATTTTAAATTGATGTATTAAGAATTTTATAAGATTAAGTTAAGAAACTATAGCCTACCCATCTTCTCCAATAAAAATACATTTATCATGAATATTAGGTTCATAAAATGTTATAAAATGATTGGCCTAATTGAGAATCTTCCTCCTTTTGCCATTATTTGTGGAAAGATTTTTTTCACGATAGATTCTGTGACAATCTGCTACGACGATAAGGTTTTATTAATAATGTATAGTGCTCTTTTAATAACGAGAAGCTTAAGAAGTGGTCGTTTAACCAAAATCAACAAAAGTTCATGAATAGTTGTTAAGTAAGGACGCAATTAATTAATTTACTTTTGGGTGAACGATGTTAGCATTGAATGTCTGTTTTATTAATTAATAATTTTGATTTGGCGTTTTTTTAACATCTAAATTATAAGTTAAAATAGAGTTAAAGTTGTACAGAATACTCTCATTTGCTCTTTAACGATAAGGTTTTAAAACTGTTTATATTTAAAATTTTATCACTGTGGCAATCTCTTATTCATTTACCTATTCTTTTTCAAGTGACATAGACTAGATTTTTTAAAATATTGAATCAAAGCATCGTCTTATGCATCACCTTGCAAATGCAGCATGACTAACGTTTATGGTACGGCTTGTACAAAACAAACAGTTAATCAAGTTGAAGGCCATGAGCTGAGTGGTTATTACCAGGAATTTTGCGGTTTGAGTGTCATATAAATTCTGTAAACAGTTTTCATTGTTACAACGACCCTGAAGGAAAGTATGGCCCCGAATAATTCCCGGACATCACTCGTGAACTACCTTCGACAGGTCCGAATCTAGTACCAATACCAATACCGATTTTACGTAAGTTTAACCGTGTATACAATACATTAAATTGAACTTTATTGTGATTTAATCTGATCTGTGCCGTTACATAAGAAAATGTTAGAAAAGTATGTGAGAGGATTTTCTAGTCCCACATTTAGAACACGACACTGACGATCTCCAAGTTTTAAAAACCAGATGTTCTTTTGCAGTTTTGTTCAAGTTGGTACCAGAAATTACTTGAAAACTGAGTACGTGCGTTGAATATTTATGTTACACCTGACTACGCTAGTCAAGAATAATGTTTACAGTTAAATAATGTGCAGTTATTCCAGTTTAACTGCCTCCGTAGCCTAGTGGTATAGGCGTGTGCCTTAGAAACCGGAGGTCGTGGGCTCAAATCCTGCGGGGACTCAGTAAATTTTCATTGTTGTTTCCTAGTTGGTTAGGGCAATTTGGGCAGATCACCCAATTGTCTGAAAAGTAAGATTATCCATGCGTCGGATGGGCATATAAAAAGTCGGTCCACCCACCAGCCCGCATTGGACCAGCGTGGTGGGATACGGTCCAAAATTATTGGCCATTGGCCTCCCGTAAGTATTAGGGGAGGCCTATGTCCAGCAGTGGACTATCATAGGCTGATGATGATGATTCCAGTTTTGCTTTTATATTAAGAGAACAAATCGGGAAAATTTTTTGAATGAATTATATGCAGCATTTAGGAAACTGAGCCACGTTCTCACATTGCTGCCGATAGCGCAACGCTAGAAGACGAAAGTCTTTAATTAATGCGTTCCCCGTAATGACCTACGGGATCGAAATAAGGTTCTGAAGAGAAGGCTGCGTTCGGGAAGGCGGTGCGTTTGTTGACCCCCAGTCGACCAGGTGGGATGCCGATCTCCTTAAAATGGAAGCGAGTAGCAAGAGATCGGCCCTCTTTGCGTTCATTGAAAAAGGCTTATGTCCAGCAGTGGACGGATAAACACTGCTGATGATGATGATGATTATGAACCTACAACGTATCGCTTCAAGTAATGAACTTTATTAAGTTTAGGGGGGAATTTAATTTTGGCATTGTACTATTTTGTTTAGGATTATTTTAAATTTCAATAATCACGTATGCTATGTATGTCGTTTATAAAACATTAAAAACCTCCGTTTATAAATTTTTGGTTTTGAAATATTCAACTCCAATATTACTAAGAGGCTTTGGAAGCCAGCACAAGTAAAACTATTGAAGCGTGACCAACGTACCAATCATTGTATTTATAGTTAAAATTTAGATATTTATCATGATAAATTCGTTACATACGTCCTAGCAACGTACAACTGCAAAGCTTTAATTTCTTACCAACTTTTAAGGTATATTCTTTATGTAATGCCATACAAAATCAAGCTGACATGAAGAATATACCTTAAGTGTATTCCTAATGTCAGTTTGAGTTAACAATAACAATGAGAAAGTATTATTTACTTCTATATTTAAACTCGGACGTATTACATTGATTAATGACGATGTAAATAATACTCTTTCCAAAGTAGCGCATTGGTTCAGTGTCAATAATTTACTACTTAACAACAAAAATATTAAATGTATTAAATTTATGACCCCTAATGTGAAATGTGGTAATTTTCAAGTGGCTTCGGATGGGGAAGCGCTGAACCTTGTTAACTGCACTGTGTTTCTCAGCATTACAATAGACGCTAAGTTGCAGTGGG
Organism: Lamproptera curius; assembly: GCA_029286875.1. Lineage (NCBI taxonomy): Eukaryota > Metazoa > Arthropoda > Insecta > Lepidoptera > Papilionidae > Lamproptera > Lamproptera curius. Next base: position 1,495,013 of record JAGSMT010000091.1, on the reverse strand, counting down.
GCCCCCATATAAATGGACAGGCATATGAATAAACTTAGCTCCGCGGCATATGCTGTATAGAGAATTAGACAAGTAACTGACGTGGAGACAGCCCGCTTGGTATATTATACTTACTTCCACAGTATTATGTCTAATGGCATTCTACTGTAGGGAAACAGGGCCGATTTTAATACAATATTCGTCCTTCAAAAAAAAGCTATTCATGCAGTCTATAACCTGGGCCCTAAAGAATCACTCAGAGAGTTGTTTACTCAAATTAAAATATTGACCATCAGTTCTCAATACATTTTTGAAAATTTAATGTATGTGTAGAAAAACAAAAATGATTTTTTAAGGCATTGGTATGCACATGACATTAATACTAGGATCAAGCATAGATTAATTCTTCCAGCAACTAGACTGCGAGCAATATCTAAATCTTTTATGGGACAATGTATTCGCTTTTACAACAAAATCCAGAAAACGTTCAAGATTTATCCATTAATAAATTAAAAAAAGTTGTCAAGGAACTTTTGTGTGTTAAAGGTTATTACTATGTAAATGAGTTTTTAAATGATAACACACTCTGGTAATGGAATGCTCGCTACAGGCTATTTTCAATAATATCATAATTTTATTCGTAAAAGAGGACAAAAGAAAGTCCCGCTGAGTTTCTTCGCCGGTTCTTCTCAGGTCAAAGGCGTGCTTTTCCGAACCGGTGGTAGATTTTTGACAATCAATAAGTGAGTGTATCGCTCCTATGTTGAATAAAGAAATTTGAATTTGAATTTGAGTGTACAAAAAAAAGATGTCAATGGTATAAATTAAAAACAATCCATATTTTACTTATTTAAATAGCTCTGTAAGCAACTCATTAAGGTTTTGTCATACATATATTTGTATTAATTAAAACAGAGCCTATTTTTATTTTTTTTATTTTTGATGTGCCATTAAATGGCAAATCATTTATATTTTCCATCATAGGTTCAGCAAGTTTTCCGCAATTCACTCCCCGATTTGGTGCCACTTTGTCGTAGCAATGGGATAAAGTACAATTGGCCAGGTCCAGCCGCGGACGAGCTAAGAATAACTTGCCAGCAAGCTTTTCAGCGTTATACCGTCAATAAAGATAGTAATACTTTAAATTTAAGACGTACATAGGACGTACTAGGTTTAATATAATAGAGGTAAAAAAAAACACTATGTGTGTTAATTAACAAAGCAGTATTAAGGTTATAAGTTATACAGATATGAATGTATACATGGTTCATGTCCCAAAAGCTATTGTTGTGTTAACAATGAAGCTTTTATTCTTAGCAAAATCAAATATATATCCCCGTGATATATTCGCCTTTGTTTAATAAAGATCTCGAAATATACACACACAGTTAGACAATATTATATTGTATGTCGCTCTCAATATTTGATGATTGCAATTATTAAAATTAAGGGTAGAAAGTTTAAGTACAAACAATGGTTTCAATATAACGTACAATGCAAATCGAATAAAAAAATAATTTACAATTCTCATACATATGTATTTTATATTTACAGACTCTATTCTATCAAATAATATTATAATTAATTATATATATTCTATATACATTATATTATTATATATATTATGCTAATCATGTATATAATATTATATATTTTAGACTGTATCATGTAAATAATTATGTAAATAATGTATCGTGTTCAATCAATCAATAAGATACATTAAGCTAACATTTCTTAAAACGAATTTTTTACTAATTTATTTACTATTTATCACAGGCACAAGCAAAATATATATACAAATGAAAAAATTGAAAATTACTAATTTATCTAAAGCTTCGCATCATATATCTTCCATTATTTGTCAACTATAGTAAACTCAATATTTCATATTGAATAATAAGATAAGAAACAATTATTGTCAATTGTAATATTTAAAAGGAAAAAAATTAAATTAAATGTTTCAATTTAAAATAAAATATTTTTCACTATCTTAAGAACTTATGATATCATTATTTTTTGCAATATTATCAGCTTCGATATGAACAGCAACTTTTAAATTTATACGTTAGAAGTTACGTATATTAGAATAATGCATACTTAATATTTTAAGAGTAAGGAATTATAGTTATGTTTACAATAAGTTAATGATCATTCACATGTTCAAAAATGGCGTAACAGATATCAATATTGATGCGTACATTTCGATATAGTTTATAGTTTTGGTCACATAGATCAGAATGCTGCATGTTTTATAAAAATTCAACATTTGCCCATTTTGTTAAATACTATCCCAAAAGTAAATGCTGACTTTGTGTTTTATTATATTCACCGACTTGAATTCATTTTATTAATATATTTTAATTGTAGACTAGTAGTCAGTCTACGGCTTTGGCTTTGTTATTTTGGATTTTGGATTAGATTTTGCTGAGGTAAAAAGTAGTCTAGGTTTGGAGAAAAATAAAATTTCAAATTGGTTCAGTAGTTTCAGAGCCTGTTCGAAACAAAAAAAAAACAAACATAAGTCTGCATATAATATGTTATATATACAAATATAGACGTAAAACCTTTTAATTTGAATATATTTTACTGAAACCGTGGTACGAACAAGACAAGAAATTAAGATCATAAAGAGCTTTTCGAAAACGACTTGGGATAAAATGGCCGTAAAATAGACAAAAATTGGTGTATCCAAGATCAAGATCCATTAAATAAATTGAGCGTAAAATCTTCAACGATATTAGAAATGGAAATTAATAAGAAAATTTTTTTAACCGAATTCCTCTTGAAAATGATGGTTTTAAATAATAATTTGTCTTGACTATAATTCAGATTGTCTTTGCTTACGATTGTTCTACATTAAAAATATTGTCTAAAAATGGAACAAAAATTATTTATTTATGGATTAAATTCTGCCTCTTTTACCTTTTTTTTGACTTTCAAACTAAATACGAATCGGCCGATATATCCATCTAAGTAAAAATTGAAGTGTCTGTTTGTTACATCAAAATCATTAATATGAAATAATGACATTGTGATATACAATATACGTACATAACAATACAATTTTTCTTAATTTTTTTTGTTTGTATTTATAGTCTGGCTAATATCTGAAATGGCTGGTCCGATTATGACGGATTTTAACTGATTGCTGTGTAACTGGGAGCAACTTAGTTATTATTTGAGAAAAGAAAATATATTTTTTTAAACACTACCACGCGGACGAAGTATGCAATCCGAAATTCAGAATAATGATTATTTAAAATGTCGCACGTGCTTTTGTAATTTTATAAAACATGCTCATAAAACTTGCAAATCAGTTTTAATTTCTTTGTCCTTCCAACGCAACGCGCCTATTTCATTACCCTAGGTAGTAGGCAGCGGGGAACCTGATTAGAGCACACCCGCCTCAAAAGGTCAGCGTGCTAGCATAGAAATGGCAGCACAGGCCAAATCAGTACAATGTTTAGGAAATCGCTACATTTATTTAATTTAAACGAGCAAGCAACAGTAGCATTCACCGGCGCCACCGGCAATGCAATTTTCAGGATTTAATTTTGTTAGTTATAAAAAATTTGTTAACGCCAGTGAGGTCAAACACCCTTCACTATTTGACAATTTAGCATACGAGCATATTAGATAGGAGCATTTCTGGAGTTTCTTACGCCACTTCTTGTCTCACGCTTTAAGAAGTGGTAGTAATTTCAGCCAGAGCTATTCAAGCTATAAAAATTTTCTTTAAAAAAAGCAACTGCATCAAGCCGACGTCTCGGCCCACCTGGGCATTCAGTATTCTAATTCCTCGATTCAGTATGGTAACAGAAACTACAAAGCGACGGCCCAAGCTAAGCTCTCCCCAGCTGGGGGCCCTCGGTACTTCGATTTAATTCTGTGGCACTCGGAACTGATGTAAACAAAATAACTCGTATCAACGAAACGGATCCTGTACAAGTATCATGAGTCATCACCGTGACAATTTATCAATAAAAATTCTAGATGTATGCGTCACTTTATTGCCCTAGGTTATATTATTTACACAAATCCTTTATTTTCTTGACTTAGCCATGCATAATTTTAATAGCAACATACTTATTCCAAACATTTCATGCAATTGTATTAATACTGAAAAATATATTGATAAAACGGTCTGTAGAGCCCAAATCAATTGTGTTGATTACATTTTTTACAAACGGACTCACTCTTTACAGACAGCGTTGAATCCATTATGCTACAGAGTACGCAGCCTGATTTACTGCTGGCCCTCTTATTAAGTTAATAATCAAAATAATAATACTTATATGAACGCCGCGACGCAGACCTCGTTTTATAAGAAATGTAATGAACATCACTCTACCTTATAGCGTTGCGAGTAAATTCTGTGAGATTGCTTTAAGTTACTTTTGTTATAAAAATGCGTGAATGAGTGCTTGAAAATGCGTTCAAATATTTTTATATTAACCATGGCAAATACATGGCTAACGTAAAAATATATATAAACATTTGCGTTAAAATAAAAATGAACGCAGATTAATCTTTTAACAAATTAACTTTTTACAACAAAATTACACCGACTTCATAGTTAACGATATAACTACTATTTTTGGATAAAAATGTATCAAACATTTAAAATGAAAAAATCAAGTTCACTAATTTAAATAAATTAATATTTTGTTGCCTATCTGGCTGTTCATTGAAAAGTAATCTTGAAAATTGTAATAAGTAATGTTTTGTTTTAATACTCAATGTAAAAATAAAAGTATTTTTACTACATTTAAAGCAAAGTAAGTTATATGGTTTTAAGTAAACGCATAATTTTTTTACCTGCTTCAGCAAATAGGGTGGCTAATTATAGTTTTTTTGATTTTTTTAACAAATGTAGGCTGGGTTAAAACTTTTTACTGGAAAAATCAATAAGGCTCCAATGACGATGACGACGATTCAATGATGATCGATAGTCGCTAATACAGTTGCTATTACGACAACGTAATGTCCTCACGCACAACTACATGGGTCATATTGTTTACACTAATTTAGTCTTTTCCTTAACATAGTCTTGCTTTTATACACAAATATGTAATGATCATAAACAAATTACAATAAAATAATTGAAAAACAACTACGGGAAGAGTTCGAAGAGTCTGCGTGTCATAAAAACTTTTCTGACATTTTTTTGTATTAATGAATTTTTATTGTTTGCTCAATCCATACTACCCATGCTAATATTGTAACGAAAAAAATGAGAAAGTACCTCTATCTGTCAGTCTGGCTGTCTGTAAGTCCATCTTGACCGTCTAAGCCACTGAACCGACTTTGGTGAGGATATAATGTACGTAGAAAATTCCAAGTAAGGACACATTATTGTGACAAAAGTAGTTGAAACGGTTGAAATGGGGGATTAAAATTTCATATTGTTGAAGAAAAGGCTATGATACTTTGACTCTGTTACTTATTATAGAACTATACAATAAATGTACGGTATTAATGTTACTATACACTATATTCGAATACATATCGCTATGTTAAGCGAACAAAGTTCCAGATACCAACAAGTATAGCATAATTATATAAAAGATATAATAAATTGCTACAAAATCTATGCGAAAAGTGAAGGTCTTTAAATTCGAAATAAATTTTTGTTCCGTCTCGTTGGATAAATTGAAAGGAAACCTTCGTCTAATCATCAACGAACACAATTTGTACATCTGATACTGTTAAGCGTTTTGGGTGTTTTGTTCCATTATTATTGTTGTTGAATTCTATTTAAAATTCTATTGATTTTTGCGACGAGGTACAACGCGTGTACGTGTTTATGGGATAGGTAACTGCGTGTTTTATATATTTTTATTATACAACGAACAAGGTTTTTATTTTAATATCTTTTTCATGCTTTAATTTAAAATCGATTCTGCCGTATTTCATATCTGGCTTAATGTCTAAACCGTTTGTTTAATTTTTGAGATTTCCTTTGCTTTACCATTTTTAATGTTGATTTTATTTTTACTTAGTAACAGCAATTATTTCAACACCTTTGAAACTAATCAATTCGTAGTAGTTATAGGACTTAATGAAATTAACATGATAAAGTTAAGTCTCTTAAATTTTTTCCAGGATGGTCATATACGCAAGATTTTTTTAATTTATCACAACCTTTTTGCACAATTTATAACAAAATAGGCGGGCTTACTGCCTCCGTAGCCTAGTTGTATGGGCGTGAGCTTTAGAAACCGGAGGTCGTGGGTCGAATCTTGCGGGGACGCAACAAATTTTCATTGCTGTTTCCTAGTTGGTTAAGGCAATTTGGGCCGATCACCCAATGGCCTGATAAGTAAAATGATCCATGCGTCGGATGAGCTTGTAAAAAGTCGGTCCGCCCACCAACCCGCAATGGACCAGCGTGGTGGGATACGGTCCAAAAACTCTTAATGGATAGCGGTATATTAGGGGCCTCCCTTATGTCCAGCAGTGGACTTACACAGGCTGATGATGTGTGTGTGTGTACTGCCTTAGGTCTTATCTATCTTCAAGGAGTGTTTGGAGGGATTCCCAAAAACACTGTTGTGTCTCTAAAAAGTGTGAATGATAAGATGAATAAATGAGAAGATAGAAAAAAAGACTGTATCTTATATTTTGCATCAACAAAATCTTGGTTTAGTCTCCTAAACAAATAATATATAATAGCTAATACGGGACCTATTCTTAAAATGGCTAACGCACTTATATGTTTACTTTCTTCGGTTTATTATGATTAACATGTTACACTCTGATTGGATTGTGTTAAGAGAATTGTTAGACGTAATCTTCATCATTTCACTGTTAGGTAATTTGATTGTTGGCGTAAGATGAGCTATATGTGCGCATTAATTTTCTGCATACACAAATCTTGAATACAAATAATAAAAGGACGTTATTTTAGCAACAAAGAATAAATAGTGCCGTGCGTTGTTTTATATTTCCATTAATATAAATTGGCCGATTTATTTCCCGTTTCTTTGAAAAGTACACGTAAATATAAGGAGGTGGTTTCTGGAGTGATATTTTCTGTTTTTAAAGGTCTTCTTCCTTGACATTTCCTTGAAATCAAAATGTTCTCAGTATCATTTAAATAATGGTTTTAGACAGAAATTAATGGCATGAAAGCTAAACGATACAAATGTTCGAATAATATTTGATTAAATGCTTGTTAATTTGAAGCAACTGACGTTAAATAATGACTACCACAAATGGCCCTGGCAACTGGCAACGCCCTTTTATGCCATTTCGGCGAATGGAATATTTAAATTTTCATAAAACTAGGTCTCCTGGATTCATACCCATGATATCCAGGTTCAAAAGCACTCACAATAGACCCTTATACTCAAAAGAGATTAGGAAATCTCGATTTTGAATTGAATATGTAGTAATTTTTTTCACAGAAGAACCATACACATATCTACATCATCTTTTGTCTATGTTCGTATGTCTGTACTATGATTATTTACTTCTATGACTAATTTTCCAAAACGAATTTACAAAAAACATGACGGACACTTCCGATTTGACATCAATCCGTATGTTTTTTAATGTGATATTTTTTTGGTTAACTGACTTTGACGATTCCTTCTTCAATTGTAAGTCAGAATTAAATTGATAAAATCTAATACGTAGTTTATAATAAACAGTTTTGGATTATTCAAAAAGATGCAGGTAGTGGGTCTCCTTTTTACAGTCCGAGGACGTATCACACAATGTTATTTATTTCTGTCGCGAATCAGTAATGCATAAACACTATTTTCTATTAATAATAACCTATTAATAATGACTTTTATATTAAGTCCTAATATATCGTACTACCCAATTTAATTCTTTACTTGTATTTTTAAAACATCAGACAAGTATCATAATTTAATAATAACTTAGAAGTAAAAGAACACCGTGTGTATAATATTATAATACTTAAATGATTCATAGTTACTATTAATATCGAAGTTTAGCAAAGTAAATGTTATGTTCGCAGTTAACTAGATTTAGTAAAGTATTCTCTTTAAAACGAAACCCGGGTCATAAGGCGATCTGTTTTATTTCCTTTGACAACAGTAAATCCACACGCAATGTGTGACCAATATGACGACCGTACGTAATGGTTGTGGCTTTTTGTTGTCATTTATTGTAGCATAAGTTAAAATTATACCCTATTATTGCAGTTACTTACGTATGGTTAAAACTGATTTATCCCTCCTTTGCAGAGTCAATTATAAGTCCAGCACACGTTAAAATATCAACAACTTTAAAAACTTTTCTTAACGTTTATATTTTCTTGAGGTACCGCAATTTTCTCTAATTTCTGGCATTATTTTATTAAGAACAGAAGCTCGCCCATTTTCTCTATTAAAATAATCTTTGATTAATTTTAAGGTTCATAAAAATGTCATGAAATGGTTGATTAGGCCAACCATTGAGAACCGAGAATCGTCTTTCTTTCGCATTTGTTTGTCCATTCACGGTGGATTCTTCAACAATCTGCTACGACGAGGTTTAATTAATATTGTATAGTGGTTAAATTTTTATAACGGTAATGTTATTAGTGAGAAGTGTGAGAAGTGATCATTTACTCAAAATGAACAAAAATTCTTAATTCGATGTTAATTTTGGATGTAATTTTTTTAATTACTTTTGGGGTAAACGATGTCAGCATTGAGGGCTTTTTTATTAATTAATAATTTTGATTTAGCTTTTTTTTAACATCTCAATTATAAGGCAAAATGAACATAAAGTTAAGGAGTTTTAAATTGTCTTTATCAATTCTGAGTTTTCAATTTTCTTATAAAATATTACATAAAATCTATTCATATTATTCCTGCGGTTGCAACTTCTTACACATTTAATTTTTTCTTTTAAGGTAACTAGGTTAGCTTTTCTTATTTTAACGTAAACATTTAACCCCTAACAAATGTGACTGTTTATTAAATATTAAATATTTAAATAAACAGTTGTTTTAGGTCTCCAACTTTTTACTTTGTCAACTGTTTACTGTGTACTTTAAACTCACTTAAGATAAAATGAATACGTGCGTTGACTATTCATGTTAAACTTTTTTTTTATGAGGAAATCTTTTAAAGATACCCGAGGAGGGATCCTAATGTGTTTCTCCTCTCAGCGGCCTTTTGGCGCATGACAGCGCGCAAAAGCGAGTGACGCTTCCACGACCTCTCTCTGGACCCACTGTGGCGCGGCACACCAGCTTAGAGGTCGTCCAATCTCCTGAGCCAGAGGATTGGCTCGCCCATTGCCCATGGGGCAACTCGCAGGGTGCATTGCGAGCGTGTCACTCCATCGCAATCCGCAATGATACTCCCGCTAGCGGCCTCTTTCCAGACGGTGAACAGAGAACCTTCCAAAGCTACCGTGCCCTGCAAAGGGGATCTGCACCAGCCAAGGAGGGTGTAACGCTGTCTCCTGCTGGGCCGCCGTGCGGCGGTCATCATCCGCACCTATGCTCGTAGCCAGGGACGACGCTTCACTATCCTGAGTTCACGGTGTGTCGCAGGCTCACTTAGGGCGAGCGCTTCACGTCACGCGCTAGCTCGCGAGCGGCGCTTCCACCGCCGCATGACATCCTCATGCGCGGAACGACGCCATTCTCTAACTCTTCCAGAGTGTGCTAACCTCAAATCTGGCTCTGGTGCGATGACTGTAGACCTCCGCTAGGACACTGGCATCAAGGTCCCAGGAGGGTTCCAGCCAGTACGCATGCCGCCTCATGGAGACCGTGCGTATGCTCGAATTGCCCTCGCCGCCATGACCCGCTGTACTCTATACAATAGTGCTCGATTCTCCTGGATAGATCATCGGCCCACGGGTGCTCCGTACAGCGCCATAGAGCGCAGCACGCCGATGTAAAGTCTTCGGCATGCTGTTTTCGGTCCTTTAAGGTTAGGCAAGAGCCTGCAGAGCAGATGCCGTCCCAATTAGCTTGGGAGCGAGACTTCGAAAATGCTCTCGGAAGTTCCACCGGCTGTCGAGCGTCATCCCAGATACTTCATCTCGGCTTCAACTCGACCGAGTGCCGCAGATGTTAAGGCTGGCCTGGTGGTGGTCTTGCCCCGGGCCATGAAACAAGAGGGCCTCGGTCTTATGAAGAGCAACCTCAACCGAGCATCTCGATGCGTCGCACTCTAAGGGCGACTCCAACTTCAGCTCGTCTCGCAGCTTCAGCAAAGTTTTCCCCGGCTGGATTAAAGTGTCATCTGCTAGCAAATGACGCAACCCAGTTAGAAGGGCACCGCGGATTACGAAGTCATACCCCATGTTCCATAATAGGGGTCCTAAACAGACCCTGAGGAACTCCGCACCGCATTTCTTTTCGATAAATCGTATGCCGTCCGACCCACATACGAGATCTCTCGATTGTGGAGGTAAGACCCGATGATCCAACGGATGTACATGGGCAGACCATGGAACCTAAAAGCCGCCTCAATCACCTCAAAGGGCAGTGACATTAAGGCGTTGGCGATATCAAGAGACACCGCCAACAGCACTCCACCTCCGAAACTACCTCTTTGGAAAGATCCTTTGGGTTTGAAATAGCGTGATCGTAGACCGCTCAGCCTGAAAACCATACTGGCAATCTGCCGGTCGGGTCCCACGCTGCGAAGATGATTGACGATACGGGCTGCCAGAATTCGTTCAAAAGCTTACCCGCATCGTCAAGCAGCACAATGGGACGGTACGCAGACGGCGAGTCTGCAGGCCGTCTCTCTTGAGTAACACAAGTCTTCCTTCCTTCCAGCAGGAAGAAATTGACCCTGCTCGAGGCATGCATTCGTATCTCACATACCACTCAGCCAACTCACCCAGGGCTGAGTGCCAGGACGCACCAGGCACACCATCCGGCCCAGGGGCAGTTTTATTCGCTTTGAGCTTCTGGATGGATACACGAAACTCTGCCAGGTAATAAGTGGGATATTCTCTGCCTGATCCTGTTCGTAGGAGACTTCAACCACGGCTGGCGCCGAGTGAACCACTTCGCCTGTAAACAACGCGGCCACAGCATCGGACAGCACATATTTCCTCTGAGCCTGTGCCCTGAGTTTTTCCGAGCGACGAGATACGGCCGCCCCCATGGATCTCCATTAAGACCATCGAGCAACTCCTTACGAGCTTGTTCCTTAGACCTGCAGATCTCGAGCTGAAGCTCCTTCTTTGTGGTGTTATAGGCGTCATGCAGTCTATGGAGCAAGACTAGGTCACGCATAAGCAACCTTCTTTTTCGGGTGTATTGGCGTCGCGCGGACACACATGCCTCGCGCAAATTGGCGGTTATAGGTGCCCACCAATACAGCTGGCGTTTTGGAGTATAGCGCTTGGCGCGTGGCATTGAAGCGTCACAAATTCGCCATAGGCTCTGGCGAAACTTGCGTGCCTCCTCCTCTACCACAACGGGCTGCTGGAGCCGCATCGTCCAAGCTTGGACGATTGACGCCTCCACCGCTACATCCCTGTTCAGCTGGGCTAGCCACCTACCTAGGGAAAGCTGTTGTGTTCTCGCGGGACGATGTAACTCTGGGTCGAGATGTTGAGGCCAGTTCGAACCTGATATAGCAGTGGTCCGACAGCGTTTCCACTTCTTGCAGAACGTGCCAGTTAACTATTCGCGTTGAAGCCACGGGAGTTGCGAACGACAGGTCCACAATGGACTCACCCTGTTGCCTCACGCATGTACTGACGGAGCCCTGATTTAAAAGCGTTAGGCCGAACCAACGGCCCATTCCTGTACCACCTCACCACGCGGAGTTGTTGCGGGAATGCTCTTAGCATTAAGTCACCGAGGACGATAGACTGTCTCAAAGACTCGCGCCTACAACTGCCCCAATCTAAACCAAGAGTCTTTCGACCTCTGCGAGGTGGCTGCTCGAGGGCAATTAAATGCCGAAGAGCAAAAGTCTTTCCAGGTGGCGGCAACGTAACCTTCTCCTCGTGCCACTAATGACAGCGGAGAAGAACGCCTGTAGGGACGACTATAGCCACTGTCATTTCCGTAGTCGCCCAGCCAATTGGGTCGAGTGGGTATGTAATATGGCTCGGAGATAACTGCTGGTCAATGGACCACTCCAACATGTATTGCAGGAAAATATCCTGCGCACCAGTGCAGTGGTTCAGGTTAGCTTGGAGGAAGTTTATGGACGTACTAGCCATTTTAGACTTCCATAGCTTCCCTCACCACCGGCTTGTTTATGGGCTTGGGCCGGAGTCCTGACAGCCAGTTGCCCTTCCTCTGAGGGGTGGCATTTTCTTCCACCAGCAACATGATTGGCTTGCTTACCAGCCAATGCCTAGCGGGCAGTGTGGATCTGCTATGCAATCTGCCACAATGTGCCCTTGTGTACCGCAGCGGAAGCACAAATGGCTGCGATCAACACTAGAAATACAACGACGACCCTGTGTCCCATCTCTAGGCAGCGGAAACAGCGCATGGGTCGCGGTTCCAGCAGCTGCACCCGAGCGGAACTCCAACCCACTAGAAGACGACGTCCATCCTCGACGAAGCATTGCAGCCGCTACTGAGCATTGTACCCAGGCCGCACCTGCACTGAATATTCCGCGGTGTCTAATGTCGCCAACCCGTACGTGCTCAGGCGGGCAGAGACTACATTTCGTGACAGCAGCCATTACATATTCTTTTGACACCGAGTCATCTAAGCCAGAAACACGCAGTTCTGCGCATTTTACCGGCCTTGAGACGCGGACCTCCGGAGGCAGGACCTCCTTGAGCTTTTTGGCAAGAGCGTCTGCTTTGCTCTCATCCGCACTTTCAGGAAGCTCAAACATGCGGGCCCCTGTTGCGGCTGTCCGGCAGGAAAGACCCATGGGAATTCCTAAGTCCTCCAGCCTAATATTAGTTTTGGTCGCAGCCAGCACTGCCTCATATATGAGATCCTTCTCAATAGCCTCATCTGGCAGGGTGATCACAACTGCAGCTGTGCGAGGAGGTAGGACTCCCTTCCTCTTTCTCCGACGCTTCACTCTCTTGCGCTTAGAGGGTTTGCCTGACTTGGCTGGCATGCTATCCGCAGGCGCTTTAGAATTTGAAGAAATAGCCGGTTGAAGAAGATGTCTTCTTTCCTTTCCTCCAACATCAGCCACGACCCATCTGCGGTTGGTGTTGGGGGCTTAACAAACTTCGGAGCCGTTGGCTCCTTCGATGCTTGAGTTGGCCTGACCTTTTTTACCGGCTGTTTAGGAATTGATGCATTCAGTTCTGCGGCTGTTTGCGGTCGACTGTCAGCTCGCAACGGTGGACGTGGCCGGTCTGGAAGAAACCGACCATCTAGTTTGGCATCGACCATGTTGGCGATGTCTAACATAACTTGGCGTGGGATTCCTCTAACATCTGCTCCATCGAAGCAGCTGGACGGTGGCTGGCCAGCTGATCAAGATCAACGCGAAGGCGTAGCTGACCCTCCGTAGCTCCTCAACTTCCCTTTGAGGCGAGCGTTTTTCTCAATCTCCTTTGAGTTGAGCCTTTAGAGCCTTGATTTCTTTCGAGGTGGTTCGATTCAGACGCCTCTTTCTGAGATTCTCCCTTGCTGTGCAAGAGGTACCCTCCTAGGGTAACAATGATCTATTGCCATCCGCCATTTAGATTTTGTTGCAACATTTTATTTACCCTTGCCCCAAACCCATACGCGTGTTGCAAAACGTCACCAAAAATCACACGTAGATTTTTATAGAGGTTTTCTCCTCGGTCGAAACTCCCGATCCTCTCAGTGAGGGTTACGGGTTGCCGACGGTGGTCAGAAGACCACCCACTGATCAGGCGAGACCAGTAGGCCGCTTCGCCCCAACAAGAATCCTCAATGGACCCCCATGTCCAACGCCTTGCAAAACTCTGCAAGACGTCCCTCCTCAGTCAGTTTTTGCCACACCAGCCGCAGCCGGTGCCTCCCATATCTGGAGGGCGTTCCCCTATCCGCAACCTGGGGACGCGCCGGATGGGAGATCTGACAACTCCCACCGGATGTTAAACTTCACTAAGTTAGTCCAGAATAAGGATTACAGTTAAACAGAACTTTATGATAAAGCTGTTCTTTATTACTTTTATATTGAATGTATAAATAGATAAATTTGATAAATTAATTATAATTAAATTTAATTTTCGATTATTAAAAAAAACTTTGAGTTTTGGCACCTAACAAGTTACAAATTAAACGTTCAAATCCTGCGGGGCCTTAAGAAAATTTTCATTGCTGTTTAGGCCAATTTGGGCTGATCACCCAATTGTCTGAAAAGTAAGATGATCCATGCGTCGAATGGGCATGTAAAAAGTCGGTCCACACACCAAGCATTGGACCAGTGTGATGAGATACGGTCCAAAACCCCCTAATGGGGAAGGCGTGCATCAGGGGAGGCCTATGTCCAGCAGTATACTAACACGGGCTTATGATGAAATTCTTACGCTATTGCACAATGTTTATATACAAGAATTAAATAATGTTGTATGTCATAACCTACAACATATCGTATCATGTATTAGTACACTTTTTTAGGGTTTTATGGAGCATTATATTTTGGCATTTTACAATGTCATGTACGATTATATTAGTTTTAATATTCATGACTGCGCTTCTCTATCAAATATTGAAACCATTTTTCTTATAACTTTCAGTTTTTAACTCGATTACTTCATTATTGCAACGAGGCTTTACGAGGAAGCTAGATTGAATTTATTAACATTAAGAAGTAAAATTTTTGTACTTCGACTAGCAAATCATTGTAATTTTAATAATTTTTTTTTATATCTTATATATTTTTTAAATAAACCCCTAACAACGTACAACTGCATAGCTTCAATTTCTTCCCAACTTTTTTAAGAATAATCATTATATCTCAGTTTGAGGGTAGAAAGAAGTTAATGGTATAAATTTTAAAGGATCCAGCCTTAACCTAAGAAAAGCGTGCAAGCAAGGTTTTCAGCGTTGTACCGTGAATAGAGATAGTAATACTTTAAATTTTAGACGTACATAGGACGAACTAAGTTTAATATAATGAAGGTAATAAGCACAACGTGTGTTAGTTCACAGAAAACCGTATTGAGGGAATAAGTCATATTGATATGAATGCTTACATGATTCATGACCTGAAGCTATTGTTGTGTTAACAATGAAGCTTTCGTTTCATAGCAAAATCAAATATATATCCCATATTGTATCAAGAAATATCACACAGTAAGACGATTTTATATTGAATGTCGCTCTACATGTATCATGATTTAAATTATTAAATTTAAATACAAAGAATGATAATCAAAATAACGCACAATGCACTTCCAATAAATTAGTATATTATAGATTAATTATATGTTATAGACATTCCTACATACTATAGATATTAAAAAATAGTATATTAATATATATACATCAGTTATAGAGATATTGTAAAAATTTAATAATATTAAATTGGTACAAATTATTTCCAAATAACGATCTTTCCAATTTTCAATCGCCTTTAACAAGTTTTTAATCCGCTTAACCCTTTTCGGAATATTTTGTTAAACATTTCAACATTCCCACAATTTCGGAGGTATTTCACTCATCTTATATAAAATATATAATTATATAATATAATATATATATATATATATATACCGCATTGGACCAGGGCGGTGGATACGGTACAAAACCCCTTATGGATAGGGGTGATTAGGGAGCCTATGTCCGGCAGTGGACTATCACAGATGATGAATGAATATAAAATATGAAAATAATTAACTTCGATTACATATTGTTAAGAACAAAAACATTAAGCCCTTACTTTGTGTAATGTTAAGCAATACGTATACCTATTCATCAAAGTTAATATTTTAATAACAAATTGCCTTTCTTGGTTTTACAATGACAACACAAATATGATTTCTACTGCCTCCTTAGCCCTGTGGTATAGGCTTGTGGTTTAGAATATTTGGAGGTTGTAGGTTCGAATCCTGCAGGGAACTACTTTTCTAGGTTGTTTCCTAGTAGGTTTGGGCAATGCGGGCTGATCACCCGACTACTTTGTTTGATTGGAAATAAAAGTGCTTTACACTACTATATTGCAACAAAACAAGGCAACGCTAGCATTTTTTTCCATTCATCCCCTATTGATGTTTTTTTGTAATCTAATTACAGTCTTTTTTATTCGATTCAAAAACGACCAAGACTGATGGCTAAAACAAGACAGTGTAAGAACGAACAAATCCACTCAACGTCATGAGACATGAAATGTTACTTCTAGTTTACCCAGAAATAATAATATTTAATGTTTTATTGATATAATATACA
The DNA here is from genome assembly GCA_029286875.1 of Lamproptera curius. Lineage (NCBI taxonomy): Eukaryota > Metazoa > Arthropoda > Insecta > Lepidoptera > Papilionidae > Lamproptera > Lamproptera curius. The sequence goes on along the minus strand of JAGSMT010000091.1, from coordinate 1,478,745 downwards.
CATAAGAGACACACCGGCACCAACACCCTGCCTAATTTACATTTCTCCTGCCGCTGGTGTAGAAGACAATGTCGCTACCAAGTTGGCTTATACAGCCACGAAAAGAGGTGTTCCTCTAATCAGACACATGCTTAAATCGTCTGTAAAGACGCAAAGGCCTTTGATGATGATTAATAGGTTGGAGAAAATGTTTTACGCGTGTGTACACTCTTAAGCAAAAGTTAATTCAACGATACATTTGTGAGCACTAATCAAGTACTCAATAACTCTTACATAAATGTAATCAACATTTTTTATTCTTTTGGGTTTAAAAACTTTTTACCATCGTGTATGTAAATTTTGGGACTTCCGATAACAATACGGCAACAAGTGGTTTTGGTTGCCTTTTGTTATATTAACAATTCTAATTTCTATAAACAATTCTAAAGAGAGTAAAACAGGTAGAAATCTGAAGGTACGAGGTCAGGACGAAACGGAGCATGCAATAACACCTTCCAGCCCAACTCTTCTTTTTTTACTGAGTGGCTGAGAAAGATTTGTGGCCTCTAACTTTATTATGATAAAAAACAACACCTTTCTATTGCTTAATTCCAGACGCTTTCTCTTAAATTCTTGATTTAATCTCATCAGTCGTTCGCAATAGAATGAGATCGATGGGTTTACCTCTAGCTCATAATCACCTTGTTGCGAGTTGACCCGGGTTTTCTCACAGTTTGTGAAGCCTGATCGGCCTTTGAACTCGACCTTTTTCGCGCGTTTTTGTCGTACGTGATCCACTTTTCATCACCAGTTATCTGCTTCTTCGAAAATGATTCGGTTTAATTACGTCGTGACAAAGAAACACAAACAAGTACACAGCTTATTAGGTTTCTTGAGGTACTATAATATCGAGCTTTTTGTGTATTCAGAATTCTATAATGCACCAAAACCGTTTTGTGGTCCATTTCCGGTTTTTTTGCCACTTTTTCAATAATTGAGTAAATTTTATTCATAATAGGGTGACCCGAGTGACGCGCATCTTTGACATCAAAATTGCTGAATTGAAATCGCTTAAACAGATTTTTGCTACTCTTACAGACATTAGATCCATAAACATCGAAACTATTTTTATGGCCTGCGCAGTAATATTTTTCTTTTTTTAAAGTAAATTTTTATAATGTATCGCACTTGTTTATTACACTCATACATATTAACAATACGAAAAACAAATGATAATCAGTCACAGGGATTTTACTAAAAGTTCATACATATTATAATGCGAAAAGATTTTTTTCCCAACCTATTACAACAACTCAAAATTGTGCTCACGAAAAGCCCAAAATTATCCGGTTAAGAACTAGAGTCACGGATACATAGACATAGTGCAAAGGATTCGTTGAAGTTGGCAGTAGACCGGTCACGTGGTCAGAAGAACGGATAATCGATAGGCCGATAAGGTGGAGGCCGCGTTCGGGAAGATGAAGCGTTAGTAGTCTTCCGACCAAGTGGGATGCTGATCTCTGTGCAGTAGCTGGTTGTCATTGGTAGCGAGTAGCAAGGAATTGCGGCGGTCTTGGCTTTCATTGAAAAAGACCTACGTCTAGCAGCGGACGGATAAAGGCTATATAGCTTTCGAACAAATCAAATTTGTGATGCACGCCTAAATATGAGGATTATTTAAGCGTGCATTATAAATTTGATTACTTACACATGTTGAATTATTTGCTCAATATATTTGAATCTTGTTGGTTGTGCGGGCGCGTGGTCACTCAAGTTTCATCAGCCAATTTGAATGGACCCACTAGCTCGAGTGAGGGCGATACAGTAGATCCTATTTAAGGACCAAAAGCGAGAATGCGGTTCGAAGGACCATATGCGTAATCCGGCTCGGACAACGTGGTTATGAAGCTGGATTGGAAATGCGATAATCATCATTCACCATTTGCAGCCCCTATCCGTCCACTGCTGGACATAGGCCTTTCTCAATGAACGCCAAGACTGACTACTTTTCGATGGACGCCAACAATGCGGTAATAGAAAGGAGTCATATCTCGTATGATGGCGGCACAGCTGCAGGCGTCTTCGTTGATGCGGTTGGGGTTCGCGGTAAACTTAAAACTATTAGAACGGAGCGTTGGCCATTCGCGTCGCGTGACTTTACGAAATATGATGCGCTGCGTATGAACTCCCGAAGGCAACTGGCCCGCTGGCCTTCGACCGCTACACGAAGTATTTTCCTTTTACCCACTTTCTTCTACGTGAGGAAAAATTAATGGAAAAAAGAGGGCAGGCGAAAAGGAGCGGTATAGTAAGAACAGAAAGGTAGATTATTGCGTAACCAATTTGCGGCTGTGTAGGCGACATAGAATTACGCGCGAACACTTGTCAAACTCTCGCCACGCAAAAATTCGTACGTAATTTTATAAATTATATTTTGCAAGATTGAAGTCTTTTGAGAAATTAATGCCAGGGCAGACAAAATTTACTTTGGCTGGTATTTTTTTCTATTTTTAAAAATATATATTTTGATCGCTCACTTTCCAGTCTTTTTTCGGCTAGTATCGTTTTTTATTATAGATGTAATATTTATCACTTTTTCTTTTATTTTATCTTAAACTTTACACATGTATAAAGGGTTTGATATTCTCATTTTGTGTATCAATAATGCACCTACGCAAAGAAAAATGATAACCTCCCTGAGGTTGGCTGTCAAATAGTGCCTAAAACTAGTCTTTGGTTATTTGTTGTGTAAAAATAATATGTAAATAAACTGCCAATATGCTTATTAAAATATTATTATGTAAGACATATATCCATATTTATAATTTATTTGTAATAAACTAACTATTTTTAGAAGTCGTAAGCGGAGGAATAAAATCCAAAAAGAACTTTTATTTTAACGACATAATTAAAAGGATAATCTTAGCTGAGTCGGCAGCAAACAAGCCTATTATTTGCTAAAAATTTCATGAACCCTACAGTGATATATATTAACATTATTTTCATTTATATTGTTTATAGGAAATAATTCTTATTGCAAAAGTATTAGAGGCTATCTTCGTTAAATTAGCTGCATATGCCGTATTAGAAGCGGATTAAATGAAAAGTTTAGAATTGTCTATTTTATAATTTTAATTAGCTATTAGATGCTAAATATTACACGAAACTCTTTTTTCCTACATTTATAGTAACATTATATTTATATTTACTTAGTATAGCGATATAATAGCCTTAATACGAAACTCTATTCTTGCATCGACTGTGTCTGCCTATTACGAGATTTACAACAAAGAAAAATATTTATAAGTCAACTCTACTCTTCGTCAACTCATGGAATTTACTTAAAAATCATATTTATAACATTATTCCATAAAGGACAAAGGAGACGGTTCCTTTTACGACGCAAAGGCTTTCCATTCCAACTCACTCACTCACTCCCATATAGACTTAAAATCTGAGTTTTAGAGGAAACTTATTTTTTTTAATTCATAGTTAACGAATTAAAGTTAAATGTTTTGCCGAAAAAGAGTTTAATGTAATTAATAAATAATTATATCAATTAAAATTTTATTTAAAATTAAACGATATTAGTAAATAAAAGCAATGTAGGTAGCGATCTCAGGTTAATTAATATAATGGATCATAAGGGAAGGCGTTAGTTCGATAGCGACGACATGCTCAACAAAACCCAACGTTACCTATTAATAATAACCCATATATTAAATTTAATAATAACTTTAAACTTTTAAGTCTATTCATTTTGGATATAATACTTATAATTCATTTAATATTTAACTATGCCAATGGTAATATTAACTTTTTATCGGAAAACTTAAAAAATTTAATAAATAAAGTAAATTAAACAAAATATGACCATCTTCAAAATCGAGTCGATTGTTTCGACATACATGGTGACTCAAGCCCTTTCTCAGTTTGACCTACTCCGTATGTTAAATTGCTTTAACTTAAAGATATTAATTTTTCCTTCATCATTTTCCTCCGTTTTCCCGTAACTTTTTATTAAATTAACAAAGGTTGTGTTATAAATGTACCTTCCTAGTCCAAAAAAGTTTTAACGTATGACTCTCATAGTCCAACTTTCTCTAACACGAACGTTGCGTCAAAATTTAATGAAAATGAAGAACCAAACACATTATAGGATGTGGGCTCTTTTTTAAAAGGGACCGCCTGGAGAAGCAATGCCTATTTCTGCTGCGAATTTGTTGTACCTTAACATTAATGTCTTCTGGTTTAAAGGGCACCGTAGCCAGCGTAATAACAAGATAAATGAGACGTAACATTCTACGTCCCAAAGCCACGAGCGGATTAGTGGCATCTTGCGTTGCGATTCTTATCACTTCTGTGAAATTTCTGCGTGCTACGACACTTTAGCGCATAAAAGTACTTAGTTTATCAAAGTTATAAAGATATTTTCCGATGGCATTTGCATAGTTTGGAACAGCTTTAATATAGCTTAATAACATATTGAGTCGTGATGTGTATTTCTAAGGCAATGACAATATCCACCATATGTCAGGACGGGAATGTTCAAGTGGAAAATAAATTCAGGTGCACATTTTATTACAATTGATACTGGCGTGTGTCGAACATGGGTTTTACGATTTCTACTTGGCGACTTGGAAGTTGTTTACTTTAATTTGGTGGCGTTCAATCTGAGTTCTACAGATTTGTTAAAAACTTCTACCATATAAATGTTGTTGTTTGTTTTATTAACACGTCATAAAGCATTAATTAAGGTTACATAAAGGTACATCAAAAAAGGAATAGTATTAGTTTTTTATACTTATAACTTTTTTATTTTTGAATGTGGTACAGTAATGATTAAAATAAAGCCAATATGCTGTACTTGGTATAAGACCAGTAACACATCTTAAATGCAATAACTGATGTGATTTTAAAGGGTCTTTTTGTATTTTTTTGCTGTGGAAAATGCGCTTCCCTTCTGTTCTTCCTTACACAATATTATTTCAGATGTAAAACAAGCTTTTATAATATTTCATAATCTTTGCATAACTATTAAAATGATCAACCGGTTGGCAAATTAATATATAAATAGCATGATTAAATAAGTAGCTTATTATATTATTAACATACAAATCCCGAGATCTATACATACAGAATGAAGCACTAACCACCGAAATCATTTCACACTTGTAGATAATCTTTACTAAATTTCTGTTGCGAAATTTCCACTTTCCACATAAGCTTTTAATCCAATTTGTGATAGTGAACAATAGAGGAATACATAAATATTATAATGAACTTGTTGTATGAGAATTGCTTAGTTGATAATCTAGCAATAAATTCTAAATTATATTAAATTTTATTAGTTCACATCTTCTCATTATTTGAAACCCTATTTTTTTAAACTTGTTAATACTAATATATAATATAAATTTCCTATCCATTAGAGGATTTTTGGACCGTATCCCACCACGCTGGTCCAATGCGGGTTGGTGGGTGGACCGACTTTTTACGTGCCCATCCGACGCATGGATCATCTTACTTTTCAGACAATTGGGTGATTTGCCCAAATTGCCCTAACCAACTAAGAAACAACAATGAAAATTTTTTTGAGTCCTCGCGGGATTCGAACCTTCGACCTCCGGTTTCTAAAGCTCACGCCTATATCACTAGGCTACGAAGGCAGTTCTAAAAAAAGTTGGTTGTCTGTAATATCGGTATACGGGTGAAAGTTATAAGTGACAATCTCGTTTAGTGGTAAAATGTTATATAATAAAAATATTCCGTATAGTAGGAAGAAGGATCAAATAATAATAAAAATTCAAAATATTCAAATAAAAAACTTTTAGTTATACCATAGTGATAAATTTTTGGTATTTATTTAAGTTACAGATATAAGAATTAACATAAATTGTTATCATGTTACTTTCGTGCGAAAATAAAAATGATAAATTACATACGAGTCCCAAAATACCTCATTATTTCTACCGAAAAATGGAACATTGCACACTATTCGAGAATAATTAATACTTGTTGTTAAACAGGTTTTTTCACACGATACTGTTATTTCCATATTTTGAACAGGACGTCATTGAAGACAAATCCTAAAGATGAATGATAATGAACAGTATTTTTTTAGGAATAATTAATTTACATTGTAATTTTTACTTCTTATATAATTTATGAGAATAATTTATGGATTTATTTCGCGTTAATTTTAGTATAGTTTTAACTAAATTCATTCCATTTTGAATCCTTTGCGGCATCGACTCTACAACGAGACTGCATCGTTGTTCATCTTAATGTCGAAACCTTACCCAGCCAACGTCAATTCTTAATGTCAATTATTTGCTCAATATACGCCTACTGAGCTGGTACTATCTGACGTCTAGCAGTAACTTAATGCTTGGGATTACTTTCGTAAATAACAGGAAATATGCTATTTTTACCACAACGTATGGGTACTTGCCTATATAAAGAAAAGCACAGTTGGTTAATAATATTTTTTATTTTTGCGCTGTTCCCAGTGTCAATAAATTAATCGACTATTTAGCTTTTAGGGATCTAGCAAAATAGTGAAGGCAATCTTAAAAGAACAAAATATGAGAATATTTTTTATAAAGCAACATCAGTTTAAATAGAATAAAAATTTGTGTTCTAGATCTTCTTCATCCTCCTCTCTAAATAAAATATAATGTTCATGGATTTTCGCTAAGGAGAATACTGCATTCAAACATAGAAATGTTTAAAACAAAAATAATACAGTTAAAATTACTTTTGTGATTTTAACGTATAACTTGTTTAGCATAAATAAAGCATAAATTTCAATAAACTTTATATCAAAAAATGTACTTTATACCGAACCTTCATTGAAACTCTCTCTTTTGTAGGAAGTTTTTCCTTTCGTAAGACTGTTGCACAAGTAAGGATATAAGAATTCTGTAATCTTTTTATCTAAAGATTCTAACCTAATCGCATTAGCTTTGATACTGAAGGATTTTATTTTTCTTAAATGGACCTTTATAAAATTGCAGATGTGATTTATGTGTTTACGCGAATACCCGGTTTTTTAAAAATGTTTACTGAAGTTTATTGCAACCAAACCTAAAGTTATTACTAACGTTTTAGACTTATAGTTAATAGTAAATACGGCAACTTTTAATTTTGAATATAATATTACTTTAGACAATATTTACATTTAGAGATACAAGTATATTAAGGTATTACAAGATGGTCATTGAATAACAATTTTAATTTAAGTTGAAGAGAAGGATGTCTTACTATCACAATTTTGTACGGTAACCCAGTTGACCGCGGACCAGCTTATTAAAAATTTCTTTTCATAAAAATGGCTGTGATCTTCTCAGCTATTCCCACTTTAAGGGATAAACTTTTACCGCTGAGGTAGCCTACAGCTGTGTCTCCAGGGCCAAGACTCTGCGGATTCTCAATGGTATTCCTTGACAGTGAGTTTATAAAAATGCCATGTCTGCGCAGTTTGGCTATTTCCTCCTAGTATTCGCGGCGTATATGAAGGAGACTAGTCTGGGAGATGGACTCGTCACACACCTGTGTCGTTCCAAAATCTCTCTTTCCTAAGCATCACTAGAGGCACTTAAGGAAATACTAATTTCGTTTGAGGGTATTTAATGTTAATCGAATAGTCAACCGCCAAGTTTCAATCTATCATATGATCCCTTTGCCTTTCGGAAAGATGTTGCAACTCAAACCAACTGTACAACAGTGATTGCCCTGAGGAGTTGTTCGGATTAACATGACACATGAAATTTCATCGTACATGGCTACAGACTGCTAAGTACCGTTTATAGAACATTGAAGGACACACACAATCGTGCATTCTCATTGTCTAAACGGCGCCACCAACTTGCAGGGGATAATGAGAGCGGGCTACGAATACCGACACTCCGCTTCTATCTATCAGGGCGTCTGCATTTCACTCGTCCCTTACACTCTGTTACATATGAGGATTTGACAGCATATCAGCGCATCTTGTTTGAATAGAGCGAGAGAAAAGAGAGGAGGTGAGAAAGCTGAACCTTAAGGGACGCACGAACTCTTATACCAGTTTCTTACATTTGATATAAAAACAAATCGAAAGCCCACGAAAGACATCCAATCCAGAAACAGAGTTAAAAAAAACTGAGAATTCGTGAATTAGTAAGTCTAGTAAAATTTATATCACAAAAAAATAATTAAAAACATTTTTTTTATTCAAATGGATTTTACTTTATTATGGTAATTACAATAATAATACTACTATGCCGAAAGTAAGAATGTGCTAAAAATTATTTTCATAGCTGCTCCCAAAATTTTAGGAATTTCTTTCATATCATCATCATCTCATCATCATCATATCAGCCTATGAAGATTCTACTGCATGACGCATAAGGCCATCTTCCAATGACCGTCTAAGAATTTAGCGAGTATTGCGTTTAATCCTGCATCCGTATCTCATTGAAATATTTATTGCAGATTATTTAATTCATTGTGAATAAATATTTCATCTATATAGTAAAGTATGAAGATTCTTACGATGGCGAATACCATTGTGTTTCGAATGGACGTCTTAGAAATTTAGCGAGTATTTTGATTTAATCCGGTAATACGTATGCTACATTTGTTTTGCATCGTGAGGTTTTTATAAATCTGAACATGTAGCAGACTGTACTCTATCGAGCATCAAGGATCATCGTCACAATGCGATCCCAGCACGGTTAGTGTTTTTAAAATATTTGGAATATTTCTTTTTCCTTTTAACATTTTCTCTACATCGTAAATTACTAAGATTTACACGACGTGTAAAATATTGCGTTTAAATCTGGCAGTCAGCGTTTATACTTGAAGCAAACCACACTTGGAATACTTTCATTACTTGAACTAGTTTTTGTTATGTTAAAGGTTATTTAAAATGTACAAATTATAATATAAAAATGTACAAAAGCAGATATCCGTTTAGATCATCGTGATAAGTAAACTGCCTCGTAGCCTAGTGGTATGGGCGTGTGCTTTAGAAACCGGAGGTCGTGGTTCGAATCCTGAGGGACTCAACAAATTTTTTTGTTGTTTCCTGTTGAGTTGGACAATTTGGGCTCGATCACCAATTGTCTGAAAAGTAAGATGATCCATGCGTCGGATGGGCATGTAAAAGTCGGTCCACCCACCAACCCGCATTGGACCAGCGTGGTGGGATACGGTCCAAAAACCGCCTAATGCATAGGTGTATTAGGGAGGCCTATGTCCAGAGTGGACTATCACAGGCTGATGATGATGATGATGATCAAAATATATACGACGAATAATTTTTCTACCCTCATGGATAAAACAGTTCAGCCAGTAATGAAAATTGAGACGGATGGATCGCCGATAGCCAAAATATTCTAAGGCCTCACACGTAATCAGTAAGCCGTGATTCATTCGTCGAAAAAAAGTCTTATTTTGAACATTTTTCCGTAAATATAACTGATAAACTATTTGTACAAAATTAAGTTAAGAGTTTATGTAAAGTAACTATTAAATTGTTATGGAATGTTCGTTCAAGGACTTGGAAAATAAAGTCAAAATATAGGAAAAGCTTTATATTTTCAATAGACAGCGTAACGACATTTTAGAGAGAGATATTCGTACTGGACGGCAACTCAACCCGAATGGCCCAATGCCATATTAATATGTCCTCATGACATCGATGTGACTACATAAGAGAATCCTTAAACCTTATTCCTATTTCAAACTTTAGATTCTGTTTTATATGTTTTTAATTTCTCGTAGTAGATTCTTATTTTTAAAAGATGTATTAAATAAACACAACGTTAAACGATCTATAGACAATTTATAGATCTATATTTCTCACTACCTCCAAGCAATATTTTCGTCGGAAATGCGTCGGATGGGCATGTAAAAGTCGCTCACCACCAACCGCATTGGACCAGCGTGGTGGATACGGTCCAAACCCCTAATGGATAGGTGTATTAGGGAGGCCTATGTCCAGCAGTGGACTAAAACAGGCTGATGATGTATGTATGTAATATTTCGTTTTCAATAACGTGACATCATCATTACTAGTCAACCCTGAGAAAGAATGTTACATATTTATTATTATGTATAGTTCTTCCAGCAACTAGACAGCGAACAATACGAAATCTTTTATGCAACAAATACGCTTTTATAACAAAATCCCAGTAAAAGTTCAGAATTGAACTATTATTAAATTAAAAATGTAGTAAAGAAACTTTTATGTGTTAAAGGTTATTTATTATAACATTAACGAATTTGTTAAGCATAACACAACCTGGTAATGAAGTGCTCGCTCTAGGCTTTTTCTCATTTAATATACGTCTGATAGAACTGTATGTAGCGCATATGAAATTTATTTGTATAATTGATTATTTTTAAAAATAACAAAATAGGCCCGATGAGTTTCTTTCGCTGGTTCTTCTTAGGCCGGAGGTGTCCTATTCTGAACCGGTGGTAGCGTCCTTGACAATCAATAAGCGAGTGTTACACTTCTATATTGAATAAAGATATTTGAATTTGGAAGTTGTTTCCTTACGCTTGCGACGAATGTAATCAACTTTTGTTTTTTGTTTTTTATTAACCATGCAACTAAAACATTAAAATTATGTTTTTGGTGGTAGTGCTCTATTTACCTACATAAAAATTATAATATTTTAATAAAAAAGTTAGAATTAAATGAACAATAATAATTTTTAAAATGAACTCTTTTCTGTAGAACTCTGTAAAAGAAGGAACATTTTGATGAATCGTCTTCGGTCGATTTCATACCACTGCTATTTTTCATTGTATTCAGGTATAATGGTAGCATTATCAGGTTCACTGTTTTTACAAATGACATTTTCTAATATAACATGGTGGTCGTCATGATTGATATTTCTTTCCGTTTACCTTAAGCTCTTAAATTGTTTATTACGATGAAAAATAAGTAAAATCTAGCCGCAGCAACGGATGGCAGGGTCTGCTAGTATTCTATATATTTGTTGATTTTGTAAATGTACTCCTATTATTTTTCATTAATGAAATATTATGTCTAATCTTAATAGCCATAGGTAGATGCAATGAGGTCTTTATAAGACAATTCAGGTAATACATAATAAGTGAAGTTTTACTTAAGTACGCAATACAAAGGTGATGGATCCCTGTTAATGGATTGTGGTTCTTTAGCCCGTGGCGTACACAAAAATCTTATTTTTTTATTACAAAAAACATACTGATTTTCTTTTACATATTAGTTTATACATCCTATCAATTCGTTCGGAAATATAAAAGCTAAACAGAGTATCTGTAGGGCCAATATGATTGTGTCTATTAAAAGAGGGAGATTAAGTGCTAATAAGAGGGTGGTCTGAAAAGTTTCCTCAACTCAAAGATGGCGCTACTCGTTAATAAAAGCTAGTGCATGTAGTTGTGCATATTTTAACAGTTACTTACCAAAGTTTCGGCCATTTTGGACGCGCAGTTTTTAGTTGACAGTCGTTTGAGTGAGGAGAAGAGAATGTTTTTGTGAAAATGGAAAAAATTGAGTATCGAACTGTTATTAAATTTTTGTTTTTGAAAGGCAATACGCCTACGCAAATCAAAGATGAGATGGACTCTATGTATGGGGACTCTGCACCACCATTTACCACAGTAAAATTTTGGGCAGCTGAATTTAAACGTGGCCGTAAGAGCTTAAGAGACGATGAACGATAACATTGCTATAGTTCACAAAATGGTGTTAAACGACCGCCGAATTAAAGTGAGAGAGATAGCAGAGGTTATGAAAATGTCCAAAGAACGTGTTTGTCACATATTAAATCAAGATTTAGACATGAGAAAGCTGTCCGCGCGTTGGGGTCCGCGTTTGCTCACATTAGACCAAAAACATGTTCGTATGAACATTTCCAAAGCTCTGTTGGCGCAGTTTAGGCGCTATAAATCCGAGTTTTGCCGCCGATTAATTACTGTAGATAAAACTTCGATACACCATTATACGCCCAAAACAAAACTACTGTCAAAGCAGTGGACTGCAAAGGGGGAACCAGCTCCAAAAAAGCAAAAACTTTTTTCGGCTGGGAAAGTGATGGCGACTGTTTTTTGGGATAGTCATGGAGTTATCTTTATAGATTATCTTCAAAAAGGAAAAACTATTACAGGAGCATACTACGCATCATTACTTGACGAGCTGAAGGCACAATTTGCAGAAAAACGGCCACATTTGCAGAAAAAGAAAATCCTGTTTCACCAAGACAACGCGCCGTCTCACACCTCAGCGGTTGCTATGGCAAAAATCCACGAGTTACGGTTTCAACTGCTTGACCATCCCCCTCACCACCAGATCTGCCCCAGGCTACTTCTTTTTGTTCCCTATTATCTAAAAACTGCGCTTGGAAGAGAAAGATTTTCATCAAATGAGGAGCCAATCACCTTCGTGAACAGTTATTTTGCAGAGAAAAACGCCAAGTACTATTTGGACGGGTTACAGAGATGGGAGCATCGCTGAGAGAAGTGTGTAGAGTTACAAGGAGACTATGTAGAAAAATAAACAAAAAAAGTAGGAAAAAAAATCTTTTATCATTGTTAAGTCGGAAACTTTTCAGACCAGCCTCGTAAATAATGCATACGCCTCGCAATTCCTTTATTTTGTTTGTCTATAAAGCTTGATTATATAAAAACTTGTAAAAGTTTATTAAGGCTTGTATAATCCCCGTTATTTAACCACCATTACTTTTATGTTTGGCATTAGTACAAATATCATGACGTAAACAATAAAACGCCGTTTGAGATATTTAGGATTGCAATCAGACACAGTCAACATGAACCTAATTGTAATTTATAAAAATGTTTACAGCTAAATGCTTATTGTGCGTTATTTTTAAATATTAATATATGCTATTACGGATTTTATTGTAGACCAGTTCAAGTAGTACATTTATGTAAAACATACTTTATATCTATTTAGTACGGTTTTGGCAGCGTTTGTAATTTAATCGCACAAGCTTGTGATTTTTGGTGTCGTAATTTTTTTTTAGTCTCAAATTAAACTTCTTATCACAATATTTTTTTAATATAGGACCAAAAGACATCGAACAAGACTTCATTTTAACAAGAATAAGCAAAATCGGAGCACTAGAAGCGCTAATTAGGTTACATATTAAAAAAAAACATACACTACTAATTTAGTAACCCCTTTTTGGGAAGTCGGTCAAAAAATAAAGCCAAGCCTATTTATCCTATAGGACGTACCAACAGCTGTATATTCGTAACATGTATCTTAGTAATTAAATCAATTTTATAGTGACTGTTAAGGGAAATGTCATGGGTCTGTACAAATAAACTGCATAAACTGTTAATAACATCAAAAAAACCATTTAAAGAGATTGAATTAATACATATAATATTTTTTTTTTATTTTAGCGCCAGTTTGTTTCTGATTCTCGTTGTTTGTTTCTGATTTCTCTAATTTCTCCGACGGGTCGTGCGTTTAACGGGACTAAGAGACAGCTTATATAACTGGAAGTAACTAAGGCTACTTTTATTTTTTGGGCAAAAAAAAATGCTTTAACAACCGATAGTTTATCGTAATAGGCATACAGCGAATATGATTTAAATATGACTAGGGCATTTAACCTTCCACGAATGCGAAGCCATGAGAAAGAGTCTCTTAAAGAAAAACCATTTATTCAATTTATTCTTTGAATGGAAGCGGACAACTTTTATTTATATAAGATAATACAATTTTGCTATCGTCGTTCAGTTTTGTTATCAATATTTTTGGATTGAATACATATGGAATGAAATGAATATTGGAAACAAGTATGAATTTTCTAAACAATTTAAGTTATAAATACTTTAGCATTCTGTATTAGCTAAATATACTAAGGTTCTGAGCTGAAAACGAACAATGAAAATAAACTATGTTGAGCAGTTCCTGAAGCAATTTTACTTTAAGGTGGAAAATAAATTCAAGTACCGATCCTCATTCGTAGTCAATTTAAATAGATTTCAGACCTTCATTTATGTTCTTGAGCGCTGTAAGTTTCAAATTTAATATCGTTTTTTATAATGTAATAATTTTATTCAAATCTCGGTGCATATAGATTCATTAATAAACATCAAGCAATATCGTTTATCTACCAAAACTTTATGAAAAGAGAATAACAAAACAGACAAAAAAATCTGTCCTGTTGGTGATAAAATAATAAAAAAAAATATTAATTAATTTTTCACTGAAATACTTGACACCGGTCTATTAATTAGTATTAGTATATAATGACAATCCTTTAAATATTTTATCGTATTTTTATTACTACTTTAGTTTAAGCGTGTATTACACTAACAGATACACTAATTTAATTGATTGATAGACACACTTCTCTCATGTTCCTTAAAATTAACGGCCTTCTTGGTCTGATTGCATTGTACCTTGCTTTATAAAGTTGAAGTAGGAGGTTAGACTCCCACGGGAAAATAGCTCTGGGCTAGTATGCTCATACTATATAACTTAGAAATCTGGTTGGTAAAGACAATTGGGTTAATTATCCATTTGTCTAAAGAGTATGATGATCTATGTGAAGGATGTTCTTGTAAAAGCTTAGTTCCAGTTGTCAAGTCTATCATCGGTAGTGATGTGCCGAGTACGATTTGACTCGAGTCAGACTCGATTCCTGCTTTGGACTCGCTTACTCGAATACCAATTTATTTTGATTCAAGTACGCCGGACTCGATTTCGGTACTCGAGTCAGGAAGAATCGATTTGTACTCGATTCTATTCATACGAGTCCAACTGACTCGATTCTAGTATTCGAGTTTGGTAAACCTCGTTTTACTCGAAACAGTTTACCTAAGCAATGAAGTTGCGCGCCTAATAATATAAACAAGTTTAAACCTGCAACTTTTGTTTTGATTTTTTGTTTTGTGTCAGTTAGCAGTTATTGTAAGTATTGAGTACCTAGTTCTGAGTGAATTTATTTAATTGTTTATTAATACTGGAAGTGAAGAGATTTGATTGTTATTAACTTTATTAAAAAATGGTGCCGAAAAAAACCTCAGGTGTATGGAAGCGTTCTTGAGAAAGTGGACGGCGATAAAAAAAGTTAACTCCTTTAATTTCTCCTTTTTGTTCTAAAATCGAACTTTACTTCGGGACTAGAATTTCTAGACTCGAATTCTGGGCTCGAATTTCAAGACTCGAGTCTAGCCGGACTCGAATTCCGAGACTCGAGTCCAGCCAGACTCGAGTCTTGAAATATAATTCGAGTACTGGGCTCGAATCGGGGAATCGAGTCATGATTTGAATACCTTATAAACTGACTCGAGTCGACTCGATTTACCAAATCGACTCGGCACATCTATCACATGACCTAATCATCGGCAGTCATATGTCAATGTCTTTCATTTAATGACAACTAAATCATCGAATCCAAAAGTTTGAATGCGTCTTCCAATGCAGCGGTAAAGAGTTTCGGGATATAACATAACCCTGTCTTACACCCTTCTGCAATTGAATAGGCTTCGTACTACTGGATTGTAGTCGGACGGACATCTGGAGGCTGGCAGTCTCGTCCCTGCGTAGGTTAGGAACTCCTGGCTCCCATGGCCCCTGAGTAAAAGACTTGGGGGAGCGTGTTACCTGAATACAAGGGGCGAGACAAAGGGTCCGTTAGTTCTAACGCGCCCAGAGGGAGGCAGATGGCCGTTAGGCCGAGACGGAGCTGCTCCGGCAGCCAGCGCTAGTGGGGTCGCAGAAGACTGCCAAGCGTTCCTGTGACCCAAGTAGGAACTACGTGGTGGTTTTAGTTGTTGCGAGTCTGACATAACCCGTCTTTGCCCCCGTGAGGACGGGTATGCGTGGGCATTTTCCCACGGTAAAAAAAGGTAAATATTGGTCAACAACTTCGAGCACAGCGCCCCCAACAACCACCGGCGTAGGCATGACAGGAGCGTTAGACATGACTTTCGTCTTGTCCATGTTCATCCTAAGGCCCACGTGTTGGGAAACGCTCTTGAGGTCATTGGGCATAGCGTTGAGGTCCTCCAGTGACTCCGCCATTATGACTAAGTCGTCGGCAAATCTAAGGTGGGTGATGCACTCGCCATCGATGTTTATACCTCGTCCTTTCCACTCCAAAAGTTTGAAAGCGTCTTTCAATGCAGCGGTAAAGAGTTTCGGGGATATGACATCAGCCTAACTTACACCTTTCTGCAATTGGATAGGCTTTGTACTGCTGGATTGCAGCCGGACGGACATCGTTGCTTTACTGAACACTTTAACGACTGTCAACTTGGCAGCGCTGAATTTCGACAGAATCAAAGGCTTTTTCATAGTCCACAAACGCCAAGCATACAGGCAAATTATACTTCTTAGTCTTCTGTATAATCTGCCGCAGCGTAAATATGTGGTCTATAGTACTAAAGCCTTTTCGGAATCCAGCTTGATCGGGTGGCTGGAAGTCGTCTATTCTGGAAGCGAAACGATTCAAGATGACTCTCGAGAACAGAATATAAACGCGGCTCAAAAGAGAAATCAGCACCACTAAGCATCTGCTCGTCGCTTATGGCGTAATACCAACCTGTAGGACGAAATTAAAGAGCCTCTGAAAGACTACAAGTACCAGTTCTCCACCCGCTTTCAGAAGCTGTGCTGTAATTCCGACCTCACCAGGCGCTTTACCGTTCTTAAGTTGGTCGAGAGCCATTCGTATCTCGCTCAGACTGACGTCCTGGATATATTCGGAGTTGTGCCGGTTGAGCTTTGCTTTTGGGTCGTTACTCGCTTCAGTAAGCGGGTCCGACGACGATGTGTACGACTGTCCATAGAACCTCTCAATCTCACTCAAAACCTTTTTTTTTTTCTTTTTTTTATGGCATGCGCAGGCAGACGAGCAGTCGGGCCACCTGATGGGAAGTGGTCACCGACACCCATAGACGTTGCCAATACCAGTGGTATCGCCGACGCGCTGCCTACCGTGAGACATAGGGTGTTAAGTCTTGTTTACCCAGTAAATACGCTGGCTACAGTGCCCTTCAAACCGGAACGTAGCAGTGTTTTCACACTACTGCTTCGTGGCAGAAATAGGCACCGTGGTGGTACCCACCCAGACGGTCTCCGGTATACAGGGGACCTACCACCGGTAAACCTAACCTACGGCCTACTGAAGATGACGGCCCCATTATCGGTCTTCAACTTAGTCAACTGACTTTGCCCGATAGATAGATCTCTGGCGAGGACCTTAGAACCTTGGTTCCATTCTATTGCTTTTTTGATACGAGATGTATTAAAGTTTAGCAAGTCCCGCCGCATATACTTGGAGATCTGTCTATTAAGCTGCCTGTAGTCTGACTTATCAGAACAAGACTGTAGCCGCATCTTCCGTATTGTATCCAGAAGGTTGAGAGAGAGTGGCATCGGAGAGTTTTTGGGTTCCAGTTTTGCGGTGTGTTTTAAAAAATTTAGAACCCACACCGTGAACAGTCTCCACGAGCTCAGTGTTAATATCGTCCACAGTGTTGCACTTGTCTAGGGTTTGGAAGTGATTGCTAAGTTCGAGCTGAAAGCCGTGGGCATTTTGAATATGGGCATGAGACGGACGAAGTGTGGACTTTATCAGACGAGGTCTTTCCAGCTTAACGTTAAGTTTCAATGTGCCCTTTACCAGTCGGTGATTGCTGCTGGTTTTAAACCTTGCAATCACAGTGACATCATTGAATATTTGGCGTTTGGTGGCCATGATAAAGTCAATCTCGTTTTTACGGAACCATCGGGGCTTATCCAGGTCCACTATCTGTAGGGCTGCTTTTTGAAGAAGGTGTTCATCATATATAGTCCTTCCCTCTCCATAAAGTCAGCCAGCTGTTGCCCCCTTGGGTTCCGTTGCCCTACTACAAACTTGCCTACTCTCAGCTCATCTTGTTTCCTTTTCCCTTTGCATTAAAATCTCCCATCAACACCATGTTTTAAGTTTTGGAGGAATGTATGGCGCGTGAAATATCCTCATACATTGCCTCGACCTCCTCATCGGAGTGTGTCGATGTCGGTGCATATGCCTGTATGACCTTCAACGAATATCGTTTAGATATTCTGAGTATAAGGTATGCGACCCCTTGACAACACACTTTCGATTTTAACAATGTTGTTAATGAGAGACTTGCGGACGATAAATTCGACACCTCCTTGGGATAGTTGGTCACCCTCCCGGTGGTAAAACAGGTTGCCGGATTCAAGGATTTTTGCGTCCTCCCCCTCTCTTCGGACTTCAGATAATCCTATGATATCCCAACGCAGCCTGTTTACCTCTTCTTCCAGCTCCGTCATCCTCTCGTCGGTCCTCAATGTCCGTGCGTTGAAAGTTGCCAGTTCCAGTCGTCGTTGGTGGTAGCCGAATCCCACCCGGGGATTCTTAGCACCCCTTACCCCACCGTTACCAAGGCCGCTACCGTAGCCAGGAATAGTGGGGCTGCCGGGGACTGGGGGCCGCACGTCGTTGTCATTCTTCATGAGGGGGTTTTGCCATAGTTGCTACGCTTGGTATTACGCTTGGCAACCGCAGTCCCTTCAGATCCTTTACAACTTTTGGTTTGGAAAGTACGAGGTATAAACATCGATAGCGAGTGATCACCCACGTTAGATCTGCCGACGGCATAGTCATAATGGCGGAGTCGCTAGAGGACCTCAAAGCTATTCTCAATGACCTCAACAGTGTTTCCCAACACGTGGGCCTTAGGATGAACATGGAGAAGACGAAAGTCACGACTAACGCTCTTGTGATGCCTACGCCGGTGGTTGTTGGGGGCTGCTGCTCGAAGTTATGACCAATATCAAAAACAACGTCTTTAACCAGTGCGTGTTGCTAGTGATGACCTATGGAACTGAGACGTGGTCCTTTAGTGCCGTACGAGGAAGCTCCAAGTCTCTCAACGAGCTATGGAGCGGGCTATGCTCGGAATTTCTACGCGTGAGAAACAGATATCCGCAGCAGAACGATGGTGACCGACATAGCTCGCAAAGTTAGCAAGCTAAAGTGGCAATGGGCCGGCCATCTAGCTCGTAGAGCCGATAACCGATGGGGAAAAAAGGTTCTCGAGTGGCAGCCTCGTACTGGCCATCGCAGTGTGGGACGACCCCCCACTAGACGGAGTGACGACCTGTGCAAGTGAGCGGGAAGTCGGTGGATGTAGGTGGCACGGGATTGTACTGCTTAGCGGCTCTTGGGGGAGGCCTATGTCCAGTAGTGGACTTTTGCAGGCTGATATGGTGATGATGAAATCATCGAATGCACTTTACATTTTGAATTGCAGAAGTCAAATGCCAGTCAACTTAAAACTGTTATTAACTAAACCTACAAGGGAAAATAGTCTATTGAAATTATTTACAAAGCTTCTAATTTAAAGTTTTCTATACAACTATGTAAATCATTGAGACTCTTAATTAGCAATGCTAGTCTAAAGAATTATAGCTGTTAAACAAGACAAAAGCACTTTTTAATGTTTAATATGGTTCACGTTAGAGCGATATTCGTCAATTTTATGAGTGACGTACAATAAGGATTTAATGATTCGTTTTAATGAACACATTTCTAGTTACTAATTGATCTTATATTAGTAAAATAGAAAAATTTGATCTGTGATTTCTACTCTCTATAATTCATAGTAAAGATATTGAAACAACTACTTTAATGTAAATGATATTACTTATAGAGATTTATTTTAGGAGTCATAAGTACATAGGTTATCAAATGTATAAGGTAAATTAAAATTTCTACATTGTAATAATGAAGAAATATGATTCGAATGATTTGTTGACGAACAGTAAATTATATTCATACAAGTGTTTGGTGTTTTCCCAAGTTTTATTTTAATAATTTGTGATCATCCAGTATAAATCCTATGAAATAAAACTAAATATTGAGACTTAACTGACTTAAATTGAGACAAATATTTTTTACTTAATTATATTTAGTTTTGTCTATCAACTAAGACTAAAAAATATAAGAATCTTAATGGCAAAATAATTTTTGATTTTCTATTATATGCAATTCTTTAAATGCAAAATTATATAGACTTATAAATTTACATTGTATTTATAGACTCGGAGTATGTCTATTGGTTTTATTTTCTACGATAATACTTAATTTCAGTTCATTTTTTTTTTTTTTAGAATATATAGATTTAAAACATATGTGTTTATGGCTTATACTTGTTTTTTATATGTTTTAGCTTATGATTTCAATAAGTGGTGATTTACAACCTGCTTTCTGAAATATTTTTTATAGAATCGTCTTACGTAAGAGAGATTCCAGTTTGTGATATTGACGTCAGCATCTATAGGCGCAAAATAATAAAACCTTTGTTACGACGTTTTGCATTTTTTAGAAATTTTAAGAATTAAAAAAAATCACGTCGCCGAATATCATAATACAATTATAATAATTTACAGTTGCCTACCTTGAAATTTTTATTGAACAGTGTTCCACATATTTAAACCATTTTTCAGTAAACATCCTTTAAAAAACCTCGTCATTTCAAAATCTATTTAAAGCCAGCAGTTTAAGTCCTTATGCAAGTAAATTAATTTAAAAATTCTATATTCTATACAGAAAAAAGTTGCAATAGAAGATATTTTAATAATATATATATGGGTAGACAAATCCGAAATTCAAAGCGGGACGAATTATAAACGGGTAAATGTTGTTATCCGCTTATAATGGGAATAGGGGAGCAAACGTACAAGATAATAATAATAATAAATGGCGGTTCAACAGTAAGCTCTATACACAGCTGTCAACGTAAAAATTCGAAAAGAAATACATAACTAAGGAATATCAGGCAAAATTTTAGTTTAAAAGATAGCATATCGTATAAAATACAATTGAAAAGAAAAGTGTGTGCAAAAAGTGTAATTGCAGTGAAAATATACAAAATTTTGCAAATAATAGCTGTATGACAATGTCAAACAAATTTTGAAAGTCAAGCAAAATAATTTATCTCAAGAAATTGGATCTATCTCATCTTAAAAATCAGCTACAGTGTAATTACAGTGCAAAATACAAATAAAATAAAAGCCTATATTTACTAAAATAGCATGAACAAAGTGACAAAACAAAAATTAAATGACAAGAATCTCATCATCATCTTGGATAAAAGACCGGATAAAAGAAAAATCAGTTCAGGTTCTAAGGATTTGAATTTATTCAATAAATAAAAATAACAAAGTGTAAAAATTGTTAATAGTTTGAAGTATTTAATCTATTATTAGCGCCATCTTGAAGAAAAGTAAAACAACAACACATAATGTTAACTGAAAATTGGAAATTCATCACGAACAAGAAAGATTGAAATAAGAAATATTGGAAAATTATTTTATACGTACTCATGAGCGATTATCCACATGAAAAAATAAACGAAAACTCAAGAAAGATCGAAAATAAATATACAACAAAGATAAATAAAAATAACAAAATAAACATATTCACTAACAGTTTTATATCAAGTGTGTTTTACATTAGAATAAGAAGTTTTGTAACTTTTATTATAATTGGGTTTATTAAGTTTATTTAAGTTCATAACCGTTAAAAATCTTTGTTTGTTTAAAAATTATTTATACTTTACTTTATATTTGTTACAGTTTTTTATTGCATTGTATTTTTATCATTGTGTTTATTGCAAATATATGCAAATTGTAAACTTTAATAGACGACCACAATTTTCGATATTTTTATAATGAATGAATACGAAGAGAGCTCAGAGCGCGCTTTGAGCCGTCGAGGCGCGTTTAGGGCTAGCGCTAGACGCGCCAATACGCCTTCCGCCAGCTCTAAGCGAGATACACCATCTTACAATACCTCACACCCATTATCCCCACCACCTGGATTGAGTTGTCAGGCCCTTCAGGGCTCCGCAACCGACTCCCGCCACTGGTGAAGCGCGTCGCATGCGTTGGAATGTGAGAATGAATCGAAACGCATTGCAGCGTATTTAAGGGCGAAAGGAGGAGAAACCGGAGTTTAGCGTGTTGGGTTAGGATGCATCGCTTTTTGCTCAGCTAGAGCCATCACTATCTGTCACAGAGCAAAACCTGGCAGATCGAGTTCGGTACATCATCCGTTCCAAATTATTTGATGATACTGAACTCGAACGACTACGACGTGAGGTCATTCCAGCACCATCTGATGTGACTGCCGCAGGGAGCGTAGTGGTTTCTGAGGATGCCAACATTAATGAAAACATCGATGCCACTGTTATCGCTCCAGTTGCGGTGAAATCGGACGATGCTGGATTTGACTCCCATGAATTGGAGCATATGAGGAGTGCTGGAAGAGACGATCCTGGAACCGCGTCAAATGCCTCTCGAGGATCGCGTACGTCTCCTCGCATACCCCTAAGCAAGCGAAACCTCGCCACCGTTAGGGCCCTTAATGAAACCGGTGGTTACCGGTGGTAGGTCCCTTACCGGTGGTAGGTCCCCTGTTTACAGGAGACCGTCTGGTGGGTACCACCGCGGTGCTTATTTCTGCCGCGAAGCAGTAGTGTGAAACACTGCTGCGTTCCGGTTGAAGGGCACCGTAGCCAGCGTATTTACTGGGTCAACAAGACTTAACACCCTATGTCTCACGGTAGGCAGCGCGTCGGCGATACCACTGGTATTGTCAACGTCTATGGGTGTCGGTGACCACTTCCCATCAGGTGGCCTGACTGCTCGTCTGCTCGCGTATGCCATAAAAAAAAAATGCTGGAAACTTATTTAGAAGCCAGCCGGGATCTTTGCGATACTACCTCCATCCTTTACGGCGCTGCATTGACAACCTGTCGCCTAGTTGGCGCCAAATTTCGCACAACTGGTGTGCCACTAGACATTTAAATTATACACCAGAGTGGAGAAAAGTAAAGAGGACCGTATCGCGAAAGCAAGGGCTCTAATCGGCAGGCTCCTTAGCTTCAGGTCTGGGAACAGACAACCTAGGATCGTGCGAACCGTCAAAATGGCGCTTGGTGGGACTAATTTTAATCTGTCCCAGCCAGACATGGTTAAAAGGCTGGCGGAGCGCATCGATGACGTGAAGCAAAGGATCGCAGCTTGGGAAAGCGAATTCAGTGATATACCGAGAGGTCAGGGCCACTCCCTTGGTTCCTAAAGATAAGGTAACCACTGACCCAACTAAAACCGCCCCATCACGTGTCTAACTACCATCTATAAGAACTTTAATCCATTCTGAGCACGAAAATTATGCGACATTTAAACAATAACCGGATAATGTCATGGTTTCAGAATGGATGTTGAGGAGGTGGTCGTGGTACCAAGGAACCACCTCATAGATGCAATCATAGGCAAAATAGTCAAACGCAACAGTCGGACCTCCTCCGCCGCCTGGATATATTACAAAATGGCATTCAACTCGGTACCTCATACATGGCTAACGAGGATACTCGAACTATACAAGATTGATAGTACAGTAAGAGACTTCCTCGGGCAATGTATGAGGCAATGGAGTACGACACTTTCTTATCTAGGCGAGCGGATGACGGCTGCGGAAGACAGAATAAGGATACGTAGGGGAATCTTCCAGGGTGATTGTTTGAGCCCAATATGGTTTTGCCTCTCCTTGAATCCTCTAAGCACACTGCTAGAGGCTTCGGGTGGAGGATTTTGGCTTCGGCGAAGAAGGACAAAGGTGACCCACTTTTTCTACATGGACGATCTCAAGTTATTCGCCTCCAATCGCGCTCATCTAATGGAATTGTTAAAGATTACTTGTGATTTTAGCAATTCAATTAGAATAGATGAATGGAACGGTTAAGTGTGCGATTATCCCTGTTGAAAGAGATAGGTTCACCCACACCGACGGGGTCCATATAACTACACCAATTAACATAAGGACCCTCTCCGAAGCTGAAACATACCGCTACCTGGGCATGTCACAAAACATAGGTGTCGACGAGGCCGGTGTAAAATAATCAGTTCGCCAAGTGTTTTCGGACGCTTGACAAAAGTGCTAAATAGCTTTCTGTCAGGCGTAAACAAAGTACACGCGTATAACGGTTGGGCTATGCCCGTCCTCGTTTATACTTTTGGCATTCTCAGGTGGTCTTAAACCGAGCTAAACGCCCTGGACAGAAAAGTCCGCACAATTTTGACGTAACACAGGATGCATCACCCGAGATCATCAGTGATGAGTTTGTACTTACCACGGAAGCATGGTGGACGGGGCTTGTTCAGCGCCCTTTCTATGCATAATCGTGAAGTGCAGCCTTCGTAAGTACTTCCTGGTGAAATCAGATGATGCATTATACGCAGGCGCATTGAGATTGATAAAGGAATTAATCCTCTATCCTTCGCCAACGAGCAGTCCCAAGACCCAGCAGTGCTGAGCATATCTGACCGTGAGACTGTATGGAGAGGAAAAATCTACACGGGTGGTTCTACAAAGCTCTTCATGAGCCTTATGTAGATGTTACCGCCTCAGTAAACTGGCTACGTTTTGGTAATCTCTTTGAAGAAACTGAGGGTTTTGCCTGTGCAATACAAGATGTGGCTATTAAGACCAACCACTACAGGAGATACATTCTTAAGGATGGCACCACAAACGTTTGTCGAGCCTGTCGCCATCCTTAGGAGACCCTGCGGCATGTTATCTCCGGTTGTTAAGCTCTATCTAACACTGAGTATTCGCACAGGCACAACCTAGTAGCCATGATACTCCACCAAGAGCTCACTCTGAATTACGGTCTCGTGGAACGGAGATTGCCGTATTATAAGTACTCGCCGGAAGCCGTGCTCGAAAATGATCGCGCAAGGCTCTATTGGGACCGGTCTATCATCAGGGACAGAACGATACTGGCCAACAAGCCTGATATCGTGCTGATGGTCCGGGCGTTGTCAATGGTATTTTTGGTTGACATAACGATCCCATTTGACGAGAACCTCGTGAAAGCCGAAACAGAAAAGAAAGGAAAATATCTGGATCTGGCTCACGAGGTGACTGAAATGTGGGGTCGGATGCCGTCCGAAATTATCGCTGTGGTCGTTTCCGCAAACGGTTTAATCTGAATCCGCAACGGTTTACTGAGACGGCTAGGACTCCGTGATGGACCGCTTCTAGCTCAAATGCAAAAAGCGGTGGTTCTGGACACCACTCGCATCGTCCGCCGGTTCCTCCCCCTTTCGATCTAACCCTCGGCCGTTTGGTCTCCCCTGCCGAGGGCTTCCGTCTGGCTGAGATGTATCTATATATTTATTGTTATAAAATTTCCCCTCAGCCAGATGAGAAAATTCTTTAAAAAAATATAATAATAATATATCTTTGTTTTCTTTATATTATATATCAAAGTTAATTGTTTCACGTGGAATCGGATTTTATGGTAGGTATTCAAAAATATATATAGTTTTTATGGAATATAATTTATTATCATTGACCGTTGTAATATAGAAATGTATTTCACAGACTGGTCGCCGCTTATCAAGTAATGTTTGCGCGGTTCAGCTATTGTTAAATTAAGTGGCCTGCGATATGTAGAGTGAGAAAATGTCTTGGAATAGATATTTTTAAGTTTTATTGTCTTAGAAGTTATAAGTTAGCTTACACCGCCTAGGATGACATTATAGTTATAATACACACATTAAATTAATCCAGTAGAAGACAATATTTCAAGCTATACTAAAACGTATATAATGTAAGTTCTTGTGAAAATAAATGCAAGTACAAAATTATATTAATTAATCAGGGTGTCTGCGTTATGCAACCTAACACGCAAATATATTCTTAGCCGAAACGCGCTCCATAGCGCGCTGAATTACTTGGAGCTTTTTCATACTGCCAACTGTGTAGGAGCACGTCTAAATGCTGTTAGTCTTCAGTGGCAACAAACGAAAAGATTTTGGTGTCCCGTTATGTAGCGAGAGGAAGATATAATTATTTTGATTGTACATATATAAATAAGGGTGAGTTTCCTGACCGAATGAAGTAGTAAATTAATACATTTAGTCAAATCTGGCTGTAAAACAGCAAAATGTTTGAGCAACTATAATTAGACGAATTACTTCCATGTTTTATGGAAAAAACCTTTAAAATAACAAACAGTATGGTTTTATTCGGGGTCGTATAACAATTAATGCAGGCCTTTGGCTCGTCATAAGTATACGAGGCTTAAAAAGTATGTCACGATATCAAAGATATTTTTAGCGACCTTGCTAAGGCCTTTGATTGTGTTCAACATGAGACTCATGTTAGGAAATTATGCCATTAAGATATTAAAAATGCTGCACTCGATCTTCTGACTTCATATTTGAACCATTAAATTCAGTGGTTTGACGTTAATAGTACGTCAAGAAATCGCCTGAGAACCTGGTTACCATGGGTGTCCCGCAAGGATCTATTCTTGGACCTACACTTTTCCATATATATATGTAAATGACCTACCACATGCAATAAACAGTAATAAATATGAGATAGATGTTATTTGCGGATGATACCTATTTTATTATATATATATGCAACTCTTAAGTGTTTATGGATGGGGAAGCACTTCACCTTGTTGATCCTCACTGTAATCCTGGGCATAACGACATGGACTCGCGTATAGACGCTCTGCGGAATATGCTTTTAAGTAAATATAGTCTATCTAAATTATTATTTTTAATCAATCAATCAGTGTATTATAATCCATGTTCGTTTATATACTTTTTCTTTCCCTTACGTTTTCCAAACCGCTTCTCATAGAAAATTGAATAAAAGGAATTCTCCACAAACAAATAATAAACATGTATTGATTTTAAATAAAGAAGTGACTTCATCACCAGATACATCAATAAATCATCGCGTTGTATGGAAGCCTACATTTAGCTCAAAGAAAAGTAATAATTTTAAAAATCCGTGCTTAAAATCCACTTAAGTTGATTGCAAATAAAATGGACGCCTAAATTTGTTATCCAGTTGAGCCTACCCGCCTTTTGACGAGATTGACATTATCTTTTACTTCGGATATTGCTTGTTCTCAAGTATTAATTACGTAAGAGTGATGCCTAAATTTAAACTGGGCTTACTATTTTTAATATTCTATTTTTAACTTATTCTAAACTCAAAAACCTTATTTGTGAAGTTTCGCTTCTACCTTCTTTCGAAAACTAAAATATCGGCACACGGTAATGTAAAAAAACTAAAAAACCGAAAACGGGACTGGATGCAAAAAAGGCAATTTTCATTACCTCATAGAAAAGAGTAAGTCCTTGTCAAAATAAGTCTGTGAGTATATTAATCTCACAGGACTATTTATGGAAGCGTTGATTCAACGCAAGTTTTTATGATTTTCATTGTGAACTTTAACGAGAAGTATAGGTTATATGTCTCGTGAAAGTGTACGGTTGAAGATCTAAAAGGCGAATTAATGATTTAAAACAGAAAGGTCACCCCTTGCTCTGGTAACCATTATAAAAGGATAAACTTTCTTCGTGGCCATGATCCACAGCGCCTGAATATCCAAACATAGAGTTTTATTGGGCCTGAATATTAAGCGATGAAAGGCTTTAATATTCTTTACAGTACATTTTATTTTAATTTACGCTGTCTTATTATGTTAGTTTTATACCAATAACCCATCAAATTTGAGATTAAATCTTTTCGATGAACATATGATTATTTTAAATATTTTTTTAAATGTATGTCTGAAAACGCATAGGTTTTTTAATGAAGCGTTAGAAATTCTAAGCAGTGTTATTACGTTTTTTTTAGTTAAGTTAAGTTATCGTTATAACTTAAAAAAATACGCTGTTATTTGTTCATACTGCAAACTAGTGCCTGGACTCTAACTTAGCTTTGTAAGTTAGATCATCGTCATAGAGTCGTTTACAATGCAGACTCAATCAATACAGTATACACAAAGTATCTAGAAAAATTATAACTTCCAACATATAGTTTTGTGCCACAAAACTTTCGGTTGTCAAGGTCAAAGTCCTAGTCAACTCAAAGTTATATTTAGTCAATACACTTGCTTAGAAATTTATCTAATGGTTTGGAAACGGCTGTCTCTAACATAAAAAATCGTTGTAGGAAACTCAGGGAGACTAATTTTAAGGATATGGTATTAAAAATAACCCTATGCATAACAACATTTTTGAACGTTTACTTATTTTTTAAGGAAAAATTATGAAGGTAAATTTTTTCGATAATCCTATATACTTTTCATTCGATACCCTGAAGTTAGCTATAGTCAACTAACAACTGTATTCATGATATTTATTTCTATAAGCGTAAAATAAGACCAAAGGTAGGCGTAAGGCCTAAGAACTATAACTTTAAATGGGTGCATAAGTACATCATCATCAGCCTGTGATAGTTCACTGCTGGACATAGGCGTCCCTAATATTTATATATCCGTTAGGAGTTTCTGGACTGTATTCCACGTTGGATACGGTCCAAAAACAGATAGACCGACTTTAACATGCCCATCCGATGTATGGATCATCTTACTTTTCAGACAATTGGGTGATCGGCCCACATTGCCCTAACCAACCATTGAGTCCCCACAGGATTCAAACCCACGACTTCTGGTTTCTAAAGCACAGAGGTCGTGGGTCTTAATCCTAAGGGGACACACATGTTTATAATTTATTTTATAGTGTAAAGGCGCAATTAAATAAAATCTTTACAAACAAAGCCGAGCTTTACTAATGTATATATAATGTATGTATTATATATACATTAGTTAAGTTATTAATAATAATATTTCGGGCGCTTTTTACACATTTACATTACTATCAAGATAGATAACTATGAAGTCTACAAATATTTTTTTCTTGTTTTTAGAAGATTATATTAATACAATTGATGAACATGACATGAATTATAATTGATATGTTTTACTGTGTGCCTTTATATTTAGCGAACTTTAACAGCCAGGCGATCACCAAGTTTCTTGCCTCGTTTCTGCGAGAGATGCCTTTTGCATTTTGCGTTATAATTGTTTCGCCCTGAAATCTCGGTCTACACATACTTTAAAGGCCACCATCTCTGTGATAGGTATATTCTCCTATCAAGATAAGATAAATTGTAGTTACCGATTATGGTTAAGTACGTGGCCTTAACTTTAAATTATATTATGGCATAACTTACTGCAAACTTTATTGTTTCTAATCAGTGATCAATTTAACAGCTTATTTCGGGTTTACTGTCTTTTGTCTATTTGTGGTTGTATTCTATTTTCGATTCTCCTTTTTACCTTACTATTTAATCGAGCAACTGTTAAATTTGCTTTAGACATACATATACTTAAGCCAGATATGATAAACATATAATAATTAGATTTTGGTAAACGAAATTCGCGTATCTGTTGACACGTTATGTATCGTTTTCGTGTCGTCTGCGCAACTAAGATTCACATTGTTTATTCATAAAATATTCTTCTTAAGCACTGTCACATGATTCTG
The DNA here is from genome assembly GCA_029286875.1 of Lamproptera curius. Classification (NCBI taxonomy): domain Eukaryota; kingdom Metazoa; phylum Arthropoda; class Insecta; order Lepidoptera; family Papilionidae; genus Lamproptera; species Lamproptera curius. The sequence goes on along the minus strand of JAGSMT010000091.1, from coordinate 1,449,356 downwards.
CGTTAAAGAACTGCATGTGAAGAAAGCTAAACAGTTTTCAATTTGGTCAACTTTTCATGTTATTTCTCTTTTAATCCCCTACATCACGACTTAGTCTTAAGACATGTTTTTTTCTTACAGACATATGCATGTACATATGTTTTTTTTCATACATAATACAAACAGCTCCGTTGCGGTTCTATTTCTCTTATTCTTCAACAAGTTCTGTACTAGCACCTTCGTCCAACCAAAGGGAAGCTAAGACGAACGTAGCCAGCACAAGAAATAAAACTGACGGAACAGTCTGCTGTAAGTGGGCTAATGAAACCCGCTGTAGATGCTATAGCGTAATGGTGTTGTACTTACTACATATGAAATGGGGATATGCAATAGATCGATAGGCATGAAGTATAGTGTCATAGATCTATTTTTCCTCTACGGCTAAAACTTTTCTAGCGGCGTTTTATTAAGACAACCGATAGGTCTAGAAGTTCTTTTAAAATACTTGGATCTCTTTTCTCCTGTGGGTATGCACTAAAGCCCTTAAGCATATATTATTTCCGGATCAAGCTAAAAAAAGATGCTTTGAATTACAGTATTTCTATTTCTTTACACTTAGATGACTCTAAATAAGTAAAAATTTTGAATAAGAATTTATGTTTATAAATCTTTTACAAAATTATTTTATATTTATCTTGTAAATTGTGCGGCAACTGAGAAGTCAAATAACGGAACATTAGCGATAGTGACAAAATGGGATTCAAAATGAATTTGATGTGTAATATAATTGACTTTTGGGGTAACAAACATCCATTTTTGCAATTACGTAGTTTATCGTAACATATTAGATAACAAGTTAGTATTAAAGTAGGAAAGATTTCATCCACGTTTTACCGATTTATCCGTCAGTTGCATGTTCTTTTTATCGACGATTTGGAGTCTTTCCAGCGGCCATGTTTACAACCGGACTATGATCGAGTATAGCTGCTTCCCAGTGTACTCGAAATTACCGTTAGAATTGAATTTTTTGTATATTTAATTTATTTTTCAATAACGCCAAGTAAAACCAATAATAAGCCACTGTAGTTCTTAAATCGGGTTATTTTTTTATAATTATGTAATCACAAACAATAACACTATAAATAAGAAAGCGACCAACCAGATAAATACGTAAAAAGTGGATTTAATCTGCGTAGTAATGACGTAAATTAATAAATAATGAGTAGGTCCATCGTTATAATTTTCATTCAGGCAGTTTATCATTTTCCTTAATTGAATAAAGTAAGCCTTCAAAAATGTCACCAAGGTCCCTAAATTGTCCCAACCGTTCACGTTACCTCAATTTCAAGTTTCAAAGCAAATTTTGTTTTTTGGAAAATACTGTCGAAGAATATTTCATTATTACAATATTTTATTGACATACTAATAACAGTTTATTTATGCAATTGGTTCCAAAGGTTAACTAACTCCTTAGGTTCACCTATATATGTATATATGACGTAATCATTCAAGCACAATAATTCACAATTGTTTACGCAATTCGTTTTTTTATGTTATAAAAAAAGAAAATCATAAATCAAAATAGATTATTATATAACATACACAAGTTGTATTGTTATTCAGTTTTAGAAATTGTAAGCCATATTTGCGAAACTGTACAGACAAAGTCGGATATTCTACGTATACAAAATTCATAAAAGTATGTCTTTTTTTGAAGCAATTCAAATTGTAAATAAAATTAACGCGCATTGCGACTTTAATTAATGAATCACTTATGGTTGCATGGTATACACGACTATCAGACTTTAAAAATATCTTGGTGTCAATTATATATCACATTTATGAAATGTACGCGAACTCAATGTTATTACAGCATTTGTCGGCCTATCATTTTATATTGCAATTTACTTACTAGTGATTTGGTTTATTTGTAGCTATAATAGAGGTTTGTTTTCGTGATACAGTTCATCATCAGCCTTTGATAGTCCACTGCTGAACATAGGCCTCCCCTAATACACCAATATCCATTAGGGGGTTTTGGACCGTATCCCACCACGCTGGTCCAATGCGAGTTGGTGGGTGGACCGACTTTTTACATGCCCATCCGACGCATGGATCATCTTACTTTTCAGATAATTGGGTGATCAGCCAAAATTGCTCTAACTAACTAAGAAACAACAATGAAAATTTGTTGAGTCCCCGCAGAATTCGAACCCACGACCTCTGATTTCTAAAGCACACGCCTGTGCCACTAGGCTACGGAGGCAGTTCACGTGATATAGTACTTATTGTTAATCTATACAAATAAATAACATTAGACTGTCTGTTTGTACCAATTAAAATAACTTTTTTTAAAGAATACAACATATAACAGAACAACATATGTTCTGTTATATGAAATTTCTGTCAAAATCGGACCCGTCTGATTTTGACAGGACATTCAGCGATACGATAGAAGATAGCTTTTTTGTTAAAAATCCAGCTTACGGATTCCCCGCCGTCAGAGTGAGGAGGCAGCAGGGATATGTGGGGCTCCCCGGGTCATGATGGAGCGGCTGGTATAACCACTGAAAAACCAACGGTTGCACCTTTCTCGTGTCGTTGTAGCTGGGGCCGCAGGCGCTGATGAGAGTCTTCGGCGACCCCGGCGCGACGTGACCGTTACGGGCCTCTTCTCTCCGGATGTGTTGGGACACTCGGACCGTCGCTTTCGGTGCCGTGCCGGAACAAACAGAATGGCACCCCCTCTTGAGCTCTTCTCTAATCGGCGGACACCCTCTCCTTACCGGCCACGTGGCACAGGTATCTCCCGAAACAGCTATGTCCCGAGAGGACCACTAGAAGTTGGTGTAACTGGCGAGTAACTGAGGCTACTTTTTTTTTTAAAATTAACATGCGGACGAAGTCGCTGGCAACGGATAGTTTATAGTTAAATTAGCGAAATAAATTAAGCATGTATATTGTTTCAAAAGTTAATAAATATAAAATTAAAAATAGTAATTTTTTCCTATTATTTTTTGAAAATCTTTGGCATTTAACTGTAAACCTTAATGAGGTGTGTGCGTATTTTTAACTAACTGAAAAATAGTTAACTTAACAAAAAAATAATAGCTGTTTTTAACAGTACATATATAACCATTTAACGCAATGTAAATGGATAACAAAGTGCTATGTCTGCGACAAATTTTATGTCCATGGAATGAAAAATTTTTTCAATGGAATAACTTTTATGTGAACATAAACTGTATATATATTTTTTAAATGTTTATATTAAAAGGCTTATTGTGGCTTATCCTTTAAACATAGGTATATGATTTCTTGGACTTCATTATAGGCTAACTCAAGAAGTACAATTATTTACAAAACGGTTTCAGTACATTTCTTATAGTTGAGCCAGAAAAATGAAATAAGTAAAAAATATAGAAAATTATAATCAAAATAAAAAATGGGACTACATGACAGCTAATGCCTATAATTTAAAAAAAGAATGAATGAAATTGGAGTATTAGGAGCGCAGCAAAGAAGTAACATATAAAAAAACTCAACATACGCTCCAAATTGAGTACCTCCTTCTGTGAATTCGGTTAAAAGTTGAGATTATTTTACTTTACTTCTATAATTTAAGCACCAGCTAATAACAACTATTTTTATGATAATTTATCATATATGTGTAGTGTAGCAAATAAATTCAAATTTCTTGTTGAAATGATTATTGTTGGTTCGATGAATAAATTTAAAAGGTTATATCAACTTAACAATGATATGGTTTTAATTGTTGTGTTAGAATTTTATATTAAATAAATGTTGAAGTCACCACAAATTATAATATATAGTTTGACAATATTTCTCCTAAAAAAATCGCAAAAGGTTCATATAACGATTAAAAAACTATTTAAATCATATTAAAATAACACATTGTACGTGTAGTACAAAACTGTTCTGATGAGGAGTGAAATGGTGAAGTACTAATTAAATTCAAAGTTATTTTTTTTGCACTTTAAAAGTTTTAAATAAATCTTCACTACTAATAATACTACTCTGGTTTTACCCTTACACATGGACGAAACAACACTTCTTGTTTATAATATCAAATTCAGGAATTTTCATATAAAACAAAGATATACATTTTTATGTATCTTTGTTATTTTTTACTTAAAATTCAAATAAAACTTCAGAAAATACACTGAAATAGTAACTTAGGACTGTTTGAAATCATTTTAGTAAAAAAGGACAAGAACGATTAATGTTTATTTTTATTTCGTATTTCTGCCACAATTTTAGCCATGTCATCAGTTAAATAGGTCTCGTTTGCGAAGGTTTAAAATGGCGTTTTACCTAATTTTCCAAAAAGTGAACATTTTTAGAGCATGGAAACATATTTGTCTCGAGACTCCTATTTAAATTTGACCAAACCGAGGTTAAAAATGTAATACGATATTGTTTGTGATTATAAAGGTTTTTTAATCATTTTTAATATATTTAATAATAAGGTTTTAGATAACATAAGTTTAAAATTATTCAAACATTTAAAGCTTCTTTAGCAACTTTAACTAAATAGTATATCAATCAATCTTTTCATAAATATAATATCTTTAAAGATATAAAAGATTTAAATGTGGAAGCAGGAAGCAGCGTGGTCTAAAACGTCTATAAACTTAAAACACAATAACTATGAAAAACTGAGATGAGGCCATTTTAGCCTTAAGGTTTATAATTATTTAACCTTATATTTTCACTGATATAAATGTAGGGATAGGTGTCCACAAGTATTAAATTACAACGCTTTTCTACTTTTTACTTTAAAAAACTGAATTGATCTTTAGTAATAATTTAGAATCTTATTACGTAACTTTTAATAAAACAAATTGTAAGACTTATTAAATTTACAATGTTATTTTACTAAGTTGTAAATATAATGAGTAATAATATAGTACATAGCTTTCTAACTTAAATTAAATTTTGTAAATATTATGAAATTAGACAATTTTACTGATTTTTTTTCAATTTTATACTTTCTTCATTCATGACATTTTAATATATTTTCAGTGTTACCGATTACTAAACAAAGCGTGAGTTATGGATTTTAAAATAGTTTTTTTTACAAAACGTCAAATTGAGAGTTAAATGTATTCGCTGCAGATACTTGTAATTTAGTTATTTTTAATTCATTTCATGCATATAATTATTTATTATAAAACAGGAAAGAAAATCTATCTCAAGGGACTTCTATTCAAAATTTCTAGCATTTTGAATTGTGTACAACTTCAATAAGGTTTACGTTATTTATTTCAAATTATTGTAAGTTAATAATTAAAGTAATTTAATAGTACGTTCACATCAGATTACAATACATCCTATTGTAAGAAGGAAACGTTCTTTCAAGCATTTTGTCTTTTCGTAAAGTTCTTTAAGAGCTACACCAAGAGAATGTGTTTTATATTATTTAAATAATCTCATTTGCTTTCAAACTAAAGGTAGCGTTTATTTAAGTTATCTTTTACTTTATCAGTTGCTATTGAAAGTTGACTGTTATGACAATATAATTTTAATAATTCCTTCCTTTAGCACAGAATTTACCTAAACTCTTTTAACACAGTCGAAAAAACAAAATCAATCGTTTTAATATTAATTTAAAGACAGTTTTCTATGCCATAAAATGGTTTCCTCAGGCGGCTATTTCTATTTTACTTTTGCAAAATTGGATACTGTAATTTTAATACGTGCATCTAGATTACCAAAAATTATTGTATCAGGTAAAGTTTTCTTTTAATATTTTTCATTGTATGCCATTAAAGATGGCACAAGATAAGACAATTGTAGTATTTCGTCGAATTGTAATAATCGTTAAATAATTTTTCTCGAAATCACTAGTGGCTTCTAAATCAATAATACAAAGGTTCGGTTATTAACTGATTATAGTAAATAACATCTAATGGTCTACTTTATTGTAAGAAAAACAGAATATATTAATAAACACTTATTGAAATTTCATCATCATCATCATCATCAACCTGTGTCAGTCCACTACTGGACATGTGCCTCCCTTAATGCACGGCACCGCTTTCGATCTTCGGCTATTCTCATCCGGCCCACACCGGCCACTTTGCGAATGTCGTTACTCCATCTTGCCGCAGGGCGTCCTACACTATGTTTGTATAACTTTCGTACTCCAGCAGTCGTCAGTTCTGCGGCTTATTGACTGGCCCACTGCCACTTCAGCTTACTAATCCGGTGGACTCAGTCAGTGATTTTGGTTCTCTGACGGATCAAATCATTTCGATGCGGTCCTTCAGAGATACTCGAGCATAGGCCTTCCATAGCTCGCTGAGTGACTTTAAATTTGCTGACCAGTCGAACGTAAGTGTCCAAGTCTCGGCACCGTAGGTCACAACGGTAGGATGCATTGTTCGAAGACTTTCGATTTTAGGCACTGTGCGATGGGTGATGAGAAACTCGACGAAGCTTATGAAAGATGCCCAGGCATCTTAATCTATAGCTCTTCATCTATAAGCTTCTGTGGCCTCCCTCAAAGTTGTTTGTACCTAGTTGGAGCGTAGTGTTTGCCTCAGGTAAACCTACTCCGAAACTACTTCGAGGGGTGCCATCAATTGGATCGGTCCCGGATCTACGTGCTCGTTAAACATGACCTTAGTTTGTGAGACCGATGCGTGAGGAAGACTCAGCCAGGCTTTGCACCATTTTCTTCAGGTCCTTGCGGACTTAGCCATAATGACAATATCGTCCGCAAATCGCAGATGTGAGATGTACTCGCCGTTCACATTTATGCCCTGCCTTTCCAGTTGAGCGTCTTGAACTTGTCCTCTAGCGCGGTGGAGAACAATTCGGAGATATGACGTCTCATCGTCTCACACCGCGGTGCAGGGGGATAGTCTCAGTCTGCCCACTTTGGGCTACGGCAGACACAGTGGCGGCGTTATACAAACATCTCAGCATCTCGATATAGCGCCAATCGAGGAAAGACCCGGTCTCGATGGAGTCAAAAGCTTTCTCATAGTCCACAAATGCCATGCACAGTGGTTGGTTATACTCATGTGTCTTCTGTATAACCTGCCGCACTGTGTGGATGTGACCCGCGAATACAACTTATAGACATGACTCAGGAGCGATATTGGCCGATAGTTCTTCAAAAGGGTTTTATCACCTTTTTTGAAGAACAATACGACCAGACCCCTATGCCATGCCTCAGGAGTTCTCCCGGAGAGAAGGGCAGAGCTAAATAGACGACGGAGTCTCTTCAGCACCGGCATACTGGCGGCCTTCAGAAGCTCCGTCGTGGCTCCGTCCTCTCCGGGCTTTTCCATTTTGAAGTTGCTCAAGAGCCCCTCGATTTCGTCTAGGCCGATTTCTGGAAGATCCTCCGACACATGGCGGGTAAGAGTGGCTCTAGAATCATTCTCATCCGGCTCCGTGTGTGCCGAGTGGGACGCGTATAACTGGCAGTAAAGCTTTCAACTTCCGAGAGAAAATCTGCTCTCGAAGCGACAACTTCTCCGTTCTCTTTGGTCAACTTCGTAAGTTGGCTTCTTCTAAGCTGTTGTACGAAGACTTTGGACCTCGGTTTTGATCAATAGCTCTCTGTATTGAGAGCGTATTGGAGTGACGGAGGTCACGCCTTACCAGCTTGGAGATGATCTTGTTAAGAGCCCGCTATTCTAACGAAGTTGCAGTTGGATCATTTCGCCGCTTCTCCATGAGATACAGTGTTTCTCCCGAAAATTTAGACTCTTTGTGTAAATTCTATAAAATATGCATAGGGAAGATAGATTCTACGCAGTGCCAACGGATCAAGCCGATCAGCAAGTTAAGCATCGTTGGCAATCCGAGATGCCCTTCACTGGATTCGGTCAAATGGAGATAGCTGAGAGCCGGAGCCCGGCCCAAAGGTGGCAACAATACTCCATATGAGTTTAAGGCGATTAGCCGGCTTGAAGTACTATTTGGTCCTGTTGAGTACTCGAGTTTTGAGGCCATTTTAGCCTTGCTCTCCAAATGACGGCCAAACTGGACAACACTCGAAATGACGACGCCCAGAATGGCAATGTTTGGCTTGGCACTAAGGTGAGTGTTTCCGAAGAGTGGCGAAGCTGCGGGGCTTTTTAGCGGTGAACGCGCAAACTTGAGTCTTTGAAGGGTTAAACTGGACTAGATTTAGTCCCCCCAATCGGAAATCTTCACAAGGGATGATTCGATTTCAGACACAAGTTTGTTCCGACACTCATCGACGTGGTCCCGAGAGATATTGCTGCGGCCGAAATACAGTGCATCCACGGTACTGTCATCTGCATAGCAATGAATGCCACTGGTATGCAACAAATCATTGATATGCAGAATGAACAATGTCGGGGATAACACGCAGCCTTGGGGAACACCAGCGTTTACGGTCCGGGGGTCCGAGCATGAGCCGTCTACGACGACTGTAACTCTCCGTTCCGCAAGGAAACTGCCGATCCACCTACAAAGTCTCTCAGGAAGCCCATAGGAAGGAAGCTTCGATAGTAAGGCTTTATGCCAAACCCGATCGAAGGCTTTCGCTATGTCCAAACTAACGCCTAACGCCTCACCCCTACTCTCAATCGCCTGCGCCCAACGGTGAGTTAATAAAGCAAGCGAAGTTAATCACCAGCTGATCGGCCTTTGCGGAAGCCATATTGGCGGTCGCTGATGAGCTGGTGCTCTTCCAGGTAGCCATGAGCTGGCGGCTAATTATGGATTCCATAATTTTGGGGAGTAAGGAGGTGATAACAATAGGCCTGTAGTTGGATGGATCTGAGCAGTCGCCTTTTTAGGGATCGGATGTACTAGAGCCGTCTTCCATGAACGTGGGACAACGCTGAGGACTTAGAGTGTCTGAATAGCGCGTTAAAACCGTAGCCAGCTCTGGAGCACCTTTAGAACAATAGGAGATACTCCATCGGGCCCACTGTGCGTATTGGCATCCAAGGTGAATAGTGCTTTCCGTACTATGTGAAGCGGACATTCTGGTTTCACACCTCGGATGGTAGGAGGAGTGTTCCCTCGTCGTCAATACTCGAATTTCCTGCAAAGATAGAGCCAAGAAGATCGGATTTCTCCCTTGCGGAATAGGCCAATGAACCATCCTCCCGCGCGAAGGTGGAAGTGTCGACCGACAAAAATTACCCTGGACAGCCTTGGCAGAGAGACTCTAGCCAAGAGCCCAAGATAATGCCGGTTAAATTTTAAAAGAGTTTTGTTAATTACGCTTAATCTGCTAGATCCTTGCATTAATTATGCCTATTACCATCTTCGTTTGTTACAAACATTTAGACATTATTATTTCTAAAAGGATTTTAGTTTACTATTTTGCTTCCTTTTTCAAAAATGTTATATTCATCTTCTTTAATAATAACAATAAGACATAAATCATCTTTTATATTTTTTTTACATTAGAATACTATTCTACTAAAGATATAAATTGGAAAGTTCACAGGAATAGCTGTTTGTTTGTCACTCTTTTACGCAAGCGTATATACGTAAATAATGTTAAAACACGTTACACTTATGGTCATGAACCCTTGGCATTTTTAGGTAGGCTAAAACCGAGCACAATTCTTCGCACAATTTAAACGTTACGCAGGATGCATTCCCTGAAATGTGATGACGTGGATGTGAACTGTCCAAGTTCGCGGCAGATTAAGTAAGAACAGTACCCTAAAAGTATTTCGTGACAAAGTCAAATATTGTAATCGAACATCAAACTCCAGCTTTGTCTACCTTTGAGTTTCATGCGCCGGGTTTTTCCTTCATTCGATCTAAGTCTAGGCGATTTGACAACAAGAAAAAATTAAATAGTAGCCACTAAATTCTACGGTTATGTCATTAGCACCTGTAAAACAAAACAATAGCGCGTAAACATTATTTTTCGTATTAAAATAATGGAAATATGTCAAATCATAAAAATATTAAAAAAAAAGAGTAACAATAATCATTATAATACAATATAAATTATAAATTTTCTTCCTTTAATAAATGTTTTACTTCATTGTGTGTTAGAAGATTGCTGTTTGTATTTACACGAGTTTGTTATGTTCTTTTTATTCTATTCGTAGGCATAAATACAAAGGCTTCCGAAGTGACTTAAGATATTTATGTGGGAAATTCTGGCAGACCTGATCTACCACAAACGTCCGTAAGTGGAATAAGGAGCGACAAAAACATACTTATGGGAAAAATCATGTGTGATATAAGAACAGTAATTTTATCGTATCTCATAACCTTATTTGGTATGTAGAATTAATATTAAAAAGGAAACAAGAATTATGTCTTACGTGTACCGTGATAAAGATTGTACATAATTCTCCAATTTTATTAAATACATAAATAATATTATTCGTTTTTTCTTTCACCTGGCCATTTAACAAAGTAATCATGGGGTCGGCTTCTAATCCTTCCAGATTTGCCTGAATAAAATTTTTCATGCAGAGCGCCTTTAACTGGCCTCTGACCTGCGCAATCCAGAAGGGTTAACTACATGAAACAGTTGTCAGTAAATTTGAAGGCTTTGACATCCTATAACGTCTTCCAACGATTATCTTGACAACCGAGATTTTTTACATGCACATCCGACGCATATTATTGGCTGATCCAATTTTGATAAGATAGCTTAACAACTCGAAACATAGGCGTTTTTATTATGCTGCTTATAGTAAGGGCTTTTATTATAAACAATTAACAAGGTGTGTATTATTGCGTAGCAGAAAATAAGTAATTTAAGCTTCAAAATCTGTTTATCGAAGTTTTCGTTAACTTTTGACTACCATATGTGTTAAGTTTAAATGTGATAGAATGTTATCTGTACAGTTTTATAAAATACTGTAAGCACTTTTCCCGATGTATCGATTTATACAGACGATAAACGATAATACGATATAGAAGAAAAATTACAGCGAAATCTAGTCTAAATTTAAATTTTTTTCAAAACATAAGACTCGTTATCTGAAAAGCACGTCATTCGCATATATTTCTTTCGCCACCACAGTCTTATTTAATGCATAGGATTTTTTATACCAACGTGATCAATTATATTAAACTATTTAAGAGCCATAATGATAATGACCTGTTTCTGAAAAAAAAAACCCTTATAAAACACTTTGTGAATATATCATCTTTGGTAACATTTGCCATCTAAAAATTTTATTGGTTAAAGTTCGGCTTTAAATTATTTTCTTTCACTTATTTTTTATTGCATTCGAAGACAGACGAACACTCAGCCTACCTGATATAAAGTGGTCACTGACGCCCATAGACATCAAAAATACTAAGGGTTTTACCAATGCGCTGCCTAGCGTGAGACATGGGATTTTACCTCTCGTTTAATCAGTAAAGACGCTGGCTACGGTGCCCTTCAAACCGGAACACGCTGTTTTCATACTACTTAATAGGAACCTGTAAGAAGGGAATTCACGTTTTGTTCAAAATCATTAAAAACATTAATTTTGAGCATGTATTATTATAAAAATACACTGTTTATTAACGTTTTTCCCACGAAATGAAGATAATTAGTGAGTTGTAGTTTATTAAGTTAAACTCCTCAAGAACAGACGAAATGCGAGTAACGTGTCAGTTACGTTAAATTTAAAACAACCCTGGTATATTACAATAAACTGCAAAAGATGAATTGATAAAAAGCACTGAGAAATATATATTCAAGCCTTTCTATTGAGATCAGCGCATGATAAACCCGTGGAGATACAGCAAAGGGTGTCTTAGCAGTTAAGGCGCAGTCGTTACCTTACGCTCAATTTAGTCTTCATTTGAAATTTGCTTCAACGGAACTCCTATTTAACATCGATATTTAACAGTGCAAGATATAATATTTACATAATGACACAAACCATTCCGTACATTTCACATAAAATGCGAGTAATTACGTAATACGTGCACGATAGCGTAATTATTTCTCTTCAATTGACGCTTTGGACTTGTTATGTGTATCAGGATAATATGTAGCTATGGTACAGTAGTCAGTGGACAGACATTTATATAACACGTATAGAGAGATTGTAAATGGCGGATAAAAAATGCGTCATGTTCTGTTACATTCCTTACATATTAATTATTTCTTTGTTTACGCGAATACTATACATTATTAAATAAAATTACTTTTTACGGATTTCATTTACATACGTATTGTTCAAAAATAAAATATTGTTTTTGTGTTGTTTTGTGTTCATTGTTGAGATCTTAATTTTCGTATTATGATTATGCCAAAGGTATTTTAACAAACCTAAATATTTATGTAAACGTATAAAAAGTATAGTATATTTATAAAAATAGGTTTGACTATTAATGTATTCTAAACTGGCTGTAATATATATTATAATAGAAATATACCCATTTAATTTTGGGTTTACAGTACACATGTATAAATGTACACCTAAGATCCATAGAATTAACAATACGTTTTCAATCCTAACGAGTCACTGCACACGTCGAATACAGTCAACTACTGACGAACACGATAAAGTATGCAACTACACGACAAGTTTTGTCGTGTATTTGGATTACAAGTACATTTAATATACTACTGCACCGTGATGATTAATACATACTTATTTTTAGAGCAGATGCATGTAAAATTGTGATGATTCAGATTTTCATATAAACAATTTAGAAGGTGTAGTGTTCGTAATGTACTATTTTTTATGTTTTGCGTTATACCTCTATTATATTTCTATTTTTGTGTGTGTTTCGTGATGTAGTTTTCGTTTTCGCTCAATATGTGAGCTGCAAATAGTGCCATCCAGTAAAGATATATTTATCATCATAGTTTAAGCCCTTTTAAATTGAAAAAATACATATAAAATTAATTTAAATTTAATATAATTTAAAAGTAATTTATATAACCTATAAAATCATTAATTAATAAATCTACGTCACAGAAATAAACATTATGAATTAAGTTCCTTGGAGTGTAAAGTCGTGTGTCTTGAAACATCATCATTATAGCATCGTTTTGTCAAGTATAGTGAAAACATGGGGGCATAAGATTATATGACTCAGTAAGTACCAGTTACTTAGAAATGTAGAGCTATATGCCGAATATAATAGTGAACGGTTGAATAATTAACATTATAATATTTTAAGCCATGAAACCCAGTTATATTAAAGGTTTACTATTACTAATCGACCTTGAGGTCTCAAAGAAACGTTGATAAAATATAATATTAATAAGACAATATAATTAGGATTACCGTGCGGTTCAAGTAGCAAACGAAAATAAATTGTAAGTGTTACTGATAATATTTTCTATCTACTAATACTTGCATAGTTATCGTAGATCCAGATTCTATATTTAGCGTTAGCGTTATTTTAAATATTAGCTACTGATAACCTTTTGATATCTGTTAGATATGGATTTATCTGCGTACACTTGTGTAAAAACGAGTTGAGGGTGAAGTTATGAAATAAATATGTGACCTAGAATTAAGTACTGAATGTGATAGTTAAGATCTGTTTTGAGTATGATACAAGCACTTTAACACGGGGCTGAAGAAGGTCGTATAGAGTAAAATGCTAAAGAAATTTTTGCTTTTAAAATTTCACGAGCACAATCACACTTTTTAAACACGTGATTTTATCATCGCCTAAATATTTGCATACTATTATATACTTATGTAGTTTATTAAGTCAAATAAGGACTCTTTCGGTGGTTTTTTTCTTGTCAATGCATATTTGCAATTAAACTCTATAGAAACGCCCTTTTTCGACGGTTTCCAATTTTTGTGTAGGTTACGTCTTCTTTTTGCTTATGGTAGAAAAAATTTAGTTTTCTTTACGTGTTTGCGAGATAATGTATATCGTGTAGAAATAATAAATTTTTGTATGAGTAAATGTTTTATAACTTCTGAAATAATACCTTGCGCAACTAAATTGTAGTAATCTGTCATCATATAGAGTACCAAAAATCTTGACTTAAACCGTAAACGATGTTAAAAAGTGAATACTACCTTAACTTTAAAACATTTGGAAGCATTTAGCTTAATGATGTATTTTTGCAGAAGTATGCTACCTACTGAACAAGTTAGTTATAATTATTTTTTATTTACGCGATTATTATACATACATCGTTAATAATACATTATCGGATTTTTCAGCGTTACTGATCAATCAACATCATCAATCTGCCCATGATCGTGGATGCTGAAAAGAATCCGAAACGTCGGGAATAAATATATTTAAGTTAGTTATTTTAGTCAACAGAATTTTACGTTCTACTTCATTGAATGATGCTTCATTACGATGATTCAGTAATATAATTAAAGTAATAAAAACGGAAATTTGATTCGAGAAGGCGACGAAGAGTCAGAGTGGAGTCCAAATTAATTATATGTCGTTTCTTTAGAATTTGTTCCTCTAAGTTTATTGAATCAAATGTAATGATTGGGAGCTTCAAATCAAATAAAGCTCCTTTTTATTCATCACTGATACCTAGTTATATTATTTGAATGCAATAAATTTTTGTTTCCAGTTAACAACAAAACTGGAAACCTATATCGGTTTTCAGTTTTGTGCATATGTGAAGATTATAATAATTTTTGTTTTCAAGGATTCATAAACAAAATATTGAAATAACCTGTATCAATATACGTAAAGATAGTCAATATCTCTTAAATGGTCTATGTTTTTTGAAAATGCACCTGGCAATATTTCTTTATACTATGAAGAATTAGTTAATTTTGATAATTTGCATGAAAAAATTCCGCTAAATAGCATTATTCCAAAACTTACTGATAAAGAACGAGCTGTTGTCCGCGACTTCATACGCGTGGTAACCGCCACAATCCCCTTTTGGGATGGATTTAATGAAACCCCTTCTTAGCTGATCTCTACTTGGCAAAATAAATATTCATAACTTTCTTGCTTATTAGGAATTAATGCAGAAAACCGCATGAGTTCTTAGGTACTTTTAGGTTCTTAGAAGGTTTTTTTAAAGAAGAGAGAGTGATTCAAGTCGAAGGTTTATATGTATAAAATATGCATATTGTTGTAGAGAAACTGCGCTAAATTTTAAGCCTTCTAATCGCAATGATGATACTCCACTGTCGGCTTATTTCCAACAGTATGACAGAGATACCTACCCAAAGCTATCATGTCCTGAAAGGATCAGAACTTGCGGGGAGGAACGTGTTCCGTGATGCCAGCCCGCCCATTACTTCGCTCAGCGAATAGCCACATGCGCGGAGCGACGCCGTCACTCTACCTCGTCTAGAGGTGGAGCTACACCTCCAGCCTTGGCTCTAGCGCACTGGCTTTATACGTCCGCTAGGAGACGGGCATCACGGTTCCAGGGAGGGGCTCCAGCCAGCACGCTTACCTCCTCGTGCGTTACCGTGCGGTATATCCGCATTGTCCTTACCGCCATAACGCGTACTCTGTACAATATGGCCAGAATTTCTGTGGATAGGGTACCAGACTACTAGGGTGCTCTGTACAGCGCCATCAAGACATCGTCTTTTCCCATGTACACCAGGTGGATCATTGGGTCTTAGTTCCACGAACAAGATATCTCGTACGTGGGTTGGGACTGATCATCAAAGAAAAATGCAGTGTGGAGTTCCTTAGGAGACGGTTTTAGGACCCTTATTATCTAACAGGCCTGTGCAATCTGCTACGGTATTCCCTTGATTATTGCAGTGGGAGCACAAACGGTTAACTCTGGAAGGGCAGCGAAGACCCTTGTGTCCCAACTTTAGGAAGCCGAAACAGCGCATGGGTTGTGGTTCGTGATCTAATTAAACCAACTCGTACGTGGTCAGGTAGGTAAAGACCCCGTTTTATAACAGCAGTGAGAAGCTGGTGACGTGGATCTAGTCCCCAGAATACGATGAGCAGCCTGTACTAGATTTCTCCAACTTAGAGAGGAATTCTCGTGTCGCTTACCTCCTGGGGTAACAATGATCTATTTCCATTCACCAATAACATTTTGTCAAGATATTTTATTTACTTTTCCCCAGAAGCTATCAAAAGACCTGCCTGCTGATCAGCAAGAGACCAGCAGGCCTACAACCCCGACAAGAGCCCTCAATACACCACCACCAGCCGGTGCCCCCCATATCTGTGGGGTGTGGGAAAAGCTAATTTGATGTCATTTTAACATACTTCAATCATGTACAATGCAAAAAAACGGATTCAAATACAAGAGTTAAACACAAAATATATCTTGCAAAGTATATTTTCTATACACTCTTTAAGAGATGATGAAGATCATCAATATTAAACAAGTTGCATTCGCATTAGTGTTGTTGATGCGAATGATATATTTTCGTTTATTAACTTTTTCGAAACAAATTATTATGCACTACATACACACGGTATAAAAAAGGCGTTTTATGAGCGTTGCTGCTTAAAAGTTCCTTCATTTGATTTTTAGTATTAATGAAAAAATATTATAAAGCGAATACATTGTGTGTCAAAGCTGTAATACATCAGTCATTATTTAATAAACTAGTGGTATACGATGTAAGCCAGCGTCTTTTATTATCATCATTTATTCATCATTAGCCTCTTTCCATTCACTGCTGGACATACGCCTTTTTCAATGAACACCAAGACGGCCGATCCCTAGCTACTCGCTGTCAACTTGAGCCGACTACTACACAGAGATCGGCATCCCACCTGGTCGGGGGTCGACCAACGCATTGTCTTCCCGAACGCGTCTTTTATTATTTTCTTCCGTCTTTTATTTAACCCTTATTTAATGCTCATATTTTGAAAGTATTTTAAATATATCGTTAACTAATTTCAGTATAAACAGCACATAGTTACATAGGTATTGTACGGCTATTTTCTAAAGTATGCTATTAGTTATACCTACACCTGACTTAAATTAGATTTATGACAACGATAGTGAATAATACAACTTAAATTTGGCAATCACACATATGGAGGTATAGTGCATTAAAAGGACCCAGATCCTGGTATTTCCATTTTCACACAATAATAAACAGAGGGTACTTGAACATGAAAACTAGGATAAATATTAATCCCAGATCGATCATAAAATCGGTTATTGTTAGTGTTTAAGAGACGTTAAAGAAAAATATGCAAACCATTCAAATTTCGATGTTTTTCTTTAAAATCATATAGCATTAACATAATTTCGAAATAAGCAATACTTAGCATTAAATTTTAACTAGCTCTCTGTCACTGACTACCCCTCATTCCGCAACCACACACGCTTACGTGGCTAGAATAGTTTTACTGCGCCGTTAATATTTATGAAGATGAAATATTCATGAATGGCAATACGTTGATATATTTCTATGTGCAGTAGCAAAACTTGGCATAAGATTAGCTACAAACGAATTTCACTCAATAGAAACGCTACATTCGTTGTATTATCTTATATCCATATTAACTTTCCACTCAATAACTATGTCAAATATATTCTAATACACTCTGTTCAAGTGAAGAGAGAGTTTGCAGCATGAATTTTATATGCCATTAAATAATTGTTACATGTAAGAACATTTGCAATCACAAATCCGTTTAAATTTTTTATAGGAAAATGAATTAAAAGACAACTTTCTATTGTCTTGGAAATATCTTAATACGTTATTGTGTAAAGTGCTTCGGCAACATAGTTTAGTCTCTTACTACTGGGCCATCAATAAACAGACGTCTGAGTTCTATTCAATGAAATAAAATACAATTAATGAACTTCGTATAATTTTAACGCTTAGCGATAATAAAATAAATTCCAAGAATTTGCTAAATAACTTAATTTGTTCCCATGACCATGAACATTACAAAGGGTTGTAAATAGCTTCAGCTTTCAAATAATTTATTTTCAGAGAGTTTTTAGATTCTTTGAAACTTAGTTAAGCTCTATGCAGAAGTATATGTGTAAAATTAATTGCCACTAGTTAGCTGGCTTGCTCTTCAAATTTCGGAGACTCAACAATTTTTCATTGGTGAGTCCTAATCAGTTAGGGGAATACGGTAGTTTTAGTTTTCCGTCTCATCATACTATGAGAGTAAATAAATGAGGGTAATCCCTATTCCTTCCTTTGTGTCTGCGCGTACACGTGTGCACTGTAATATCTCCTGCGTAATTGGTTGAACTCTATTATATCGGCCGCCTTAGTCGAAATCGACTTGGAGGGCATGTTTATTATTAATACTGTTTATGAAAATGAAATATCATCACTTATGTACTTTATGATTAAGGAGAGTCTGCAAGGAAAATGATAAAAATATTTTAACTTGAGGAGTACATAATTAACTATTATGACAAAAATGTAATGGAGTGAAGGTAAGATTAATTATTTTTGCGTTCACTGGCAGTTGCCAACTGAATGATGAAGTCTACTATTATTCGCTGCTTAAAATACTTATATAATATATGGTAATAAAGCATAAAGATTACATCGAGATGCCTGTAAAATTGTAGAATACAATGAATTTTAAGAATCGTGTAACTCTTTTATTAAACGGAGCAGAGGAGCAGAAGAAAATGGATATGTCACCCTCATTTAAAGCAAGGATCTTTAGGCCTTTTATCGTTCTTGTCACAGAAACGATGAAATTATAACCTGATATTCCAACACCATGTCATGTCTATATTGTAATAAATATACTCGTTTAATGACAATATATTTTTTTTAATTAGCTGTGATATTGATACGTTAAAATATTTTTTTAAAATATTTATTTATCTTCTAATCTAAGGGATAATGATTATATGATGACCATTATATCTTTCATTGTTGACCAATTTTCTGTTATTTAGTATGTTTATGGTTAGCATAAGTTTGAAATATTTACCACGTATGCAACACGTTCACGATGTAAATCAGTAAAAAATGTAACCGAAATTAAGTAAAACTAAACAAATTTATATTTAAAGAATATTTTTGTGTCTATAATACGAAAGAAATATATATCCTGAAAATAAAATTGATCAGAATATAACACGTTGAAGGCAGAGATAAAAAGGTTTTGATGCGGTACAAAACAACATTTTTTATTGTAGTGAAGCTTTAAAAAAAACTATTGAGCAATGAAATAATTGTAGGCCCAATTCAATGTTTATAAAAGGAGTATTTCAATTTGTTTTATATTTTTTGAACGATTCGATAGGAGATTTCTCCTAATAACTGCTCTATTAAGAGAAGTTATTATTCTACCCACATACTGCAACCTATACAATGTCAATATCATGTCATATTTGCAGCCTACGTTAGATCCTTAATTTTTCGGAACTAATAAATCTTCCCGGTCGTTTGATTTAGATTTCTACTAACATTTTAATGTTGTTATAGACCTATGTGTTATGTGTTATTCTACTGCTACTAATAATAATAACAATTTTCATTGAAATGAATAATACAACTATAACATTTGTTTTAAAACCCACAAATAGTTGTGTTATGGATTTCACGATTCGGTTTGTAGAATGTAACCGCTGAAACAACATGAAGGGCCTTGTGTTTTTGTTGTGGCCGAATGTATAATGTTCATCAAGTTGAAAAAAATTAAATACGTGTATGTATTTATCACTAATTTAGTTGCATACATAAATATTTAGTTAATTTTACTTGAACATTATTAAATCTTTTAAGATGTTTCGTTTAGGGCTTCTTGTTTCAAAAAAATATCTGTTGTACATGTTAACGTGTACACAAAATCATTAATCCATCCCAGATATCCACCGCAAAAATTTGTCGTTAATTATTTCATGCTGAAGGTAGGAGGAGTTCACCTTGACAATGTAATCTTATTGTAAATAGTACACGAATGTTCGTTTACAAGGATTAATATAAATTCATTGAAATAAATATAGTAATATATGTAAAAAGGATGCAGAGTTTCTTGCCGATTCAACACTGGATAGGTCCGATTTTTGTACAGGTGGTAAATTTCTGACGTTCAAAGTGCTATGATCCTAAATTGAATAAATAATTTTTGAGTTTGCCTTTGAAAGAAGTTGGAGGGTAAAAGTCTTCTAATATTATGAGGCTTAGAGAGACTTGTTGCAGGAAAATTGCTATAGTACTTGTTCTAATGGCTCACGTATAGTATATCTCGTTGCTCCTGATAAATACAACAATCTAGTAGTCTCATTCAATATGTTCTAGCTGCGGTCGCTTTATTAATCTATAACACCAAGTTGATTTGGCAGTCCCATGTCAGTTACATATAATTCATCGGTATCCAACAACGAATTTGTCCTTTTGACGTATTCAATTAACGGCTAAACTCACGAGAAATTGGTATTGATGTCGACTAGTTTCGTAACTATCGGAGGTCTTTCATCAGGGCGAGTGGGATAACTTCAGTGCTAGACGGGACGCGACCGTGAAGTTCATTACCGATTTCACGTGACTTTAGCCGATTATAGAATACGTTATTAGTATAATATCTCACGAAAGTTTTAATTGTTTAATGTATTTGTCCTTTCTTAAGATGAAATAAAAATCAATAATAAGTACCTACCATATTATAATAACTGACTTACTTTAAATATACACCTTACGCCTTTTCAGGTATAGTTTTCCTACAGTAAGACGAAGAGGTGTTTGGTTTGGTTCTAAATCAGTTAAAATAATTTTAACTATATTTAAACGAGGAACAGCGCTAGGTAATATTATTAATTTATTGAAGGCAACAACTGACCATTATTTAATAAAATAGAGTCTGTACCAAAATAAAAAAGTTCAAAATCCATTAAATAAACTAAGCATAAAAACTTGAACGATATTAGTAATGGTAATTTTAATAAAACTAAATATTACTAAAATAAAAATCTCTGGAGAAAACGGAGGTTGCTAATAATAATTTGCCTTGATTAAAATTTAAATTGTCTTTGCTAACGATCGTTCTACATTAAAATATAATATAGCAACATGAAAAATGCAACAAAAATATATACTTATAGATTGAGTCTTTGTCATTTTTCGTTTTAATTTGAAACTAAATACGAATCTTCCTATCTATTCATGTTCGTTTGGAACATCAAAATAACTGTTTTTTAATTACCTTGTGATGTATACCCGATACATATAGCAAAATTAGACTTTTTTTTTATTTTTATCTTTCTGTCTGTTACAGAGATCAGCCAAAACATGGCTGTGACCATCTCTGAAATGGCTGGTCCGATTTTGACGGTCTTGCACTGGAAGATAGCTAATGTAACTGGGAGTAATCTAAGCATTTTTCAGATTTTTATTTAAATATTACTACGCGGACGAAGTCACGGACATTAAATGGCTTTTGGATCAAGCAGTATTCACCCCCGCCGCCAGCAACGCAATTTTCAGGCTTCATCTTGTTAGTTATAAAAAATTAGTTAACGCCCTTGAAGCTAAATAGGTTGCGTCACCTACTCAGTAGTCACAAACACCCTACACTTAGTAGAGTACGACCAGACACACACACATGACATTGGCTTCACCGGTGAGGTTGAACATTCACACCCTTAGTGTATATCACTATGGGTAACTACGTTACTACCACTTCAAGAAGTCCAGCCCTCGATTTAGTATGCTAACAGAAACTAAAAAGTGACAGCCCAAACCAAGCTGTCCTGCTGCAGGGCTCTTGGTGCTTCGACTCACCCTGTGGAGCGACAAGCCTGTGGCAACGCCCCGATCCGTTACGTTCTGCTCGAGTTTTTTTTTTCCAGAGAGCAGCAGATTCAACAATTCAACCGATGGCAACTAAGTGGCAACAAACATCTAGCACGTATTAAAAAATTGTCTCCAAATTTTCATTCGCAGAGTGCCAATCGACGTGTCGAGTGTAATTTAGCTCAGCTATGAGCTAGATTACACTCGGGACTGATGTTATTAATAAGAATTCTCGATGTATGCGCCACTTCATTGGTTTAGGTCATTTTATTTACATCAATTCTTTGTTTTCTTGGCTAATTTTAATTGCAACGCTCTTTATAACAAAAATGACATGCCAATCCCACGATGGTTCTTATGGCTAGAAGGCAAAGGTGCTTGAATTTATAGTGCAATATATATTGATAGGACAGTCTATACAATCCTAGCCAATTGTGTAGAAAACATTTTTTTTAACGAACTCACTCTTCTGTATGTTTGTGTCCAATCTATTATGTACACAGCCTGAATTAACACTGGCCCTGTGTCAGTGGTAATTCAGGCTGTGTACTTCTGGGGCTAATTCAGGTGGTCATAAAGTTAGCAAGCAAAATAATAAAATTATGTGAACGCCGCGACACAACTTCCACTCTATCTTATAGCCATGCCAGTAAATTCTGTGAGATACTTTTGCTTTGAGTTTTTTTTGTTATCTGTATTCCTGTTGGCATTTGCATGGCTAACGTAAAAATAAATAATTAAAAATAGTTGAGTTTAATAATCAAACTAAAGTTATATTTTTACGATTATCTGGCTTTTCATTGACAAATTATCTTGGAATAGTTTTTCTACGTTTATAGAAATTTAGTCATATCGTTTTTAAATAAACTTTATTTTTTACCTGCTTCAGCAATTGAGTCGCTTGAACTGGTGGATAGACTTTTACTATGTTAATTTTTTAACAAAGTTGGGAAGGGTTTACACCTTTTACTGGGTAGTTGTCAACAAGATTCTAATAACTGATCGATAGTTGCTTATAGCAACTCCTCACGTACAACTTACATGGGTTATATTGTTTACACTAATTTAATCTTTTCTTAGCCATAGATTTTCTCTTATGCATAAATGTCTTATGGTTATAAGCATTAGAAGTTCCTATAAAATAAATAAAAAACGTAAAACAAAGTACGAAAAGTATTCGAAGAATCTGCGAGTCATAAAGAAAATACTGTTAATATTATTTTTAATCAATGTATTTTATTATGTACTCAATCCATACTAGGCATACTGATATTGCAAATGAGAAAGTACCTCTATGTGTCTGTCTGACTGTCTTTTTGTACATCTTGACCGTCTAGACCAATAAACCGAGTTTCATGAGATTTGGTATGTACGTAGAATATTCCAAGTAAGGACATATTATTGCGACAAAAGTAGTTGACACGGTTGTAGTGGGTATGATGTGAGTATGGGAATCTTTTGCTAAGAATAATTAAATTTATTCTGCCTTATTTGTACTGTTTATTTCATTTTGAAGATTTTGCTTTACTGAATTATTATTAATGTTAGTATTATTTTTATTTGGTTCAGCAATTATTTTCACATCTTTGAAATTAATCAATTTGTAGTAACGATAGGAACAAATGAGATTCAAGTAATCAAACTTTGTGCGGTTCTTTTAACACGTTCTATGCCAAGATTTCTATCTCTATGTTAACGCGGTCAGCACTGACCACGTTAGCAGAGAACGTTTAAGTCTCTTAAAGGATAGTCTTACACGCAGGTTTTTTATTATCACAATTTATAAACGAATAGGCGGGCTTACTGCCTTAAGTCTTATCTATCATTAAGAATTGTTCAGAGGGTTGTCCTTAAAATACTGGTGCGAAAATGTGTAAATAATAATTAAAAAAAGACTACCGACTTCAAATATTTTGCATCAACTAAAACTCGGTCTAGTCTCCTAAACAGATAATATATAAGAACTAATACGGGAAAACCCAAAGAAAGTAAACATATAAGTGCGTTAGGCATTCTAAGAATAGGTCTGTGAATGTCTAACGCACTTATATGATTACTTTCTTCGGTTTATTATGATTAACATGTTACACGCTGATTGGATTATGTTAAGAGCATTGTTTGTCGTAATTTTCATCGTTTCACTGTTAGGTAATTTGATTTTTGGCGTAAGATTAGCTATATGTGCGCATTAATTTTCTTCATACATAAATCTTTAACACGAATAATAACAGGACGTTATTTATGCAACAAATCGTTTTATATTTCCATTAATATAAATTGACCGATTTATTTCTCGTTTCTTTGAAAAGTACACGTAAATATAAGAATGTGGTTTCTGAAGTGATATTTTCTCTTTTCAAAGCTCTTCTTCCTTGACATTTTCTTGAAATCAAAATCACTCCTAAAAATGGCACAAATACATTACAGACAAGTGATAGAAATGTAAGCTATGTAGGCATGTAAGCTAAACAATACAAATGTTCGAATAATGAAGCAACTGACGTTGAATAATGACTACCACAAATGGCCCTGATAACTGGCAACGCCTTTATATGCCGATTCGGCAAATGGAATTTTCATGAAACTAGGTCTCCGGGATTCAAACCCATGATATCCAGGTTTAAAAGCACTCACAATGGACCTTAATCTAATATACTCAAAATTGATTAGGTAAACTTGACTTTGAATGAAATATTTAGTTATTTTTTTGACTGAAGAACCATACTTACATATCTACATTATCTTTTGCTATGTTCGTATGTCTGTACTGATTATTTACTTCTATGACTACATACCTATATTATCTTGTGTCTTATACCAAGTTCGTATATCTGTACTGTAATGTTTTACTTCTATGACTAATATTCTGAAACTAATTTATAAAGAACATGACGGACGCTTCCAATTTGAAATCAATCCGTATGTTTTTTGTGTATTTGATATTTTTTTGGTTCACTGACTTTGACAATTCCTTCTTCAATGGAAAGTTTAGCTTGTAAGTCAGAATTAAATGGATTAAAATCAAACTCCTAGTTTTCAATAAATAGCTTCGGATTATTCAAAAAGATGCAGGTGGCGGGTCTTGCAGATGGTAGATCTCTTTCTTACAGTCCGAGGACGTATCAAACAATACTTATTTCATATAACCAACTAAGAAACAACTTAGAAAAGTTGTTGAATCTCTGCAGGACTCGAACCCACAAGGTCCAAGGTTTCCAAACCAAAAGCCTCGGCCTTTTTTTGCCGTTAAAAAAGTCCAGCTTAAGGATTCCCTGCCACCAGAGTGAGGGGGCTGTTGGTATACATGGGGCTCCCCGGACCAAGAGAGAGCTAAAAAACCAATTTAGTTGCTCCTTTCTCATGTCTCTGTGGCCAGGGCCGCGGGCGCTGATCACAGTCTTCGGTGACCCTGGCGCGACATTGCCCTCGTAGGCCTCCCGGACCGTCACTTTAGGTGCCGTGCCGGAGCAAACAGCACTTCACTCCCTCTTGAACCCTTCTATGGGCGGCGGACACCTTCTTGCCGGCCGCCCAGGGGCTCAGTGTCAGGTGGGAAGGTTGCACGCGTACGCTACTCTTGGGGACCCTGACCTTTTTCTGCGGATAGCCAGGGCGCTGTTGGCCTCCCTGTCTCTGTCCGCGGCTTCCTTCCGGGCCATCACGTCCTCGTAGAACGAAAGGACGTCACCCCACGACCTTTCGTTCTCTAACATCCTGCGCACTACTGCAGGAAGCGAAAGGTCGTGCACCACGACACCACGCAGTTCTCGGCGTTGCATAACCCAGGCAGGGCACTCCTCCAGCGTGTGCTGGGCCGTCTCCTCTGCACATACGCCACAGTGGTGGCACTCCTCATTAGGCTTCCTACCGGCCACGCGGCACAGGTACCTCCCGAAACAGCCATGCTGCGAGAGAACCTGCGTCGCACGGAATGTTTGGAATGAATGAAATGGAAGGAAGGGATTATTTATATCTATTATACGATCAAAAATCATTAACGTCTAATGTAAAATTCCATAACTATGTGAGAACATACTCAAAAATATTTAAACAAGTTTGTTTGATGGCTAAGTCAATATATTAAAATCATAAAATAAAGTCATCCTCTAGTAAAATCAAGACTACCTGGCAAGTTATAAATACGGAAACAGGAAGAAACACAAAACAGAGGAATGACCTAGAACTTAATTCCAAAATTACTTTACAAACATAGCTCATGAAACTACAAAACACTTAAATTCTAGTTCTGACTCAGCTTTATCACACCATATAAAACAATAGGATAGACACTGTTTCCCTGATTTTAACGCACTTAGCAAAATTTTCGAAAAAATTATTATAGAACAACCAAAGTGAAAATAAGTGATCACCAATTTGGCTTTACCAGAGGTAGATCGACAGTAAATGCTGGTATAAAGTTAGTCTCTCATGTTCTGCGTGGGAGGATCGCTGTGAGTCTTTTGGAATCTTTCGTGATCTTTCCAAGGCCTTTGACTGTGTGGACCATGACATATTAATCAATAAGTTAAAGTATTATGGTGTACGCGGGTTTGATCTTTATTTTCTATCTTCATACCTACGCAATAGAAAACAATATGTAAACGAAAATGACTCTCTGTTATTTGACTCCCTTGTGCAGATGGGTGTTCCTCAAGGATCAGTTTGGGACCTTTTATGTTCCTGGTCTATATAAGTAACTTGCCTCTGGTAGTGGAGAGGCTGTCCGAAGTTGTCCATTTTGCAGATGACACTTCTCTACTGCTAAGGGTAAAAAAAATTAACTGGTTTGCGTCAATTACGAAGGCTACAGCCGAAGGTTGCAAAAAAATGCAAATATAATTTATAAAGTAATTTAATTAGATCAATTACAATTACAATTAAGAATTAACACTAAGACGTGATGATTGCTCGACGATCGAATCAAAAGTGACGCTCCCTATGAGGCTCCGTCCGGTGTCCAACTCGCTTGCTGTGTAACCATTCCGATATCGTGTGACCAGAATGTGCATCGGGGTGGTCATCACGTAATCCATTTCCGGCAAATGTGAATGTGTTACATGTGATCGGAATGTTGCATCGGGGTGGTCATCGCATGATCGATTTCCAACAAATATGAATGTGTAACGCGTCCAATAACTTGGTACTTAACGCGCACAAAACCAAATGCTTACGTTTTACTGTTTGTAAGTTGCCGGATTTTCAAAATATTAAGATTGTCGATGAGGTCATTCCTTACGAAAGCTCTACTACATTTTTTGGATTTTCTATTGATGCAGTGGGGACCGCATATTGACAAACACTCTAAGAAGCTCAGTACAGTAGTTTTTGCCATACGCAAGATTAGGCAGCTGACTGTCGAGGCAACTGCAAAACTAGTTTATTACGCGTACTGTTACAGCCTTATGTCCCACAGATTATTATTATGGGTATCTGCAGCCGGTTTAAACACAATATTTATACTACAAAAACAGGCTGTTTGGGCAATCTACAATCTGGGTTCACGGGAATCTTTTTTTTTTTTTTTTATGGCATACGCAGGCAGACGAGCAGTCGGGCCACCTGATGGAAGTGGTCACCGACACCATAGACGTTGACAATACCAGTGGTATCGCCGACGCGCTACCTACCGTGAGACATAGGGTGTTAAGTCTTGTTTACCAGTAAATACGCTGGCTACGTTGCCGTTCAAACCGGAACGCAGCAGTGTTTTCACACTACTGCTTCGCGGCAGAAATAGGCACCGCGTGGTCCACCAGACGGTCTCCTGTAAACAGGGACCTACCACCGTAGAATCTTTACGTAATGTTCTTAATAAAGTGAAATTTTAACTACATATTTTAAAATATTATGTACCGCGTCAAAATATTCATATGTTTGCTAAAAAGATATTAGGCCGCGCAGGGTTGAATTGAACCCTAGAGCTACCCAGATTTAGACTAACCTGAACCAAAAATATTTCATGTATAATAGTATAAGAATGTATAATAAATTAAATGCCTGCCAAACGCAACTGATTGATTCGAGCTTTCGTAAAGTTGTCAAAACAACGCTTATAGAAAAAGCCTACTATTCTGTTATTAATTATATTGAGGACCAAGATGTGTGGAAATAGTTTATATTCTGCCCTTGAAAACTTCCTGGTAACTTAAAAAAAATATATTGTTCAAATTTTGGTTTTTAGTTCTTTTTTAATTCATAATTGAAAAGAAAAGACCGCATAGTTTCTTGCCGGTTCTTCTCTGGACGGGTCTGAGTTTGTGAACCACTGGTAAAAGGATAATTTTTGACGTTCATTAGTGCTCAGTGGAGCCTAAATTGAATAAATGATTTTGACTTTGACTTTGACTAATGTTAGGGAGCCGTGTCCTCTATCTAGCCACCACTTTAAAACGGGGCGTATGGCCTCCACTGTTCGACGGCCGGCGCTGGGTGCTCCAGCCGCAGCTCCCATTCCTGTATAGCAGGGAGTGCCATCCGTCTAGTAAATAATTGATGTATATCTATAGCATGATAAGCATTCTATTTATAATATGTACATTGTATAGGAATGTCTGTAAAATATAATTAATCTATAATATGAATTTAATTATATGTATAACAATTTATGAGATATGAAGTTATTCGAGGTGCATTGTAAGTTATACTGAATACCATTTTGTCTACTGAAATTTCATAATTGAAATTATAATATATGATGAGCGACATTTAACATGCTCTTACTGTGAGTTATTTCTTAATAACAGATCTTGATTAAAGGCCAATATATCACGGGGATATATGTGTGATTTTGCTATGAAACAAAAGCCTCATTGTTAGTACAACAATAGCTTTTCGGTCATGAATCATGTAAGCATTCATATTGGTTTAATTTATACCCTTAATACTGCTTTGTTAATTAACACACTTAGTGCTTTTTTACTTTTAATATATTAAACCTAGTACGCCTTATGTACGTCTAAGTATTATTATTTTAGACGTACATAGTATAAGGCTAAAAAGCTTGCTGACAGGATTTTCTTAGTTTTTCTGTGGCTGGACCCGGCCGCTGGTACTATGTCCCAATGCTTTGACAAATTGGTACGGGGGATGAATTGCGAAATCTTGCTAAAACTATGAAGAAAAAAAAATAAGTTGGCATTTTATAGCACATCTAAATAAAATTAATAAAATAATTAAAATTTTACTACTTATTAAATAAACGCATAAAAACAGGCTCCATTTTATTTATTACAAACATACTATGTTTGACAAAACTTTAATGAATTGCTTACGGAGCTATTTAAATAAGTACTATATAGATCGTTTTAAAATCATACCATTGACATCTTTTTTTGTACGCTCAAACTGACGTATAATGAATAGACCTTTAAAGTTTGTAAGAAATTAAAGCTATGCAGTCGTATGTCGCTAGGATGTATGTAAGAGTTTAATGAAATAAATAAATCAGACATCAAAAATTTTATTATAAATACAATGATTGGTTGGTCACAATGGCATAAGAATTAATAGCGTAAAATTCAATATAGTTGATTCTGTAACTTGTTCGGTGTCAAAACCCAAAGTATTTTTAATAAAATCAAAGCAGTAAAATAATTTTTTAAATAATTAAAGAAATTTTAACGATTTATTCATTTCATATAAAAGTAAAAAAGAACATTTTTTAACTAAGTGAAATTTCACATAAATATTCAACACGCATAGTCAGTTTTTGAGCAATTTCTGGCACCAACTTGGGAAGAACTGCAATTAAACATTTCGTTCTCATTATCAGTGTGATATTAATGTGAGCTTAAGATCGTCTTCTGGAATACACTTGGAAAACCTTCCACATACTTTTTTACACGTTCTATTTAAGGGTAAAGATTTTAAACATGAAAAACTTTAATATCCATTTTTTTAAATAAATATACGAATAGATTTTATAAAAATTAGTGTATATATATTTGAGTTCATAAATAGATTTAAAACCTATACTTTTACCCTATAACTTTACATCCATTTCACTTTATCTTAACTCAAATATGAGTGAAGATAAGGCAATGGATAAAGGTATCTGAACAACTAACGTCAAATGAATAAGAATTAGTTAGGCAAAAACTTTTGATAACATTTTATAAAACAAAAATTCATGCTAAATGTAATTTTAATAGAAAAAATGGGTAGGCTAGCTCCTGCACTTAATAACATAATTTACCAAATTAAAATTAAGCAAAAAAACTGCGGTACTTTAAGAATATATAAATGTTAATAGTTGTATTAAAATTGCTAACATTTTAAGGAGTGACCGACTTGTAATTGAATCTGCAAAAGAGGGATAGATCAGTTTAAAACATACTTAATTAACTGCAAAGGTGTAATTTTAACTTATGTCATAATAAATAATAATAATAACCTCCAAGTCAATTTCGACTACGGTGTCTGATCTATAATAGAGATCAGCCAACCGCTCAAGATATATAGTCCACAACCATAGATGCACTCCCTTTTCTTTTACACTCTCATAATCCAATGGGACGGAAGACTGACATGACCGGAGAGAGACAAGGCGCAGGACAAACTACATGCCCATTCTACGCATGGTTCATTTTACTTTACAGGTGATAGTGTGATCAGCTGGTTAGGTTTTTCCCTAACTGAAATGAAAACACTTTAAAAATTAGTTAAGTCTCCGCAGGATTCTAATTCACGGCCTCCGGTTTCTAATACACTAACCTTTTGTGCTGGGCTACGGAGGCAGTTCCTATACTAAATAAAACAGTTTTAAGTTCTAACTAACCCTTGGTCCGCAGAATAGGCAATCTGCCTCGTGACGATGGGCCCTTGGACGGGTTTGAAACGTCGGGTATAATAAAACTTTATTATTTATCATGCATAATATTCACGTATAAAACTAACAGTATTATGCTAGTATATTTTTTTTAATGTATAATAACATATGAAATAATATTTTTTTATTTCTATTACAATAGTTGATTGGCACTAAAATAAGCATAGAAAATAAAAACACGTTTATAGTTTGTTTTTGTACTGTGGGTGTACAACCGGTGACTGTTCCTTGTAAGTTATATATTGGTAATGTTTATTTTATACGTCGATTTTCATTCAGTCATTGACATCTTGGTGACAATCTAATATATAAAATTCTTATGTCCTACGTGTTAGGCGGCCGATTCTTATGAAATTTTTTAGACACATTCGATAAATCTGAGAATTATCTATTAATCTATTTTTCTAAGCCCGAGGTGATAAGTTGTCAGTTGTAAGGTGGCAATTTTTGTGCTTAACTTTTTAATATTTTATTATTGTATATGTGGATTAAAAATACAAATAATCTTATTTTTTCACCTTTCTATAACCAACCCCTGCTTTTTAATTGTCAATTTGTATAATTTTATTACTTTTAATCCCGCTCGAAAACATCATTATTACTTAATTAGTTCCCCTCCACGTGTGTATCGGTTTATGGAATTATTCATCATTTTAAGTTATCTACATGGCAAAACAACGTTTGCGGGGCAGCTAGTTCATATATAAGAATGTGCGACGCCACTTTGTTAGCAAGGGTTCCTTTTATTACATGTATTTCAGATCTCGTTTGGCTTAACTATAATAATAACTTGTACATAATAGCTTTAACTGTTTATAGCCATAAATTTTGATAATTAAACTTTTAAAAATAATAATATTTATAAATCGTAGGTTGAGTACCTAGTGAACCGCAAAAGCTGAGTACGAAATGTTGATCCAAAATATTATATAAAAAGTTTGCTCTCTGAACCGACTCTTTTTTTGCCCCTTGTAAATTGATAACCTTAATCCGTTTTCTCGTTCATGCAGCAGTAGCAAATTTTTAAAAGTATGTTCATCTAATGCATATCACCACTCTTCACCGTTTAAACAGAATGATCCATATTGGTCCACCATTTTTTTAAAAACCAAGTGTTTTTCAGTATTTTTTTTTAATTATTATTTCCTATTGATGATTTAAATGAGGTACAAAATATATCTTTAAAAAATCTGACATCAAAATCATAAGGCACCATTTCATATGGCCGTCATATCGGTCACACATTGCGTGTTGAACTGTTGTCGAAGGAAATAAAACAGAACGTATGACCTGCCTCCGTAGCCTAGTGGTATGGGCGTATGCTTTAGAAACCGGAGGTCGTGGGTTCGAATCCTGCGGGACTCAACAAATTTTCATTGTTGTTTCCTAGTTGGTTAGGCAATTTTGGCCGATCACCCAATTGTCTGAAAAGTAAGATGATCCATGCGTCGGATGGGCATGTAAAAGTCGTCCACCCACCAACCGCATTAGACCAATGTGGTGGGATACGGTCCAAACCTCCTAAGGGATAGGGGTGTATTAGGGGAGGCCTATGTCCAGCAGTGGACTAACAAAGGCTGATGATGTGTATTATGACACCGAGTAGACTCTGGCATGAAAATAAGTTAATGAAAATTATTCTCTCGTTCAAAGTTAAATACATACATAACATTTATACAAATTACTGGTTCTGCTAAGCTTCAATATTAATAATAGTTCTACTACCGATTTCAAGAGACTGGATCCAACCACCACAGACCAGGGAATGACGGATCCCGCTGTACCATAGCACGAGAAAACCAATAATTTGTTTAACACAAAGCTCTGAAATCGCTCTTTAACGGAAAATGCCGTCACACACCAGTTCAGACTCCTCGGGAAATCCACGCAATCCAAGTGGATAGTCTGTAAGAAGACGACTTGTGGAAAGTAATTTGAAACCACTCAGAAACTCAAACGGCCCAAAGTTGAAAGAGGTCATCGCGTTTCAAGATAACGATTTGCACGAGACCACATACACTGGTCAACTGAGGATTGGTCAAGGGTTATGTTCTCCAAGAAATCCATATTAATTATTTATGCCAACGACGAAAGATCAGATATAGCAGAAGAACGAATTAACCAAGCGTAACGTACAGCAGTGGGTCTGTTCATGTGTTGGCGGGAATTCTTCCGGAGTCGCAATGAGTTGGTGCTAATAGAAAATGAGACTTTGATTGGTCAAAGATATGTCAATGAGATCCCTAATGATCATCTAATGAATATGTTAAACTGTTATGGACAACATGGATGAAAATAGTATTTTTATGCATGACAATGCCCGGTAACACACTTATCAAATAGTGAATGATTACGTTGAAAAGGTCAATTTCAACTGAATAGAGTGGCCAGCACGCAATCCCAATCTAAACCCGATCTAGCATGCCTGGGATGTCTGCGAACTCGAACGACGTATTAAGGGATGAAACTCCCGGCGAGATCACATGAAGACAACACTAAGTACTAAAATTGAAATAAAAAAAACATTGAAATTGAAAAGTACTGTATTATCCAAGTTTACTTCACTTTTTCTTTCAGATTATGTTTTTCATAAATTATTAATAAATTAATAAAAAAATTGATTTTATTTTAAGTATATTTAATTGCCTATCATGAACAATTAGTTCAGCTAGCGTCTTTATCTTTTGTGATATTTAAACGTTATGAATCTACTTGTGATATTTTAATTTTGTTCACGGCTATAGTTCATTTATGTTCAAATGAATTATGTAAGTACCATTTGTTTAATAAATTTTGCCATCGTGTATGCAGGAACATGTTACCATTGCTAGAGAAGGTTTGGGACTTCTGATCAAAATACGGCGATATCACGAGAGTCAGATCGATAGCTCTGCCTCATGCTCATAATAAATAATACCCTTCCAATCGCACCACACACACAGCATCACCTTGTTGCGAGTTAACCCGGGTTCCGCCACAGTCTGTGAAGCCTGACCTGCCTTTGACCACGACCTTTTTCGCACGTTCTCGCTCTACGTGATCCACTTTTCATCGCTAGTTATCAGCTTTTTCGAAGATGGTTCGGTTCGGTAAAGAATCACAAACGAGTACACGGCCTATAAGGTTCGTTTCAGTGAGCTCGTGAGATACTCTAATATCGAGCTTTCTTGTGTAGAGTAAGACTAAGTAGTCTTTTAAATGTGCCAAAATTGTTTTGTAGGTCAATTCTCAGTTTTAGCTACGTTATAATACATGCAATACCGCTCTTGCTATACTTTTCCAATAATGGCATCAATTTTATTCGTAATTAGGTTACCCATGTGACGTGTATCTTTGACATAAAAATTTTGGATTGAAAACGCTTAAACCAGATTTGTGCTACTCTTACACTGCACTAGGTCCATAAACATCGCTAATATTTTATGTGGCTTGCGTTTTAATTTTTCCTTTTTGTAGTAAAAATTTTTAATGTATCGAATTTGTTTATTACACTCACTCAACATGAGAATACGAAAAAGAATTAATGTTCACTCATAAAGATTTTATTAAAAGTTCTTACATATTATAATGCGAAAACACTTTTTCCCCAAAATATTACAGCAATATAAAATTGTACTTTACTATAAGCACAAAATCAATCCGGCTACTAAAGTTACCGACATAGTGTGAAGGATTCGTTGATGTGACAGTGGGCTGTTCACGTGGTCAGAGGAATCGAGAGTCGATGGGCCTATTAGGTTCGGGAGTGGAGGCCGGACTCCCGACCAGGTGGGTTGCCGGTCTTCGTGCAGTAGCCGGTTCAAGCTGGCAGCGAGTAGTACGAGATCGGCTGTGTTAGCGTTCATTAAAAAAAGGCGACGTACAGCAGAGGAAGGACAAAGGCTGCTGATGATGATGATGATGATGAAAAACAATGACCATACTAATTTAATAAAAATATTGCTATGCTAATATGATATGGTGACATAAATCTTACTGTTGCTTACGCGTAATAAATGAGACATTTTAACAGGTTTTGCCACCGCGTGTAAATGTAACGAAATTTGTCAACGCATGTTAAAAAATAGGCAATTAAAGGACTGAATGATTTTGACGAATCTTTTATCTGATGTAACTTATACTACACATCACATCATCAGCCTTTGTTAGTCCACTGCTGGACATAGGCCTCCCTAATACACCTCCATCCATAAGGGGGTTGGACCGTATCCCACCACGCTGGTCCAATGCGGGTTGGTGGGTGGACCGACTTTTACATGCCCATCCGACGCATGTAATTATTAGAAATATTAACTTATACTATGTTTATTTTAAAAAAAGTAACTTATTTTATTTACTTTACCACGCCGACAAAAAATTTACTCGAGCACGATTTTTCGTGATTGAACAAATGAAATGTGTGATGCACGCCTGAGGATTATTTAAGCGTGCATCATAAATTTGATCGCTTAAACGTGCCGAGTTATTTGTTCAAAAAATTAAAATGTCTGTCAAACTCTTGCCAGGCAAAAAAAATTGTACGTAATTTTATTATTTTCTTAATAAAGTCTTGTTAAAGCCAATATATCAGGGGATATATGTTTGTTTTGCATAAACAAAGTTTTAGTACAACAAACTTTTGGGTCGAATCATGTAACATTTTTCGGTTTTAATTTATCCCTTTTTTAAAATTAAACACTTAGTGATTTTTCCTTTTATTAAACCTAGAACCCTATTCTCTAAAATAAAAATATTATTATTTTAGACTACATTTCCTTTTAAAAAGGAAATTTTCTTAACTTTCGTCGGACCCCCGTGGTACTATGTCCCAATGCTCGACAAAGTGGCCGGGATGGTGCAAATCCAAAACTATGAAAAAAAAAAATAAGTTGGTTTTAACTCTGAAAAAATTGAAATATAAAATTTTACCATAAATAAACGCATAAAAAAACCCATTTATTAAATTACAAACATCTATTTTAATTTTAATTAACTTCCCAAGCCAGTGGTATGGGCGTGTGCTTTTAAAACCAGGTCGTGGGTTCGAATCCTGCGGATCCAAAAATTTTCCTTTTTTCCTTGTTGGTTTGGACAATTTTTGGCCGGTTGTCAAAACAAAGATATCCATGCGTCGGATGGGTAAAAAAGTCGTCCATCCAAACCTGCATTGGACCGGGTGGGATATCAAAACCCCTAATGGATGTTGTTTTGGGAGCTGTCCACGTGGACTAAATGGTATATGATGATGATGATTGATGATACTATTTTTAAAAAACTTTAATAATTGCCCAGGGTATTTCTAAATATATAGATCTTTAAATCTACCTTGACTCTTTTTTGTACCTCAAAACGATAATGAATAGACCTTTAAAGTTGGTAAGAAATTGAACTATGATCGTATGTCGCTAGGATGTGTGTGGTTTAATAAATAAATAAATCGACACAAAATTTTATTTAAATACAATGATTGGTTGGTCCAAATGGCAAAGAATTCAAGCAAATTCAAATGTTGATTCTGTCGGTCGGTGTCAAAATCCTAAATTTTTAAAAAATCAAAGCAGTAAAATTAAATTAATTAAAGAAATTTTAACTTTTTCATTTCAAAAAATAAAAGAACTTTTTTAACAGTGAAGTTTCCATAAATATTCCACTTTAGTCGTTTTGACATTTCCCCAAAACTTGGGAAGGCTGCCTAACATTTCGTTCTTAAAAGTTTGGATTATCAGGTGATTTTGTCGATCTCCTTTAAATAACTTGGAAAACCTCCCACATCTTTTTTAACTAGTTCTATGTAAGGGGTAGATTTTAAACTGAAAACTTTAATATCATTTTTAAAATAAATAAATAAGTTTATTTTAAATATTGGTTTATATATTTTTTCCACATAATTTAAAACCATCTTTTCCCCTAAAACTTTCATTCATTTCTTTATCTTAACTCAAATATGGTGAAATAAGGCAATGGATAAAGGGTATCTGAACAACAAAAATGAAAAAATTAGTTAGGCAAAAACTTTTCATAACATTTTATAGACCAAAAATTCATGCTAAATATAATTTTAATAGAAAAGGTGGGTAGGCTAAAACTTAATAATATAATTTATCACATTAAAATTAGGCAAAAAAACTGCAGTACTTTATGAAAATATAAATGTTAATAAATAGTAGTATTTAAAATTGCTAACATTTTAAGGAGTGCCCGACTTATAATTGAGTCTGCGATCTGTAATAAATAATAATAATAACCTCCAAGTCAATTTCGACTACGGCGTATGATCGACAAGGAGCAGGACAAACTACATGCCCATTCTACGCATGGTTCGTTTTACTTTACAGGGGATAGTATGATCAGCTGGTTAGAGAATTTCCTAACCGAAAAGAAAACACTTTAAAAATTAGTTAAGTCTCCGCAAGATTCTAATCCACGGCCTCCGGTTTCTAATACACAAGCCTTTTGTGCTGGGCTTAGTTTTAAGTTAGCTAACAACCTGGTCACAGAATATCACAGAATATCTGCCTCGTGACGATGGGCCCTCGGACGGGTTTGAAACGTCGGGTATTATAAAACTTTATTATTTATCATGTATAATATTCGCGTATAAAACTAACAGTATTATACTAGTATATATTTTTTTAATGTATATAATATCATATTAAATAATATTTTTTCATTTCTATTACAATAGTTGATTAGCACTAAAATAAGCATAGAAAATAAAAAGACATCCATAGTTTGTTTTTTTACTGTGGGTGTACAACCGACGACTGTTCCTAGAAATTCCCTAATCGGTCCTTTGTAATTTATATATTGGGTAATGTTTATTTTATACGTCGATTTTCATTTAGTCATTGACATCTTGGTGACAATCTTATATATAAAATTCTTATGTCCCACGTGTCAGGCGGCCAATTCTTGTGAAATTTTTTAGACATATTCGATAAATCGGAGAATTATCTATTAATTTATTTTTCTATTATATTTATTTTAAGTCCGAGGTGATAAGCTGTCAGTTGTAAAAAAAATTGTAATTAATTAAAAAATAGGCAATTAAAGGACTGAATGATTTTGACGAATCTTTTATCTAATGTAACTTATGCTATATTTATTTAAAAAAAAAGTTACTTATTTTATTTATTTTACCACGCAGACAAAGAATTTACTCGAGCACGATTTTTCGTGATTAAACAAATGAAATTTGTGATGCACGCCTGAGGATTATTTAAGCGTGCATCATAAATTTGATTGCTTAAACATACCGAGTTATTTGCTCAATATATAAAAATCTTTTCAAACTCTTGCCACGCTAAAAAAATTGTACGTAATGTTATTAATTTTTTTTAGAGTGAAGTCTCTTAAAGAATTAATGCCAAGGTAGGTTTAACGGCACGATAAAAATGTATATTCTTGTAACTCATTATTTTTTTTACATTATTTTACAAGAAATAGTTCTTGTTACAAAAGTATTAGAGGCTATCTTTGTTCCATTAGCTGCATATACCATAATAGAAGCGGATTAAATTAAAACTTTTACAGTATGTTTATTCTCTACCCTAATTGATTAAAAATTGTCTTTTTTATGATTTTAATTACATATTATATGTTACATAATAAATGTAACTACGTTTTGCTACGTTAATATTCGTATTTATTAATATTTACTTAATATAGTGATATGACTACAAAAAACAAAAGAAAGAGTCTGAATACGGAACTTTATTCTTGCATCGACTATGTTAGCCTATTAAGAGATGAAATAAATTTTCATAGAAATCTATTCATATAATTATTCCATAAAGGACAAAGGAGACGGTTCCTTTTACGCCGCAGAGGCTTGCCATTCCAAACCAGTAATAGGTCGATATTCAATAAAAAACAGAATCACTCCTATATAGACAGGCTTTGATGTTTTAGAGGAAACATATTTTTTTATATTATAGTGAACAATTAAGGTTAAATGTTTGGCCTGAGTTAAACTTAGTTTAAACTAATTAATAAATAATTACCTGTTAATAATAACCCATATATTAAACATATTAAAATAATTTAAAACGTTTAAGCCGATTCATTTTGGATATAATGCGTATAACTCATTTATATTTCATAACGACGGCACTATTTAGCTTTTTCATCGGAAAACATATAATATATCGAAATATGACCGACTTTAAATTTGACCCGATTGTTTTGACATACACGGTGACTCAAGCCCATTCTCAGTTCGACTTACTCTTTATCTTAAATTGATTTAAAGATATTTATTTTTAATGAATTTTTAACTTAATATTTTCTAATAATTACATAGAATGAACAGTGTGCTAATTTTAATTCATATTAATCCAATCCGCTTGTAGGCAACTTAAGTCGACTTACAAAGTCATTTTCATGTGAAATTTTTTATTTTATATCCACGGTAGTAATAAATCATTCAAGGCACTGTGAAATGCTAATTGAGTGACGCATTGCAGAGGTTATACATTAGAAAATTATACTATAAGAAAAACTAATAAAATTGAATCGAGTAAAAAATTGTTAGAATTTTCTCATTTATTTTTGTATTTATCTAAAAGTCGTTCAAAGAGTCACTTTTACATTTTCGCTTTAAGTTTTCATTTATAATTTTATGTTTACAGTTTCCACTTCGTATTGTTTATTTAATGTTTTCTTTTGCGAAAATTAGAAGATAATTTATTTTAAGTTAAACTTAGTTAAATTTGTTATTGATGCATGTGGAATTCACCTGTAATTGTCCGTCACAATAGTGAAATCATGTATATGTACTAATTGTTCCTGTTTTTATCATATTAGACATGTAAGATAACTGATGTGAACGAACGTTGGTGAATCTGGTAAATAAAATAATAATAGTAATATAACTTTAGTTAAAAATATTCTGCAAAAAATTCAGGTAATTCTTAGATTCCTCTGTTTTCCTCTAATTTTTTATTAAATTAACAAAGGTTGTGTAAATGTACCCTCCTATTAGAATAAAAGTTTTAACGTATGAACTCTAACTTTTCTAACAAGAATGTTGGGTCACAAATTAATGAAAATGAATGGCTGTGCCCGTAATTGTGCTAACCATTTTCGAATATCTATTATATTATTTCGCTAATATGGCTTCTAATTCATCAAATGTATGTTCGGGGTGCAAGAATAAGATAAATTCAAAAGAGTTATTGCTATGTTCCTTTTGTGGTTTGCGATATGATCTGGTCTGCGCTAATATATCTGAAAAAAAAAATGGTATGAACAAAAATCAGAAACTATCTGGAGTGCCCATAACACCAATACACTATTCGGACAGTGTTATCAGACATCGAACGTCTCAAATGTTACTGTCAAAACCTCTGAGCAGCGGCAGTTGATCAGATCTGTCAATACGAATGTGACTTGGATGATATAAGGAGGCGTTATAAAGGATATTGTCGACAATTTTTCAAGCAAAAATTACGAAGGAACTTGAAAGTCTCTCAAGCAACAAATGCACAATACCACGAAACTAATACTTTTATAAGCAAACAATACGAAGATTTAAAATCTACTTTCGAGGAGAAATCAGTGCTGATATCTAAGTTTCAGGTACATAATGAGTCCCTACAGGGTGTGTTTCAAGATTTATCGGACAGACTCAGACATAGCGAGCAAATTTTGCGAGAGTAATATTGAAGTAAACGGGATTCCGGAGAACCGCTCCGAAAAGTGGATAAACTCGGTTTCACAACCGTTTGTGACATTGACGTCGGCATCTTCAGGCGGAAAATAACGAAATCTTTGTAACGTCGCTTTGCATTTTTTTAGAAATACTAAGAATTAAAAAATCGCGTCAGCGAAAATTACAATAGAGTTATAATAATTAACAGTCACCTACCTCGAAATTGTCATTGAACAGTGTTCCACATATTTAAACCATTTTTAAATAAACATCTTTTAAAAAACTCGCCATTTCAAAATCTATTTAAAGTCATACAGTTTTAGTCTTTATTCAAGTAAATTTATTTAAAAATTCTTTATTCTATTGAGATAGAAGTTGCAATAGAAGAAATTTTTATAACATGTATATCTTTAAACAAATCCGAAATTCAGACCGCGATGCATTATAAATGGGTAAAAGTTGTTATCTGCTTATTTTGAGAATAGTGGAGCAAATATACAAGATAGATCAAAGTAAATTGATTCACGTGCAATTGGAATTTATGGTAGGTATTTAAAATTATATATAAATTTCTAGAAATATAATTTATTATCATTAAACGTTGCAACATAGAAATGTGTGTCACAGATTTGTCGCCGCATATCAAGTTATATTTGCGCACTTTAGCTATTGTTAAATTAGGTGGACTGTGAATTTATGATGCAGCAGATTTTCGAATTTGTACCCCGATATTCGAAGTGAAGGAATGCCCTTTAAAAGATATTTTTAAATTTTATGTGGATTTGAACTGCAATTCACAGCAAATCAGCGTTAATACTATTGTCTTAGAAGTTATAAGTTAGCTTACACTGCCTGGGATAACATTATACTTATAATACACACATTGAAGTATATTTTATAATACACACGCAATATAAAAGCGTGTCGAAATTTTTTTTTTTTAGTCAATCAATCAGTGTATTATAATCCATTGTCGTTTAAATACATTTTATTTCCCTTACATTTTTGAAACTGCTTCTCATAGAAATTTGAAAAAAAAGGGATTCTTTACAAACAAATAATGAACATGTACCTATTGATTTTAAATAAGGAAGTGACTTATCAAATCCACTAATTTATGGATTTTTCGCTTTACTTTAATATATTTATTCCCGACTTTGCTAGGGCAGACTAAGTTGGTATGATGACCGTGATCATGGATGCTGAAAAGAATCCCGAAACGTCGGAATAAATATATTAGTAACCGAAAAATTAGTAGATTTGATATGTATATGTCGCGTAAATAAAAGAAATAATTAGGAAGTGACTTCCTCGTAAGGTATATCAATAAACCATCGCGGCATAAGCCTACATTTAGCTCAAAGAAATGTAATCATTTTAGAATTCGCACAGTAAAGACATAAATCCGTGCTTGAAATCCACTTAAATTGATTACGCATAAAATGGCCTAAATTGGCTCACTTGAGCCTACCGGCCTTTTGACAAGATTGACTTTATCTTTTACTTCCGATATTGTTTGTTCGCAAGTATTAATTACGTACGTGTTATACCTAAAGTTAAACTGGACCGACTACGTTTCAATATTTTATTTTTAACTCATTCTCTCCTTATTGGTGCAGTAACGATTTCACCTTCTTCCGCGAAGACTAAAATTTTGTTCCTTAGTTTGACGAAACAACGAAACTATAAAAACCGAAAAAGGTACTATATGCTTAAATAACGCCAAAAAGCAATTTCCATCACGGCGTAGAATCAAGTAAGTCTTCGTCAAAGTAAGTCTGTGAGTATGTTAATACTTACAATATGAATACTCAAGCGAAACGCTATAAGTCGTATGTCAGTATATTATTACTCACATACGACTATTGATGAGTAGTAGTAGTAGTATATTAATATATTAAACATTCGTTCAATGCAAATATACATACGCAGGATAAACTTTCCTTGTGACCATGCTCCACAGCGCCTGAACATCCAAACATTGAGTTTTACCGGGCTTGAATAATAAACGGTAAAGGGCTGTAATATTATTTACAATACATATTTATTTTTATTTTCGCTATCCTGAGTAAAAATATTATCAAAAAGTAGCTTTTATACCAAACACCATCAAAACAATTTTGATGAATGTATGATTATTTTGAATATTTTTTTACATAAATATATATCTAAAAACGTATTAGAGGCTGTGTTTTTACGTATTTTTTTATGTTATCGTTATTACTTTAAAAAAATATGTGTTTTGTCTATACTGCGAACTAGTAGTTGAGCTTAGCTTTGTAAGTTAGAGCATCACTATGATGAGTCGTTTACAATGCAAACTCAATCTATACAGTATACACATAGTACATAAATTAAATTATAATTTTCAACACATAATTACAAAATATATCCTAGCAGTTAATTACGTAATAGCGAAAAGCAAGCTTACGTCGCTGAGGATGTTACAATGTACATGCACTACTTGGTTTTTCTATGGGTTACGTTATTAATAATAAAGGTACCTTTGAAATAAAAAGAAACTTGAAAGAAGAATGCAATATTGTTTTTACCTTATTTTAACATTATAGTGCACTGCCTCACACTTAAGTGAGCTGTCTTATAATTTTTTATCATAAAAATATTTCCAGACAAGACACAACTCATAAAAACCACCTTCTGAGCTTCTAATCGTATCGTTTTATACTCACAAGCAAAATAACCATAACATTTAAATTTGGACATGAATATACGAAGTTTCACTAAAAGTATCGGAAATGAAGTATCGAATATTTCTACTATTCCTGTATTATAAAAATCTTTTTAATTGCAAACTCTTTGGTTTTGAAAATCGAATACCATTTATTTATTTAAAAAAAGATTCTTTTGTTTCAAGGTATTGTCAAAGTTATTTAGTCGTTAAGAAAATGTAATTAACTCGAGAAAATTCAAGATCGATGTTTTGTTATGACTTTCAAAGTGGTTTAACAGAAAAACAGTTGACCGGATGATTTTTGTATTTGGTGATGAAGCCCCATCAAAATGTACAATTTATTGCTGGTTTGCTAAATTTCAACGTTGACGTGTCAAGCTCGGTGATGATCCCAGTCAAGGTCGTCAAAAACCGTAGTCACACAAGAAAACGTTGATGCTGTGCATAAGCTAATTGAGGAAGATCGACATGTGACATGCCACGAAATTCAACCGCAACTTTAGACTTTGGCATGAGTCAAATACAAATAATCTTCCATGAACAATTATGTGAAAAAAGTTATTTTCCCTATGGATACCGCTTCCGCGAGCCGCGTTCGCTCTGTGTAGAGCAAAAAGCGGCTCGCGTTACTTAGTGAACGGTCGTCAGAACTATCGAAAGATTCCACGCAGTATCCTCAAATGCTATATACAACATCATATCAGGTGGCAAATCCTGGATATACGCAAACGAACCCAAAACAAAAAGCCAGTTACGAGTGTTTGAAAATGAGTTAAAGCCAACAAAAATTATTTGTTCACGGAGTGTTGCAAAATAAATATTGGGTGCGTTTGTCTCCAAAACCAGCCACATTGTGGCTATTCCTCTTGAAAGACAAAGAACGGTTAATGCAGAATAGTATGCTAGCACTTGTTTGCCACAGGTTGTTTCTGAACTCCGTAAAGAGAACTGCAATTGCCGCATCATCGTCCATCACGTCAGAGTGAGTTCTCACACCGCGCACGGAACAACAGAGTTTTTGAATAAGAAAACATAGAATTATAAGACTATCCCCCGTACAGCCCCGACCTGAGCCCTAATGAATTTTATTCTTTCCCTAAAATAAAGAATAAATTGCGTGGTCAGAGATTTTCATACCTGAAGGAGCTGTGGACGCCTACAAAACGGCCATTTTAGAGACCGAAACTTCCAAACGGAAAGGTAGCTTTAATGGTTGGTTCCATCGTATGAAAAAATGTGACAAGTTTTGCAGTCAGAAATTTTCAGTGCCGCCCTCGTAAAAAAAACGAACGGAAGCAAATAAAAAGGATCTTACAAATTCAACCTGGGATAATCATAACAACGCTTGATGTTTTATAGCGCCGTTCCAGCCATCCGTTTTTAAGAACTGCATACTGATGTCATTAAATATTTTCTAATGACCTGAAAACGTAAGTTGATCCTTTATCGGATGGAATTTTTATAAGCAAACACACGTAATACCCTGAAGTTAGCTATAGTCAACTGACAACTGTATTCATGATATTTATTTCTAAAAGCGTAGAATAAGATCAAAGATAGACGTTAAGCCATAGAACTATAACTTTAAATATGTGTACATAAGTACACACATGTTTTTAATTTATTTTATATCGTAAAGGTGCAATTAAATAAAATCTTTACAAACAAAGCCGAGCGTCATTAATGTATGTATAATATAACTTTTCTATCTATGCATCCGTAAAATATCCACACATAAACCTTACATTAGAAAATATTTATTTATTTTGTTACACCAACGAATATAGCACTACTACAAGAAAAATAGTTTTAGAGCTATATAAATACAAGGTTAAGTATCACTTCAATTAAAAGTATAATCCTCAATCTTAAAATATTAGTGCTACAATTTTGTGAGAAAAAAAAAATTAAAATCGTAAGTAACAAAATTTGAAATTAAAACAATGAAAATGCTTTGATACA
Source organism: Lamproptera curius (assembly GCA_029286875.1). Classification (NCBI taxonomy): domain Eukaryota; kingdom Metazoa; phylum Arthropoda; class Insecta; order Lepidoptera; family Papilionidae; genus Lamproptera; species Lamproptera curius. Next base: position 1,404,654 of record JAGSMT010000091.1, on the reverse strand, counting down.
GACAACAATCTTAGTAAATATAGAACAATACATTAAACAAAATGACATGGATTTTTTAATAATTTCCTAAAGTAAAAAAGTAAGCTTAATAATACAAGGGATTAACTCAAGAGGTTATATGCAAAGTATGACATTTTGTTTTTTTATATTTTTAAACATAGTTGATTATAAGATTTCGGGCGCTTTATTAACACATTCATATTACAATTAGCAAGATCAATAATTATTGAGTATATAATTATTTTTGTCGTCTCTAGAACATTATAATAATGCAATTACATATTGATTAAATGTTTTACTTGGTGCCTATATATTTAACGAACTTTAACAGCCATGCAAACACCATATTTTGCTTGCTTAATTTTTTAAGCCATCCTTGTAATATTGCTAGGGATGACACTTAAGACGCCTTAATCCTACAGTCTAATCCCATATTGCTTTGATATTCTACCAACATTTCGTTATCGTTTCAAACAGTCATTGGAGGCGACTAAAGGAAAATTCCCTACATGTATGAACTAATGCGAGAAAGGAATAGTCGAAGTAAAGTATTTTACACACCAGTTATTCAAGCTTGTAAAAGCATATATCCCTTTAATAGTGTAATGCAGCAACACAATACCCTGGCGACATAGTTTATTTTGAATTCGTAGCGGTTACGGTAAAAACGAGACAGGGTTGCTTAAAATTGTCAGAGGAAATTCAGTAACAACCCACCGTCAATACAACAACTAGCCCTGGTAGCAGTCAACCTGTTCACTTCAAGGTTTAACAAAAGGCTAATTTAGCTAGCAAAGGGCATGAAAAAGTTGTTTGGTGACATAATTGAATGGATTACAGAAGAATTTTTTATGTATAAAAAATTATAAAGCTGAGTAGAAAATTTAACAATGTAAGACGAGTGGGACCTATAAAATTATTTTATGTTTCCTTTGTAACGACATTACAGCAATAATATATAGCCAATACGTTGAACTAACAAAATGTAGGATTTCATTATCAAAGCAGAGCATGCTTACAATTAGCATACCGTATATTTTTAGCTTTCACGCAAAGTTCATATTAACAAGGTTAAAGTTTTAAGTGTTACAGAGCAAACTAAACCACATTGCACGTGGAGCTTGATATTTGCGAGCAAAACTTTTGACTGATTTATTTTTCCAAGTATTTCTACAGTTATTTATAAATAGTTTCACATTTTGTGTGTCTGTGTAATATCTAAATTATTTTGTAACTTAATATCCGTAGAGGGAAATAACTGGAGAATATAAGCCGGCCTACCAAATATAAAATATGGTTTTTAGGGTGTAAAGCATTGTTATATTATCCCTGTCCATTTTTTTGTGTACTCTCTACATGCCATGTTTATCTTTAGGCATTCTTAAGTGTTTTCTTTTTCTATTTTGTTTATTTTTTTTTGTATGGTGTAGTGTAATCAATTGTTATTATTTTTAGTAATTTATAACTTTCATAGCTTTTAAATTACGCGAATCCTACCCAATTGAATAAAATGACAAACTAATTTTATCGCTTTGATTCAGATATATTTTTAACACCGGTCATAACGACAGGACCGTAGCCAGCATATTAAATGGGTTAACGAGACTTAACACCCTATGTCTCATATTAGGTGGCGCATTGATGATAACCCTGGTATCACCGATGTCTATGACCCTTGCAATCAGGTGACCGCCTTCTAGTCTGCTTTAAAGTTGCCTGTCAAAAAAAAAATACTTTATTTCATTCCATTACAAAATAATTCTTTTTTAAAAAAATCAATGTGTATTTAAAACATTTATTTTGAACAAACACATTTGACTGTTACTCTGTTGTAGCTAAAAATAATTGATCGCGCGAGGCCAACGAATGCAAATGGGACAAAGTCTGTGCTCCTTGAATTCACGTTCTGCTTTTATAAATAGTCTACGTTAATTTCGAGGCAAGAAATATTCATTTACATTAAATTGTCACTAAATTCTTAAAGGACAGCGTTTAATTTATTTTTAATTTAATTTAATTTGTTCAATTAATTTATACATAAATTAATGTTGTAAAAACAACATTAATATATGAATAAATTAATTTAAGTTTAAATTATTTCCAATGAAAGAAATTCCAAAGAAAAAATACCATTTCGTATACAGAAGCATAAATATCAAGCAAAGAAGAAAGACTTATTTATTTACTAAGGACTTACTTAAAATAATAAAAAACAATTTTTATGATAATGTCTTCCTATAGTAGATTTGTATAGTAGTGCGTATAATTTGTATAGCGATATAACAAAAATAATTTAAATAATATTAACCTAACGTATTTTATGGATATAAAACTGAAACGTTGCATATGTTGAATTAGAATTTAGGAGTCAAATAATTTAAGCGTTAATTGCCTTTAAGGTTAGATAATTTAATTTTTTTAGTAATTTAAAAGTTGTAAATGTATTAAGAAATTAAAATATTTTAAGCCATATGTAGGAGTTTAACTTGACATTTCATCGTACTTCCCACAATTTAAGCCATGTCATCAGTTTAATGGATGTTCTAGCTCAACATTTTTGATAACATTTGCAAGAAATGTTCTAAACAGTTTTTGCCGACCTAAACCAATTTTGCCTCTTGTATCAACTTTCTACCCAATCTTCCAAAGATAAACATATTTAGAGTGTGTAGATATATTGGTCTGGACCCTCAAATATTTTTTTGACTCCGGCTATATGATAAATTTATGCCTTATTATTTTTTTTTTAATTTCTTTATTTTTTTTTAAATTGAATAGGTAAGAGAAAATTTCGACCAAAACGATGTTTTAATTCATATGAACAAATAATAACCTGCGGGACTGAACAAATTTTCCTGTTGTTTCCTAGTTGGTTGGCAATTTGGGCCGATCACCAATTGCCTGAAAAGTAAGATGATCCATGCGTCGGGAGGGCAATGTAAAAGGCGGTCACTCACAACTGCATTGGACCAGTTGGTGGGATACGGTCCAAAACCCTCTAATGGATAGGGTGTATTAGGGAGGCCTATGTTCAGCAGTGGACTATCACAGGCTGATGATGATGATGATATAAAAATTGCAGTATTTATTTATTTAAAAAGCTTTGGTTTCATAAATAACATTTAAAATTATTCAACATATCAATATACTGTTATCATTTTAATCGACTTTGAAATGGTATAAACACTAACTAAAATTGGCTTTAAATTCTACCAACTTTAGAGCAAATTTATAATTTCAATTTTATAATTATTTTTCTCCTCTATCTCTGTTTTTTTAAACGTTTTAGATACTACTCCTAAATGTTAAGTATAAAAATTTCTTAAATACTTGTTTCATTATAATTTTTATTTATTGCTAAAATTATTTTATCTATCGTCTTAATCTAAGTTTTTGTTGTTAATGTAAGCGGATAATAATATGTTTTTTTCCTATGCTTCTTGAAAGTGGTTACCGCATTTGTTAGCGAACTGTGACATGTTATAAGATGTTCACCTTATTAAAAAACCACAAAATGATTTTTGATAAAAATAATAAACTTTTTGTTGCATTTATTCACAATCAGTCGTGGTATACAATGTTATAATTCAAATTAGCTTTAAAAATAATATCTTTACAACTTCCATTGTTTTGTTGTCCGTCTAGTTCTAAGTCAACTAAAACTTAAATATCGGTGGTTGTTAAATATTTATTATTAATTGACAATTCTACAAAAAAGAAGTATTAATGTACTACTTCTTAAAGTATATCTTCGATAATAGTATACAGTTTAGATATATATCGCATAGTTGTAGGTTATGCAAGACAGAAAAAAAAATGGGTGCGTGTACTTATGTACGCGCGTGAGAAGTTATACTTCTTTGGCATCATTAAAAAATAGTTTTTAATTGCATGCAAATAATTAATTACAATAAAATAATAGAAGGATTGGAAAAGGATAATCAACAAAGTTCAGTTTAATTTGAAAAATTAAATAAATAAATATTTATTTTCTTACATTAAGTCTAACTATAAATTGTCTTATTATTCGAATTGTATTTTTAATTAAATGATGTCCACTTCCATAGTATCTTCCCGTAATGTCTGAATAGGAACTTCAGTTATCATTTTATCAAAAGTTTTCATTAAATTTATTTAGTTATTTTATAAATATTTATTGTTTATTCAATTTAATAGCAAATATTAAAATTAATATTATAATTTGATATTCAATTTTAATTTTATCACAAACTTTTATTAAATGTTTTCTAAATTTATTTCTTTATTTTGTGAATATTAAATAACCAATAATAAGTATTTAACATTAATAATTTAATAATATTTAGTGTTAATTATTTTAAATAAAAGTATTTTAATTTATATCAGTAAATAATACATGCATCATCAGCCTTTGATAGTCCACTGCTGGACATAGGCCTCCCTAATACACCCCTATCCATTGGGGGTTTTGGACCGTACCCACACGCTGGTCCAATGCGGGTTGGTGGGTGGACCGACTTTTACGCCCATCCGACGCATGGATCATCTTACTTTTCAGACAATTGGGTGATCGGCCAAAATTGTCCTAACCAACCAGAAACAACAATGAGAATTTGTTGAGTCCGCAGATTCGAACCCACGACCTCCGGTTTCTAAAGCACACGCCATACCACTAGGCTGCAGGCAGTTAGAGAGAATACTAATAATATTCATTGGTATTAATTAAACATTAAAACTTATCGTAATAACTTTTTTTTTGATTTCTAAATAGTGGACCGTCGATAAATTTATTAGCATCTTCTTAAAAAAGGATTCTACAAAATTTCAAAAATCGATAACCGTAGTGTGAATTATATTTTTTTCCCGTCCGTGCATCGACTAGTATTCTTTAAGACTCAGGACAGGAATGCTTTCTACACGACATATTGTCAATTTTAAAATTATTGCAAAAGTGAAAGCTTAATAGAATTGCATAAAATTAATCAAAAGTAAGTTAAAAAAAATAAAGCTGTCCAGCTGTAATAATTGAATGTCTTCTATGAAATTACACGTTCAGTATTTCCGTTTGCATTTTTAAATTGTTTTCTGATTGTACTTTATTTACATTTTTGGCTTTATTGTCACATTGTTGCAAAATTATTCTTTTAGAAATTATAAAAAACAAATTATGACAACAGCTGAAGATGTCTTATACTTAAAAACATTGAAATCACTAACGTGACCCGACATCAGCCACTAGATGTCTCCTACGGTACGAGTCAATGCTTAACAACACCTTAAACCACTCAACACACTAACACTTTCACAAATGCACAACACTTCTTACACACGAGGAGAGTTCCGTTCCGGAGAGCGGCTTATAGGAAGCTGAACTTTTTAAATTTCAGACCAGACTTTTACACACGATCTCGGACAGACAAAACGTCAATATCGAGACTTCTTTTCTCTAAGTACCCGCATTAGATATGGTATTCTGACTATACATTTTACAATACCACATTGCCATTACATAAATTTTGTGTATCAGGTTACACCAGTCCAATCTTTTACCATTTTATAATATAAACAAACAACCCGCCCCGCGTCAAACAGGTATAATATCTGTAATATCTTCGGCATTTTTTTTGTCGATATAACTATATAGTCGATATATAGAATATTATCCAGTTCAGCTAGTGTGTATATGAGTGTATATACCTTTATAGGCAATGTAAGCATCACATTAGAAATCTTGAAATTTAACAAAGCATCTGTACAATATTATGCACTATAATACGTGCATATACACCTTCTTCTTAAATCACTATCTAAAAAACCGATTTCAAATCCGTTACTTTTAAGGTCACAAGTTGAGTATGTGTAATTAAAAATACTAAAAAGATATTTGCTTTATAACAATCCTTACTCTTTAGAAAGCTATGTGACAACAGGTAACATCAATTTTTATTAACTACATAACTTATACGCAGAAACTGAATCGCTCATCCATCAAAATCCGTTTTATTGTTTAAGGGAGAAAGAGTATCGAACATCCATAAATCCTTACAAGCGTATTACATTTACTTAGAAAAGCTTAAGGTTACTTATTGGTTAAGTTCTTTATTGAGGCAACAACAATTCCACTTATTCACTTATTTGTAGATCTATTTTTGCTAATCTTTACAATAACATACATATTTACCTACTACCAGTGATTAATTTATTATAATAGGTACTCTTTCGGTTTCAGAGCAATTAGATCCATAAAATAGTGTCGTTTCACAAGAGTATTTTATTCCACGCTTGTATAAGTGATGAAGCAGTTTAAATTACTAATCACTGAAACCGTGTAACTGTAATGTAGTCAACTGTAATTGCCATCAATTCTTAGAAAACATAATTGATATAAGAAATATAAGACTTGTACTCTCTTACGTGAATATTACGAGTGTACATAATGAAAAACCCAGTTTACTCATTTTAGCGCATTTAATTACTGTATAATTGCTTAACATACACGACGTTTTAAACCCTTCCCAAGGTTCATGGTGACAGGACAGACTGAGTGTATGAAATTGTTAAAATTACCCGTATAATTTTTAAATTTCTGTAACATAAGTCGAGGGGGGACGTGTTAACATGATTTCAGATGTATTTAAAAGGTTTATAAATAACAAATTTGTAATAAAACATAAGCAAAGCTTTCGTTTTTAAGAAAAAAAAAATATTGCATGAGAGCTTTTCGATCGTAAATCTATCCAAAGATCGTAATCTTGCTAAAAGGTTTAATGAGAAAGAAGATTTCAAAATAAATTTGATCTCGTTAAAATCTCTCTAAGAAAAGCTTTGGGGTTTAAATGGATGTGCTTTAGAAACATAAGTTTAAGGCAACACATGAATTAATGTATGTTATATACTATTTAATTAAACTATGGATTAAGGGTTTAAAAAAATTAATATTTTATAACGGCAGGATAGTGCATCATACTTTATTGTTTTTGGAAAGATCGTTTAGTGTTTTCTTCTTTTACAAAACTCTACGAATTGTGATATCATCGTTATTCATCATTAGCAGCCTTTATCCATCCACTGCTAGACATAGGCCTTTTCAATGAACACCAAGACGGCCAATACCTTGCTAGTCGCTGCCTACTTGAACCGGCTACTGTACGGAGATCAGCATCCCATCTGGTAGGGGGTCGGGGGTCGACCAACGCTTCGTGTTCCCGAACGTGGCCTCCATTCCCTTGGCCCATCGACCAGCGGTTATTCAGTCCACGCGACTGGATCACTGCCACTTCAATGAACTAATCCTTTTGACTGTGTTGGTGACTTTAGTTCTTCGTCGGATTAATTTATTACGAATTTTGTCCGACAAAGAAATTTCGAGCATAGCGCGTTAAGCAACGGCAAATTGTTATATGTTACCACTTTTTTCAATCTGATAATAAGTTGAATATAAATTGATATTTATTTGTTTTAACATAGGTAACCAAATAACTAACTATAAATAACATCAATAATGCCGTTTTGATGTATACAACATATAATATTATCTTTTTGATATTATCAATGTAACATAAATGTTAATGTAAATGTATTGTGTAGGAACGAAATCATGTTAATTTAAATACCTTTTATGTACCTATTTGTTTTTTGTAGTAACTTGCACTTAAACGATACGCTATATTTAGAAAAGATGATTAAATTGTTCAAGAAAAGATCTATATAAGCATTTACTATCAGATAATGCCAGTTAAATCTTGGTGGAGTTGGGAATAACGCTTAATCTGCTAGATCCTCGCATAAGTAATCCAAACACGTATTTACGGCATTTTTGTGAAGGCCTATTACGATCATCGTTTGTCACAGACGTTGAGCAACTATTAAGACAATATCAGTTCAAAAAGGAATTTTGTTTAGTCTATTGCTTTCTTTTTTGAAAATGTTTCACTAATCTTACGCTACTCAGGGTGCATTCCCTGAAATTTGAAAAACTGGGATGTAAACAGTGCCGCTTCGCAGCAGATTAAGTAAGTACTGTGTATAGTAATCGAACACCAAATTCTGACTTTGTCTGCCTTTTAAGTTTCGTCCAGTCGGTTTTTCTTTCTCTCAATCTTAGTTTAGGCCTTTGACCACAAAAAAAAATAGTACCATCTAATTTCTACAGTTACATAATTAACACCTGTAAAACAGAACAATAGCGCATAAATATCATTTCTAGTATCAAAGTAGTGGAAATATGTTAAATCATAAAAATAGTAAAAAAAGAGAATAATGGTAATAAGAATACACACAGGATATATTTTGTTCGAAGATTGGTGTTTGCTTTCACACAAGTTTGTTATGTTCTTGTTATTCTTATCATAGGCATAAAAAGAAAGGCTTCCGAAATTATGTAAGATATTCCTGTGGGATATGCTGACAGAACTCATAATTTTAAATAAAACTCATAAACTTAAGCGGCAAAAATTATAAATCCCTACAAATATTATAAATGCAAAGTAACTCTGTCTGTCTGTCTGCTACGCTTACCCGCGTAAACCTCTCAATTGATTTTGATGAGATTTTAAAAGATAAAACCATGAAGCTTTATATTTGAGCGCCTGTTATGAAATAATTAAACCGACCTGCGAGGGTATGAAATAGGGGTTGAAAGTTTGTATGGGTGTTCGTCATTTTTAAAGATGAAACCATGATACTTGGTATATATACGTAGATCTCTTGGAATGAGCAGAGGTTTTCTACAAACGGAATTCCCGAATTTTGAACGGAACGCAATGGATCGGGTTCGTAACGGGAACTACAAAGCCAAATATAGTTTTTGTATTCAAAATCTTAACCACTGAACCTAAGAACATGATATTTCGAAGTTGCGCACATTCCCCGCAGTGTGGTAAGTATTTTTATTAGTTAGGTCCTGTAAATTAATTTTGTACATACTTAATATTTCGGGATCTTATATTCATAGTTAATAACAGGCAAGATAGTTTCATGCATTGAATGCTTTTTTTTGAGACTAGACCAGCGTGGGCAAACTTCGTTCAGTGATCTTAAGAATTTAATTGGTCAAACTTATGTTACCTTACGAGAAGCCTGTGAAACTAAAGGATTGTTAGAGAATGATAATCATCGGGACTCGATATTAGAAGCGGCTGCACAATGTAGATCAGCAGTTTAGGTGAGAGATGTTTTGCCATTCTGGACCAAAATGATATGTCTGACGATATTTTTCACAGACTACAACAAAATGCCTCCGTAGCCTAGTATTATTGGCGAGTGATTTAGAAACCGGAGGTCGTGGGTTCAAATCCTGCGGGGATACAACAAATTTTCGTTGTTGTTTCCTAGTTGGTTAGGGCAATTTGGGCCGATCACCCAAATGTCTGAAAAGTAAGATGATCCATGCGTCGGATGGGCATGTAAAAGTCAGTCCATCCACTAACCCGCACTGAACCAGCGTCGTGGGATACGGTGCAAAACCCTAACGGATAGGGGTGTATTGAGGAGAGACCTATGTCCAGCAGTGGACTATCACGGGTTGAAGATGATGATAACGACAATAAAATAATCCCAATGCTACATGAAATGATTTAGTATATAAAGAGGTGCTAACTAAGATTGAAGACTAAGTTATGGCTATATCTAGAAAGACATTTTCTGATTTTGAAATGATCCGGTCACTAAGAATCGGAAAAGTCAATAGTGATTTAATAAGAGAACTGGACTAAAATGTCTCTCCTTTACAGCCACAAATATCGGATTGAACACGGAACAAAAATTAGTCTTTGATATTTTTTAAAACCATTGTTGAAAGGTGAATTGTTTTCTTAGATACCCAAAGGGAAGGCACTGGTAAAACTTTTTCTACCAAATTTACTTAAAGCCTTAATCCGCAAAGATAAAGGAATAGCTATTGCGGTAGCTTTCTGGTTCAAAGCGCTGATGGAGTCCGCAGGCATTCCGCCTCCCGTTAAATTTCCTCTCATGGGAAATTCCAGTTTGTACCTTTACACAAAACATTGATCGTGGTTGGGAATTTGAAATAACAAGCTGTTGATGTGGGATGAGTGCACACTGTCGCATAAAAAAAGCGATCGGGCGCTCAATCGGACTTTGAAAGATATCAAAAGCAACCAGAGTTTAATGGGAGGGATGGTAGTACTGCTTGCTGGTGATTTTCGACAGGCTGTACCAGTCATTACCAGAAGTACCTAAGGATGAAGATAAATTTCATGTTTGAAAAGGTTACATAATTAAGGCTTCCTCTTATAAAAAGTTTTATTGTTTTTGGGTCAAAAAAATTAATAATATTCTAAATACCAATATCATTATCTGCGCTTCTTGGGTTTACCACCAATTCGGTTATTGTATTGTTTTGTTAGATGGTGGTTGAAACGGGCAAGAATTCGACTCGTTTTATTTACCAATGGGAAGATGTACAGCTAAATGCCGAATACATTAAGGAAAAGTTGAGTAATTAATATAATAATATTCTTAAATTATGGGGCGATTTAATAAGTAAAAGGTTTCTTTAATCAATCTTAAACTTGAAATTTGGTTAAAAGTTTTTGCATCCACCGATCGCAGGGGTCCTGGCCCTGCCTCCTTCCTAGGCGCGGCCCTTTAAGCAAAACCCCACCGAATTCCGAGAATGGGGAAGGGGTCAGTTTGCTTTCCCCCATGAAACAATAAACCAAGTTTTGAGGCCTGTGATAGCAATAAGGGATTAAACCAGCTAGTCACACTGATGAAATATCGGAAAGTGACCTTCACCTTGGAAAAAAAGGGCCTCAAACTTTGCCCCGGAGAGCGCGTACCCGAGGACAGGCCCAAATGACTACCTAAAGGGCCCCCACAACGGAGAAGCCGGCTGGTACACTTCGCGTTGCGCCCGCCCTGTTGCGTAAATGCTTCCGGGGACTGGAAACCAGATTACCCCATACCCAAGGACAACGAAGTCTTTGGTACTTTCGAGCTCCAAAGGTGCGTTAGAAGCCGCAATTGGCTTTCTAATTATCATTTCGATTTACCAGAACCGTACCAGAAACCGTGCGGATGAAGGGTAAGGCCGGCCGTGGAGGAGGCAGCTCCAAGTGGAGTCAAGGAGACCACTTTGAATGCACCCAGGGTACGGTGTACTGGGACGACGGTTTGCTACCATCCCTGTACGCTGCAGCCAAGAAGAGGTTATAGGGGAATAAGTGTCGATATTCCTTAAGCCGGTTAATGCCCACGCATACCCGATCCACAAAAAAATAATTAAAACAAGTGAAATTGAACAAAAAAAATCGACTCCAAATGATTAAATTGGTCCATTTTGTGAACAAACTTGCTCAAATCCTGCGATATCAGACCTCTAGGAGCGGGGAAAACATTCCAATGAAAAATTCAAATTTTCCCTTTTTTTAACAAGTCGGTTAAACAGAAAACATACGCATCTAATTGAGTACCTCCTTCTTATGAGAAGTCGGTCAAAAAGATGGTTGCATGTTGACAATTTATCTCTTTTGACACGCTCTTCTTTAACAGTTTGCTTAATGTATATAGGTATCTCTTCTTGTCGCTTAGGTAGACAGATTTTGATATTTTATATTGAGACAAAGTACATCGCGTAGTTACATGTTTCTATTTGAATACATAAATCGATACAATTACAACTTTGTGCAAATAAATTATTGAAACATTTTTTAGAAAATTGCATTTTTAAATTGGCTACGAAGGCTGTCTGCTCGACTGACATCTGTCGGAAAATAATCACCAATGCCCATTGACATTGTTATAACTTTAACCAGCTGGCTACGTTATCCTTCAATTCGGAACACAATAGTTTTTTGTATTTCTGCTTTTTCACCCCCAGTCGGCCTCCTGTAAATGGAGACCTACGACCTTCGAACTATCAGAAATAATTCTATGTAGTAAGGTTTTATGTATTATATTCATGTTTTATATTGAAAGATGATAATAATGTTGGTTTAGTAAAATAAATTAAATTTTTAAACGGAAACTTGATTAAAGACATAATCAGCCTTTGATAGTCCACTGCTGGACATAGGCCTCCCTACACCCTATCCATTGGGGTTTTGGAACGTATCCCACCACCTGGTCGAATGCGATTGGGGTGGACCGCCTTTTCAGCCCATCCGACGCATGGAATCATCTTATTTTCAGACAATTGGGTGATCCCAAACTGTTCTAACAACAGGAAACAACAACGAAAATTTGTTGATTCCCCGCAGGATTCGAACCCACGACCTCCGGTTTCTAAAGCAAACGCCAATACCACTAGGCTACGGAGGCAGTAACGAAACTTGATTAAAGGAGACGAAAAGTCAGAAGCGGTGCCTAAATTAATTAAATATCGTTTCTTTGAAACTTGCTCCTTTAAGTTTATTGAATTAGCTGTAATAATTGGACGCTTCAAATCAATTAAAGCTCCGATTAATTATCACGGATACCTAGTAATATTATTTATGTGGAAAAAATGTTTGTTTCTCTTTATCAACGTGAGAGAGATTTCCACTGAAAGCTGTTTCCGAAGACGCTATTCATGTAATGTATTCATATTTTGAAATAACTTCTATGAATGTATTTATACATGATCAACATCTCGTGAATGGTCAGAGTAATTGTTTGTTGTGATAATATACCAAGTAATGTTTTCTTTTCTTATTTACTGTAAAATGTTCATTAAAAGTAAAATATTAGAAAGAATAAAAAAAAACGATTCCAAAGCATTATTCCAAAATTTACATATAAAGAATAATATAGACAAACCATGTTTCTTTGAAAAAACTATTTAAACTTTACTGAATTCCAAACTTTAAGGAAATTGATTTTATAGAATGGAAATCAAACAAAATTTTATAAAGTGCATCCGAATTTCGAATTACCGTCTAACAGAACGGTAATTGGAAAACTTTATTGCTTGTTAGGAATCATTGAAATAATTGCGTGAGTTCTTAGGTACTTTAGGTTCTTAGATAGTATTTTTGGTACGCTTAGAAAATAATAAAAAAATTTAGCAACAAAACGTGACCATCTATGTGAACGTGCTCTTTGATATGTTGTAAGGTGTACACTTTATAAAAATGACGTCTTTGACTCTGGTATTTTCTAAAATGTTAAAAAACCTAAAATAAGCTCTAAATATGGCTCATTGAAATTTTTAACAACGATTACATTAAAAAATTAACTGTAGTTTATCCAAATATGTTATAGAGAAAATGTTTATGTTCATTCTAAAAATAGTTACAATTTTGGGTGGAATTGAAGAAAAGAAAACTTCGTTAAGGATAACTAAACTAAAAGATATAGGTAGGACATAGCAAGCTCCATTATGTTAATAAGTTGATCTAAACATTTTTCAAAGGTAGAAAACATCTGGCTCAAAAAATAATACCAAAGTAACCTGAGGTAACAATACAAACTAAATTAAGAAATACTTTTTGCATACGCTTTTATGTTCATTTTATTAGTCAAATTTCAAATTGATTAAAAATAATTGTAATTATTTCTACATATTTTATTCAGGTAAAATGCAAATGTATCTTTACTCGTATGATACAAAGCAGTTACAAGCAAAGGATTTCTTACAAAGCACATTTTCTTTAGACCCTTTAAAATAGAAAAGAAGTTCATCAACATTAGACAAGTCGCATTCACATCAGTGTAGTTCAGGTAAATGAACGGTGAAATATTTTCTTTTATAAACTTTTTCGAAACATATTATTATTCAATACGTGCTCAAGGTACGCATAAGTATTGCTCTGTTTAATTGTTACTGTTCAATCAGTGAAAATATTAATTTTATTTCCAAAATTACCGAAAGTTATATTATAAAGCTAATTTTCCTGCATTTTCTGTCAACTCTGTACTATTTCAGTTATTATTTTATAAACTATTAATATACGATGTAGGCAAACTCCTATTATTATACCCTCACTAAAACTGCCACTGCGTATAACGTCAGAATAAAGATATATTATTTGTTATGAACTTTTAAATATCTTATTTTTTTATTTTATTTAATATAACAATTTTTAATTTTTTAATTTTAAATATAAAGAATTTTAAAATTTATTAAAAGAAGCCCATTAATGTAAAGGTATTTTCAGGGTTGGGGATGTTAATCTGGTTAACCAACCAAAGTAAATACCCTTTAAACGGAACACGCGACAGAAATAGGGCAAACATTAGCCCAGACGTTTAAGATGTAAAAGGGGTTACAATACCTTACTCCTCCTTCGTAAGAAATATGGACAACAAATAAAATTCCCAATGGAGGGCATTAAGTTTGATTATTCTGCAGACTTCAAAGAACTAATTAGAATATTTTTTTTTTAAAAGTTCCTTCGATGCTTTGCTTTTAGAGCTCCGATTTATTCTATTTTTTTAAATGTTAGATATTAACCATTGATTAAATTTTTAAAATATAAATTATGATAATGTTTTAAAAATTGTGAAATAAAATTATTAGCACTAAAGATCCACAACCTCGCGCGTTTAAATTACAAACGATGCCAAACCGTATTTAGTATAATTTTATATATAGTATTTTTTCAATTTTCATAACTGTAAATAACGTCTTGACACTTAAAAATTTATCTTGGATGACATTTTTAAATTTGAGTCCTGGGAATTCAAAGCTTATTCAAGATTATACAGTCAAGTTCAATGAAATTAATTGTATAAAAATCATTCTAATTTTAAAACGTTCAACAAGATGACATTAATGAAATACAATTAAAGTTACAGAGATTTAAAATATGACAGAAATCGTCACGCAGGATTAGTGGTAGTGACCTGCTTTTATTGGTGTAAAAACTAACACGGATGTTTAAGTCGGTCATATTTTTGTTCAAATTTTTGTTATCGAATTAAGTATTAACGTTTGATTTTTGGTATATTTAGACCAATTGTTGCTAACCTCCTTTTCAGTGGTGGAGGGTCTTTAAAACGGAGGTCGGGTTGAATCCTGGGACATAAATTTTCATTGTTGTTTTAGTTGGTTGGGCACGGGATACCAATGTCTGAAAAGGATGATCCATGCGTCGGATGGGCATGTAAAAAGTCGAGTCCACCCACAACCCGCATTGGACCAGCGTGGTGGGATACGGTCCAAACCCCTAATGGATAGGGTGTATTAGGGAGGCCTATGTCCAGCAGTGGACTAACAAAGGCTGATGATGTGATGTGATGTGAAGACTCAATTGTACAGTGTTCTATTAGAGTCTGTACAATTATGATTTATCTTGCTATAGTTTTGAACGCAAAAACGGTAAAAATATTGGAGAAATCTTAATATGATAATATTTTCCAGGTAACTATTATAAATAAAACGTTTGGGATTAACATACTGTTAATGTGTTTATAATTTACTATGCGCACTTTGGTTTAGATAGTTTTATAGTAAAAAATTGGATAGTGCCAATTTCTTTTGAAGTTATTTTAGTGTATAAACATAATTTTGAAATAACACCACATATAGTACTTAATTTTATCTCGCACTCCATCTCAATGAAGTCCACTGCCTCAACCACATACGCTGGCATGGACTAGAATAATTTTATTGCGTTGAGTAATGTAATGAATAAAACGTCATGAAATGTGATCCGTAAATATATTGCATAACATTAGCTACAAACAAACTTCAATTAATAGAAACTTTGCTACATTCGATTGACGTTATTTCAAGCAAAAATAATATTATATATTATACGTTTTACTTAAAATTTTTGTCAAATGCTATACACTCTGTATATACTTCGCTTCAATACGGATAGTATTTGAAGCATACATATTAACTATTCATTACGTGATGCATAAACATGACGATGCATTTATTGTTGTCTAGCGGTGTAAGGGAATAGATTGGGTTTTATTTCATGACAGACATTCATAAAACACATTTTTATACAAATGCAGATTTAAAGCAAGTTCTTTTAGAATTGATAATATGTACGTTTTGAAGCCAATTAAAAGTTTATTGTTTTAGTTGCTTTTATAACATTTTTATTGTTAATGCATTATTAACGACACGTTTTTGAATATTTACTCAAAAGGAACACTTGTGCTCACAAATTTTCATAATAAAATAGAACGAAAGAATATATTGCTATCATCATCATCATCAGCCTTTGATAGTCCACGCTGGACTTAGGCCTCCCTAATACCCTATTCATTAGGGTTTTGGACTATCCCACCACGCTGGTCAATGCGGGTTGGTGGGTGGACCCCTTTTACCTGCCCATCCGACGCTTGGATCACCTACTTTTCGGACAATTGGGTGATCGGCCCCAAAGTGTCCTAACAACTGAAACAACAATGAAAATTTGTTGAGTCCCGCAGGATTCGACCCACAACCTCCGGTTTCTAAAGCAAACCTATACCACTAGGCTACGAGGCATTACATATTGCTATTACTCTTTTATTTTGAAATTAGAATAAAGCGTGGTATGCAACTATCAAAATATGTTGTTAAAGTGATTTTGGAAACAGTTTAGACTCAAGTGTTGGAACATCGATAAATACTAACAGACGTCTGAGCTCTATTCAGTTAAATAGAATACAATTACAAATTTCGCATAATTTTAACGCTACGCGAGAATAAATGGAATTCCATGAATTTACTAAAACACTTAATTTGTTCCCATGACCATGTACATTACAAAGGGTTCAAATGCCTGTAGCTTTCCAAGAAATTAATTTAAAATAGTTTTAAAATTCACTTGAAGGTAACTGAATTAAACTCTATTTTATCTCTATTAGTCTATGTGAATGCTAACTAAGCCAAGTAGAGCTTGTGCTTGCTGTGTGCGGGAACACAACAACTTTTCGTTAGTGTTTGTATGGCAATACGGTCGTAACAGTTATTCATTCCATCGGACTGTGGGAGTAAAGAAATATGGAGTGCACCTGGGTTTACGAGTATACCTGGGCACTATAAAATCTAATTCGTAGTTGGTTCATCTGTACTATAAATAAACCGCCATAGTCGGAATCGACTTAGAGGTGATTCAATTTATAAGTTTGTTGCACGATATGTCTTACTGTTTTAAGAACAATAAATATGTAACGTTTTTATGAGATTTATTATACAAATAAAACAAAGTCTCGTTGCTATCGAAATAAGGTAACATAAATAAAATAAAAATAACAAATACTATTTTAAATGATTATCCCTATAATTTAGAAATTCGATGAAACAGTAACGTGAAGAAGTACAACTAACGTTTTTTAAAAAAAATGTGAAATAATATAAGACCATTTTAGACCCATTATAGACCAGACCGTTATACCACTTAACTACTTACCTGCCCTTACGGACCCCTAGGACTTCTTAAAGTTTTATATAAGATTATACTTGCCGACTAATATTTGTTAACTAAGACTTAACAGCAAAAATTAGTCATCCCCACAATGTTGTTTCTTGGAATATTCGATTAAGTTGAATTTAGAACTATACAATCAGGTATTTAACCTTTTATTTTTGCTTAAGATTAATTTATGTAAAATTCGGTACAGTTGTAATTCGATTTATTAATTGATTAATAATTTTAGTTAACAGATTTTAACAAAAATTAAAGGTTATCTGCCATGTAATAACTTTAAATCTCTTCCTTATAATTTAAATGGAGTGGAATTTATTCAAGTTTGATTATAATGCCATTTGGTCGTGCTCATATACAAAACTGTGTGCAAAAAGGCCTTTGTTATCAAATACTTTGCGGTTTACGTGAATCTGTTAAAAAAATTGTTAAAATGTTTAAACCTGAGGAGTACGAAATTTACTTTTATAATGATTTTACTATATTGACCAAAAGATTGAAGTTAATTCAAGTTGAGTTCCCACAGGATCTCGACTTCTCGTAGCAGGCTCGTACTTGATGGCTGGTCGGCCGCGTTGAAGCTAAGAAAAACCTTGTCGGCCACATTTTGATTAGTTTAATTTAAGTTAATATTTTTCTATTAAACGCCGGCTCCCAAAGTCTTTGGAGAAATATACCTCGTCTCGAAATTAATACCTCTCAATTTAGTGAGTCTTTTTTAGGATTGCTTGTCTTATAGAAATTACATCCATTGTATTAGTAATTATTTTTAAACAGTTAAAAGTTTAAAGGTATTATTTATTAAAGGTACGATTATGGTCGTACTATTATAACAATGTACCAAGCTGCATATTTTTTGCTCTAATTTAGGATTTAGAAAGTAGCAACATGATATATGAATAGTTATATCATTACCAAAATCATATGAAAAATTGAGTTCACATGCTTTAAAATAATATAACTAAACTCGATTTAGCTGTGGACTTAACCCATGAAAAGACACGGGACAACGCTGATGACCATGCAGACAAAATTAACTGAATTAGCATGTCTTATACAATATTACAATGAATAAACAATCGAACAATAATTTTTACAATTGAATATATTTTAATTTAGCGTAATAAAAAAGTGAATAATTAAACAAATATTGATATAGGTTATACAGTTTTAAAATTTAAAAGATTTTCTCGGTGTTTTTAACAAAGATTCTAAGGTCTTTCTTGAATATCAGAATAATTTAATTATGCTTTAGGCGATACGATTTAAAACTTTTATTTTTATTGAAATATCTATATATAATAATATATTTTGTTACATTTTCATAATAGGCATTTCAAAATACAATATACTTAGTTAATATAATGATAGTTTTAGTAAGAAAATACTAATGTCAGTGTTAGAATTTCACATGCTCGGGGGTAATGATATTCGTACCTTACACGGTGACGAGTCATGCCATGTAAATGTTTATTATTATTTTAATTAATTAATTGTAAACACTAGCTGAATAGATTAAACAATGAAGTGTAACGATGAGTGTCATGATGACATTTACATAGAGCGACTGACTTTAGACCTCTTTAATTAGAAGGACATTCGGCATTTGCAGAAAAATATTTACATATGTCTCTCTTATCTAAAATAAGGATTCATCCTTCTTCTTTCATTAGCGGGTTTTTGAACCGTATCCTACCACGCTGGGCCAATGCGGGTTGGTGGACCGACTTTTTACATGCCCCTTCGACGCATGGATCATCTTTCACATCAGACAATTTGGTGATCGGCCCAAATTTAAAAACTTTAAGAAGAATGGTAACTTTTCGGTAACCGTTAAATAATTAAAGTTCATCACTAGTAAATTCTTAATAGTAACTCTTCTTTTACCTATTATCTAGAGATGAACGTTTTTGTTTGTGAGGAAATTGATAAAAAAATTAAGTCTGTTTTAATAAAATAACATATCTTTTTTTAAATAAATAAAGAAACACAGTTATTGGTAGCGTTTTAAACAGTACCTTGACAGCTTGTTTATTGATTATATTGATTTTGATAAATATACTATTCAAACACAGGTTTAGAACTATTACTTTGATTTTTCCTTAGAAGTACTTTATTTTGTTTCATATTTATTTGATCTATTCATTACGAGGAACAGGAAAGTTATTATTCTACCCACATACTATACAAAGTCAATATCATGTCATATTTGCCGCCTACGTGAGAGTTAGAGTTAGTTTCGCGGAACTAAGGCAAAAGATAATATACGTTTTAATATACGATTTTAAATATTTTTCTAGAGCTGAGTGTAATGTGTTATTCTACTGCCACTAATAATAATAACAACTTTAATTGAAATAAAGAATAGCATTATGACATTATTTTACATCCCACTAATAGTTTTGTTAGGTGTTGTGGATTTCACGATTCGGTTGTTTTTGTCGTGTTCGAATGTTATAATGTTTATATATTATATTTATCGAGCTAAAAAAATGTATACATATATCTAGAAGTATTCACTTGCATATAGAATTAATAATTAATATTATTTGATCGTTATTTACGTATCGTGAGCATAGCCCCATCCATAGTTCGCTGAGCGACTTGCAGTTTTTTTATATGGCTGGCAATGAAGGGCCATGTCTCAGTGCCGTACATCACCTGTAGCAGCACAGATTGGTCAAAGACCTAAGTCTTCAGGCATAGAGCGATAATGGACGAGAAGATATGTCGTTGCTTCTCGAACGCTGCCCACTCGAGCTCGATTTATTGATTCACCTCTGCGTCAAAGTTAGACTCAACTAAACTCTCACCTTTGATGCTTATACCTAGTCGTTGCCAAACCATAAGTTTGTGAGTATCTTCCAATGCAGCGGTGAAGAGTTACGGGGACATACCGTCACCCTGTCTCACCCCTCTCTGCAATTAAATATGCTTCATACTACTGGAATTTACTCGGACGGACATCAAAGCTTTACTGTATAAAAACCTCAGCACATCGATATACCGACTGTCAATGTGACAACGCTTAAGGGCCTGCAACGTGGCCCAAATTTCGACAGAATCAAGGGCTTTCTCATAATTTGCAAACCCCAATCATAAAGGCAGATTATATTCCTCAATCTTTTATATAATCTGCCGAAGCTTAAATATGTGATCTATTTTACTAAAGCCATTAAATAATCCAGGTTGTTCAGGTCGCTGGAAATCGTCTAGTCTGGAAGCAAGACGATCTAAAGTGACTTGAGGAGAAGGAAAGGAGGAAAAAATCAGTATATAGTTCTTCAAGAGGCTTTTATCACCTTTATAAAACAGCATATTACGTAATATAAGTAATTTATTAGATATTAAAGAAATTAGCAACTCCGTCCGATTAAACAGCAAACGCTGCCGAAACCGTAAAAGATAGACTTAAACTATGTTCGACGTATTTGTACTTCTTTAAATGTTCTGTAATAAAGTGTGTGCACATATCTCTGTTAAAATAACCCACAATGTCCATTTTAATGTAAAACATTGTTAAAAAGTGCAATGAGGCATATTCAAACCTCATTTTAGGTAATAAAGAGTATGTTTATATAAAATATAATGCAGTAAAAAAGAATCTTTATTCTATGTGCATTAAACGTATCATACACGACATTTTGATTAAATGAATACTTTAAAAGATATTACAGATTTAAAATGTGCTAGCGGAAACAGCGATGCAATTGCTTAAAGAGCACGTCGTTGTCCATTTATGTTGCGCGAAATGTTCATTTACTGTTTGAAGTCTGTCATATATTTTGGTTAAAATATCATAAATACTTGTGCTCTTCTAGATCACCAAGTTGATTTACCGACTTGACCGAACTTATAATTCACAGGGTAAATTACCCTCCATTATTTAGTTTTAAACATGTCCTTTCTTGAGACAAAATAGAAATTCCTAATACAAGTAATTACTATATTATAAAAACTAGACTTTTAAGTTAGATGCAAATGGTTTCACGGCTTTTCAGGTAAAGTTTTTTTTTAATTTTTTTAAATTTTTTTTATCTAAATTAATACAAGGACAAGCGCTGGAGAGTGTTGTCAGTTAAAATATGGCAACAATTGAGAGGTTCTAAATAATAGAGTCTGTACCTACACAGTACTTATTGTGTTTAATTTACAAAATTTGATTGCTCTAATTTTTAAGCGGGCCTAAATTAAATTCATTGGATGATGATGTTTCGAGTAACGTAAGTTTTAACTTTATCTATGTTTTAATTATAATAAATACGTACATGCAGAAGTAACTAATCTGTAAAACTTAGTAAAATTATATACGGCAGTACAAATTTTAAGTTATGTTTATTTATATAAAAAGTAAATGATGTTAATGCCGTGGCTAAAATCAGTCCCGAGCGACAAGACCACATTTGACATGTCGATGATTAGTCTATCGCTGACTTATCCATTTTTCTAATGTAGTTTACCATATGCAGTGAAAGTCAGATGTACGTTAACTAAACTTAAAAACTGTTGTAAATGGGTGGATAGATTAGAAGACATATTCATGAGACTTGGTAAAAGGCTAAACTTGACTTGGAAAAAGTAAAAGAAGAAAAATATACTTGAAATTTTAAAATATGAAGTGCCTTTTTTATCTGTTGCCCATTTCAAACAAAAGTGTTTAGTCGTGAATTATATACACAAATTAATTTTGCTAAAAAAACGTTATAGAAAGACAATATTTTATTTATGTAGTTATTGATATCTGTGTTTTGTATCCATCAATAATTTGAGAAATTTATTTACAATGAATACTTTAAATATCGTTTAACGTGCCAGCCACTCACCAGAAACAGCAAGTAAGATGAACGAATGAAGTTAAGCCTTTATTTGTTTGCCCCGCTTTTTTCGGTGATTGTTCGGTAATAATGATGGAAGTAATGTCATTCTATTAATAAACAATTAAACTCAATTTTATATTGTTTGTTATTATACTGAGTCAATAATCAAGTTAGAAGCTTTTGATGTTAGCATAGCACTTACTCGACAATTTCCAAAATAACGGTCAGGCCAAGAAAAATATTACAGCCAGGAACATAGGTTCATTTAAAAAATCAGAAGTGTTCAGCAAGTACCAGCTAAAGCAATACTCTAAACCAAAGATTATTCCTAATTAGGAAATGTGTACTACTTTGTGGTCGAACTGTTAAACAATATGGCTCTTTACAGATTTTTAAAACAGAACGAATATTTGTGTAAACATCTACCGGTAGTAGGTACCTTTTTACAGGACACCGTCTGGGTCGGTACCACCGCGGTGCCTATTTCTACCGCAAAGCAGTAGTGTGAAAACACTACTGTGTTCCGGTTTGAAGGGCACCGTATCTAGCGTATTTTCTGGGTAACCGAGACTGAACATCCCATGTCTCACGGTAGGCAGCGCGTTGGTGATACCAGTATTGCCGATGTCTATGGGCGTCGGTGACCACTTTCCATCAGGTGACCGGACTGCTCGTCCGTCTCCGTAGGCAATAGAAAAAATAAAAGTGAACAATTTCAGTCAATATTAAAAAGGCATTTTTGTAGATCCGTTAATTCTGCATTTACCTTTTATACCTTCATTGTTTTTGAACTTTTTTCATCCTGATATGTTTGTGTCACTTTATTACCACTCATGGGTTGCCTAGAAAAGATCGATCATAGCGATGATACAACTAATGCCCACATTTATATTTAAGTTTATTTCTGATGATTATAGTTCAGCATTTTAATGTCCGCAATAAAGTGTTTATTTATTTTATATGTATGTATACCTGTACAAGCGTTAGGTTTAAAGAATTTAATTCTCATAAAGAATATTACATTATTGACAATCTATGACAAAATGTAAAACTACAAAGAATAAATAGAAGTGTGTTGGCCATCGGAGAAATATACGTCCTTCATTAAGCATTTTTTAATCTTCTTTTAAAAATTATTAGGGAGGGACTAGTCTTACTTTACATGATCAAGTAAATTATTATATAGTTGAGCTCCTACAAACGTTATGTTTCTTATGCCGTACAAGGTCCTTGTTTTGAGTAATTCTATTTGTTTTGCGTCGTACGGAATATTTGTTTTGATTTTTCACTAAATGTTTAGGGTTTTTATTTTCTATGTTAATATTTTTGAATTAGACCACATGTGGAATAAATGTATAGTTGTTTAATATTTAATATGTTGGTCTAATTGTAAATATGGTGAGATGGTCTACTGGCGTTAAATTGAAATAAAATTTTAACTATCTTGTTTCGTGTTCTTTGTTAGTTGTTAATATTAGTCTTTGCAGTACGATCCCAAATTTGTATTAAATTGTATAATGTATGTCGAATCTTAAATGGCGTGCACTTTGCAATATTACGTAGCAGCCCAATTAATGGAATTATCTTGGATCGCACCGATTCCAGATGTGCTTTAGATGTTTAAGGCTTGTTGTCAATAGAGAGCGGAAGAAAATGCGGATTTTTTTTTGTTTTTTGCAGTAAAAATAACAAAATTTTATTTAACTGCACTACTTAGAAATTTAAAAACATTTTTCTAATAAAGAGGTGCACGACAAACAACAGTTCTCAAACCAATTTACAAAAAATAATATCAAAGTCAAATATATTTATTCAATATGAAAGCATTACACTTTCATTTTGATTTTTAAATAAATACATGTAACTAAATATACTCTTACTAATTACATCCTTTATTTATCTGCAAGTTTCGCCTAAAATGGAATATAAGTATATACTTAAAAGTTGAAACTTGAACGTTAACTATTAAATATATACGGGGCGCCTACATAAAAAATATCTATTTTCAATTCCGTTGTATGTCAAAACTTAACAGAGAATAAGTATTTCGAAGAAAGTTTTATACATCTTTAATATAACTTTCCATACTACACGATGTGTAACGAAAATTCTATTATAACTTTATTGTTATTCAATCTTTTATTAAAGTTATGTAAATTATATTTTTAGAAATCTCAATGAGATTTCCAAAATGTACAAATTCTTCATCCCACTTCTGATTTTAGTAATCTCTAAGAGAATTCCAAAAATTAAATATAATGACAACAACTAAACATTCCTTATACTAAAAAAATTAAAATGGCTCACGTGACCCTGACATCAGCCATGATGTCTCGGACGAGTCGATGCAAAACACCAAAAAATCCAGCTTACGCATTCCCCACCGCCAGAGTGAGGGGGCAGGATATGTGGGGCTCCCCGGACCAAGATGGGGCGGCCGGTATACCCACTAAAAACCAACGGTTGTTCCTTTCTCATGTCGCTGTAGCCCGGGCCGCGGGCGCTGATTATAGATACAGCGACCCGGCGCGACATGGCCCTCGCGTCTCTCGGGACTCTGCTCTCCGGGTGTGTTGGGACACCGGACCGTCCTAGGCGCCGTGCCGGAACAAACAGCACGCGCTCCCTCTTGAAGCCCTTCTTTGGGCGGCGGGCACCTCTCTGCCCGGCCGCCTGGGCGCTCAGTGTCAGGGGAAGGTTTTTGTTTTATTTATGCATGGCAGCACGCAGAGCAGACGAGCAGGTCAGGCGACCTGATGGGATAAGGTCACCGACGCCCATAGACATGGCAATACCAGTGAGTATCGCCAACGCGCGCTGCCTACCGTGAGACATATGGTGTTAAGTCTCGTTTAGCCAGTAAATATGCTGGCTGCGGTGCCCTTCGCAGACCGGAACACAGCAGTGTTGCACACTACTGCTTCGCAGGCGAAATAGGCACCGTGGTGGTACCCACCAGACGGTCTCCTGTAAAAAGAGGACCTACCACCGGTATTTTTGGTAAGGTTGCACGCGTACTCCACTCTTCGGTGCCCTGGCCTTCTTCTGCGGATATCCAGGGTGCTGTAAGCCTCCTGTCTCTCTCCGCGGCTTCCTTCTGAGCCATCACGTCCTCACAGAAAGCAAGGACGGCGCCCCACGACCTTTCGCTCTCTAACATCCTGCATACTACGGCAGGAAGCAAAAGGTGAAACACCACTCAATACGCTAACACTATCACAGATGCACAACACTTGTCACTCACTAGGAGAGTTCTGTTGTGGATAGTGGCTTATTCGAAGCTGTCTCGCTATAATTCAGACCCGTCTTTTATACACGATCTGATTTTTCGTTGTTGTTTCAATTCAAATATGTATAGACATATCTTCTGCATGTCTTGATAATAGTACACCGTATCCTTTGATTTGAGTTTGAATGTAGCTTGATTTTATGACTTTATCTGTTCCTGTTTAACTAAAGCAAGTGATTTTGCTGTAAAGACAAAAAGCTTATACGGAGCTGAAAATACTTTTTTAACAAGGGATAAAAGATACCAAATTAGGAATATAAGACCATCACGTAGATAAAAAAATACAGCAATTGATATTGCGATAAAAATTAATAATTGCGTTTTACTAGTTTTTAGTTGCCGAACTAATAAAATATTAAAATCAAAGCTGCATTCTTTCTACGCGCCAAGAGGTGAAGTGGCCTTTAATGCCGAAATGGCGACCTACAACACGGATTGTATAGGTGGGTCTTATTTACCTTTCCCTAATACTATCCCTACAATTCCAACTGGCGCGGGCCACGTAGACCCAACTTTGCTAATGCGTAGTTAATAACATTTGTAGTAAGCAAATAAAATTCAAAATGAAATCCGGCGGTTTCATAAATTCTAATAGTTCAATAATGTTCTATAATAAACACGTAAAATTTTGCGCACTAGTTTGTACAAAATTTATCTAATTATAATGATTTATGGTTATATTACATTTTTTTTCTCAAGACCATAATATAATAATATATGCAATTGGGAAACTAGAGGAGTAAGCTGTTTAATGTAGTATAGACATGACCGGGAAGTTTGCAACTCGAAACAGATACGAAAGCTAACTTTATTATCCGGCTAGCGTAGTTTAGGTTGAGTAGTTTATTAAAATCGTATCAGAAATTTTAAGATTTCAAATTTTAGAAGATTTTGTAGGGCTACAGTAATGAATATTTAGGAAATTTTAATCTTCACGAAATACAAAACTAAACAGATATATATACCATATGTATTCTTTAAAAATGTCAAAGAGTCAGTAGATGTAAGTTTGCCTACACTGAACATGATTTTCTTAATTTTTGTAAAGTGACCATCTAACTGCGCCGCAATCACCGTCGTAATATTATTGAAAAACAATTTGTGTATAATTTTTACGAGACTGTTTCGTCATTTTGTAATTTAAATTAACCATGTTACAAAACCTAATGTGTTTTAAATTTTATTTGATATAAAGCTCGTTTAATAACGCCATATAATACATATTAACGCTACAGTGCATTGTAAGCAATAAACATACAAGTGATTATGTGATAATGTTATTAAACTTCAGAACCGTTTATAATTAACTTCTTTACTGAGCTTCGTGGCCGACTCTTAATACAAAAAAGGCGTTATATTTTTCAGTCATATCTTTTATATTACAATATATTCTACAGAAAATAGTATTTCTATATATGTAAAAAGTAAGGGCATATTTTAGTCCAAAATCGGAGCCATAGGAGCGAGGAACATAATAACATATAAATTTTGTTTTTTAACTACGCCAATTCATTTCTGTTGTTTACGCCAATACTACACATGCCGGCTAAAATAATTTAAAGTTTAATTACTTTTCAAGGATACCCCTCGTTTCAGACCTTTTCCAGCATCCTTGAACACGGGACCAATATTGGACGCCTAAAGTAATTTTTATTTTTAAATATGTTCGTAGAGTAAAAAATAATCACTCAAAATGTATTTTATAATATTATAAATCTTGTCTTATAATAACATATTACACCGTAAGCAGAGAAAAAAATATCTTTTTTATCTAAATGCCGTGTATGACAAGTTTTAGGCAAGCATAATGAAAGAATATATTAAATGTTTTTAAAATCTATTACAATTAGTTATACGTTTCAAGTTAAAATGAAAACTTAAATGAATAATGTTTACATTAAAACGGATATTGTAGGCTATTCTTAGGATATAGTTAAAGCGATAACAAAAATACCAAGTATAAGCGCAAACAATTCAAATTACAATTTTCTATGAATTTCTATTTATTCTTATTGCACTCTTCTAATTTATTGTAAAAATATATTATAAAGAAATATGTTTTATTTCAACGTTACTTATTAAAAATAAATAAGCAAAATTTAAAAAAAAGTTGTTTTCAAAATTATCACGTTAAATGTTGCTATAATGAAAACTCATGCGTATATTATATTTCTCTCACACCTGTTTCCCTTTGTATGTTTCACTTTCTTTAAGATAATAATATGCAAGTTATTAACCTGCAACACATTTCAATTGCAATAAATATGAGATAAAACTGTTAAAACAAATTAATATGTATTAACTTGCTCCAATTAATATATTCTTAATAAAAATATATTTGTTATTAATAAGAATACTCTGTAGCACTACAATATCTTTTATTATTTTTATTTAAAATAATTATTGCGGTTACAGTACGGTTTATATTTATTACATTTGCAAGGTGGCCGGTGTGGGTAAGATCGGTAGCGGTGGCGTGCATATGGGGACGCCTTTGTCCAGCTGTGGACTGACACAGGCCGATGATGATGATGATAATGACTGTCGTCGTGTAATGTACGTAAACGTTTAAATAAGCTGATTACAACCGTTTACAAAACCTTTTATATTCCAATTGGTTGTAATCGAAATAAGTTCTTAGCAAAAAATAAAGGCCAGCCATATTAATTTGTCCATTAATATTTGATAGGTATAATCTGGAGACGGAGGGGTGACCCAACCATGTCAACCAAAAAAGCGGTACATGACCTTGTGTCCCTGTTTCTATTGAGGGTTCAGGCCATTTTCGCATATTTATTGAGGATAAAAATGGAATAGTGGAATGCTGTATGATCAATCTGGGTTTTACTAATATAGAAATTATAGACACATCACATCAACAGCCTTTGTTGGTCACTGCTGGACATAGGCCTCCCTAATACACCCCTATCCATTAGGGGGTTTGGACTATCCCACCACGCTGGTCCAATGCGGTTAGTGGGTGGACCGACTTTTACATGCTCATCCGACGCATGGATCATCTTACTTTTCAGACAATTGGTGATCGCCCAAATTGCCCTAACAACTAAGAACAACAATGAAAATTTGTTGCTTCTCCGCAGGATTCGAACCCACGACCTCCGGTTTCTAAAGCACACGCCCATACCACTAGGCTACGGGCAGTTAAAATTATAACTTTTCATTGACTGAACACAAAGAGTGAAAACTTTAAGGATCAAATCGTGCCATATCCTAATTTTTGTACAGGTAACATCGATTAAAAATCTATCACAATGGTAGATATTTTGTTGAGGACTAAGCTGAGTGAAAATTATTTATCCGCTACGCTGGAATATTTTACTGGCAACTGCCCTCAACCTTCTAATAAAAATGTTTGTAATTTATTTATTAACAAATATAAAAATTTAAAAGAAACAAGTAAATTTTAACAAAAATACATATTTTTCCCAATACAAGCGGGTAAAAAAGTGAAATTGCCCGGTGATTTCTGCGCCTGTGTTATAAATCACTCTTTTTCATTCTTTTCATTTTCATCTTTTAAGATGTACATTTAATCAAATTGTCGTGTGTAACATGTTTTATACTAATAAGATGGAGATTTTTTTTTAATGTATTAACTTTTATTTGCACTAACACTGTACTAAAAAATTAAAACTGTACTGTAAATTAAAAACTTTTTATGAACATAAGAATTTTAAGTTTCTTTCAGTCTTAAATAAAACTTTGCATTCCGATGCTACAAGCATTTTAAAACTTCGCTGTCTCGCACATGAAATTGTGTTTGCAATTTTTTTACTATGGTACAATTTTTATATTACGTAAATCACCTAGACAGTTTGTTTTATCCTTGTAGTAATTTTTAGGAATAACTAATATAACCTCCTTAGATGAAATCATTATCTAAAACATGAAACTAATGAATTCTTGAGCGTTATTTTTAACCTTTCATGAGTAAATATTGTATTTGTAACGCAGTGGGAGATTCTGTAAGCTGGATGTAAAACAGTTAACTGTTCAAACTCATTTTGTACTGCCTTTCTGAAATTTTAACATTCTCCGCTGCAAGTATTCCTAATTTGGAAAATACGAATTGTCGTGATCTAGCTACTGTTTTTATAAGGTGGTAATAGAAGACATTTGAACTAGAACAAACTATTGCAGCTATAAACTGTTACTTGTGTGGAACAAAGTTGCATCATCATCATCAGCCTGTGATAGTCCACTGCTGGATATAGGCCTCCCTAATACACCCTATTGAGGGTTTGGACCGTATCCCGCCACACTGGTCCAATGCGGGATGGTGTGTGGACCGACTTTTCACATGCCCATCCGACGCATGGATCATCTTAATTTTCAGACAGTTGGGTGATCGCCCAAATTGCCCTAACCAACTAGGAAACAACAATAAAAAATTTGCGTCCCCGCAGAATTCGAACCCCTCCGGTTTCTAAAGCACATGCCCATACCACTATGCTACGGAGGCAGTTAATTAAAATTAAAAACTGGTAATACCGCTTCCGCACTGGCAACAAGATGCATGACATCTCAGTGTACCCCGTTAACACGGCAGATGGAAAGTGTTCGAAACGTTGGTAATTTAAAACACAAAATAAACGCGATAAAGTCCCTAAAAGTCCTTTTATTCAATAATCTTTTAAGGTATTCATCCAATCTTATATTTTATGCATAAAGAATTAAATTTTAAAGAATTTTAAAATGAGTTAACTTTTATGTAAACTTGCTGTATATTAAATTGAATGAGATGTGCATGTGCCTCATTGAAATTTTAAAAAATGTTTGCATTGAAATGCTAATTGTGGGTTATTCTTACAACATATATATACGCTATTGCGGACGCGTGTGGATTAAGACATTATAAAGGAAAGATAAATAGGTTCTTAATAGAATTGTGTATTTTGTATATTTACTCTTACATAGATTGCCAAGGTAGGAAAAACAGTATATTAAAATAAATAACATGTTATTTTTTATTTTCTTATTACTTCATTATTTATTATTTCATTATTCTTTATTAGACATCTGTTTGTATATTTGTTAGTTTATTAATTCATATCATGATATGAATTAATAAACAGATGTAAACAGATGTCTAACCATATTACATATTTAATTTATTAGATAAAGGGCTCTTTCCAGCGTCCATGTACAATTAATTAAATGTGAATAAAAATATGTAACTGACGCGACTATTCCTTATAAAAATAACTTTAATAGATATAGTAATAGCGCAAGTACAAAAAATGCTTATGCTTTTAGGAAATACTTTTTTTATCGCCGTTTTTATCTAATATTCCAAGACATATTTAATATCAAGTAAAAATGTTCTCTATAAAATGCGACGGTGAATTTAAGGTTAGTATAAAGCTAAGGTTTTATGGTGTGCTTGAAGTTTACTTGATGATATGTTATTGTTACTTTCCTTTAGAACTTGCGTCGTTCCACGTTATGCTTTCCAAATGTATTAGTCTTTTTTATGTGAATGTATATAACTTACGATATTATATAGTAAAATGTAAACAAAGAAAAAGGAAAAGGAACGTATCTTTCCATTTTCGATCT
Organism: Lamproptera curius; assembly: GCA_029286875.1. Classification (NCBI taxonomy): domain Eukaryota; kingdom Metazoa; phylum Arthropoda; class Insecta; order Lepidoptera; family Papilionidae; genus Lamproptera; species Lamproptera curius. The sequence goes on along the minus strand of JAGSMT010000091.1, from coordinate 1,373,677 downwards.
TCATTTTTAAATGTAGGTTGTTCATGTTTTTTTTGTATCCTGGTCCTTTCTTTGCGGAAAAGATTTATAAAAAGAATATTTGACCGGTGTGAGGCATCAGTAAAATCCTAACCTTCGTAGTTCTTAGAACCAACCTTGGGACAACCAGCAAATTATCTAAAATTTTAGTGGCCACGGTGATTTACTTGTGGTGACGGATCGTTTGTTCCTCATCAGTAGCCTCTTTTTTCTCAGCGACCAATTGGCAAAGTCCGCCATTAGAGCCTCCAGGAACCACCATTACGATAACAATAATTGCAATGATTAAATAAACAATTAACTGCCCCTAAGCCTAGTCCTATGGGCGTGTGCTTTACAAACCGAAGGTCATGGGTTTAAATCCTGCATGGACTCAACAAATTTTTAATATAGTTCCCTAGTTGGTTAGGGTTAATTTGGGCCGTTCACCCAATTATCTGAAAAGTAAGATGATCCATGCGACGGATGGGCATGTAAAAAGTCTACCCACCAACCCGTATTGGACCAGCGTGGTCCAAAACCCCCTAATGGATAGGGAGTATTAGGGGAGGCCTATGACCAGCAGTGGACTATCAAAGGCTTATGATGATGATAATGAAAAATAAATTTACACATTAAGCTGCCGATGCGTTATACCCCAAAGAGGTCAATTCAGCCCCATCAAAACTAGCACTTCTCGAAAGGAAAGGATCGGTGCCCGTGACATCTCTACCCTTTAATGGAGTACAGTAACACATCCACGCCAAATAAATTGAAAATATTGATATCTTATAATATACAACTATATAAAGAAATAATCAAAAACTTACAATACTCAAAGTTAACCAGAACTGTTGAATACACCTTTTAATTTGCTGTAAATAATTTACGTTTTAAATTTGTATTAAGCATTCATTATATTTTAACAAGCCGATTTCGTTAAATTATTTTGAAAAGAATAATTAATTATGTTAGTGCCAAATTATACCTTCTAAGTAATAAAAGGAAAGTTATAAGAAATATGAAAGCAATTTATCGCTTAGGATAAGCCAAATCAGGGCTTTATTCACCTTAAATAGTTAAACTTCGGACATCGAAAAGCATTAATTTGTTAAATAGGGTCCTTAAAATTGAAGCCGTTCTTGTAGCCAATTAATAAAATGACCTTGAAACATTGCTTTCTCTAGTCCGTTAAATCGGCTCTTATTCGAGCGTTTGATATCAATTATAGCCGTAGTTGTTTACTCTTAACTTAATTAAATATCTGTCAAGGCCGAAAATTAAAGCAGTAACGTTGGAAAATATCAGATTGCTACAATAATATTTGTATTGCTAAATGTATTTTGTTTTACTATTTACTTTATATATACTCTAGTTACTAGTTAAAATTAGCAAGTAATTTTGTAAATTAAGCGTAAAAAGAAAGGTATATTCCATTTATTATTATGCATCTAACTTCATTTTGTCATATGACACGACAACTTTTAGTCGTATCGCTGTGGCCTGCTGTCCTGCCAACTTCAAAATAAATAGGAAAAAAACTAACACCTCATCTTCCGTGCGACGTGGGTTCTATCAGGACATAGCTGTTACGGGAGGTACCTGTGTACCTGGACAAATGCTACTACTGTGGGGTATGTACTAAGACGGTCCAGCACGCACTAAGCCAGTGCCCGGGTTGAACTTCGATGTCAGCCGCGAAGTTTCCCGGGCATGACCTTTTGGTTTCTGCTGTAAAAAGTAGCATTTTGGATAGTAAATAGTCGTAGGATGCCGTCTTTATATTTTGTACGAATGAGATGGTCCGTAAAGAAGCTGCAATATCAACTACGCGCTGCTTACCGTGAGACATAGTACCGCTTACCAAGTCAATACGCTGGCTACGGTGCCTTTCAAACCGGAAATGCTAGTGATTTCACATTACAGCTTAGCGGTCGAAATAGACACCGCGGGTACCGCCTCTGGCTAATATTTTTAAATATGTTGACATTAAGTCAAAGCGTTTCGAAAAGCATTTATTTCTAATGGAATTGAATAGAATTTAAAGTTTAAGAAAAGCAATAAATTTTTATAACAATTATTATGGAATGTCATGTTTTTGTAAAGTACAAATTATGGTTTATTATTATTACAAGAGAAATTTTAACCATAAAATCGTAAAAGCGTATAATCTACTTAGAAATTTCTGCCTCTGCGTTTTAAATCTCAAACATTTTTATGTATTAATTTAATTAACACGTGATGTGTAATGAAATTTAATCCACATCAGATGAAGAATTATATTATACACTATAATAAAGGATTTATTTATTGCTTTAACTATTATATATATGAACTTTTAATATATTATTTTTACACGTATACAACATATGAGTTTTATTATGCCTTTATTGAAATTTTAACAATGCTTGCTTAAAATGGTTCTTGTGGGTTATTCTTAAAACATAGGTATATACGCTTGCGGAATATATTATAGACCAATAGCTGTTTCTTTCTTCTTTCTTCAATTCCACCCGAGACTTCGGCTGCGTGGGATCGAAAAACTGGTCGAGGTGTATTTCATTAATTAAAGATTGGTACAAGTATGTACTACAATTTTATCTTAAAAGTTATATTGAAGCCTTTTTGACTTTACTGTTTTTTTATAGGTGAGACCTCGATGTATGCAGGGTGTGGCCTATAAGTCCTTTGAAAAGTAAAATTTGAGATAAAACGAACAGGGCGCAGCGCGTGAGCGGTAGCAGGAAAGCAGGGAGTACTCGTTTTTTTTTTATGGCTTACGCAGGACGAGCAGTCAGGCCACCTGATGGAAAGTGGTCACCGACACCCGAACATTGGCAATACTAGTGGTATCGCCAACGCGCTGCCTACCGTGAGACATAGGGTGTGAAGTCTCCGTTTACCCAGTAAATACGCTGGCTACGGTGCCCTAAACCGGAACACGAGCAGTGTTTTCACACTACTGCTTCAGCGCAGAAATAGGCACCGCAGTGGTATCCACCCAGACGGTCTCCTGTAAACAGGGACCTACCACCGGTTGTAAACAGGGGACCTACCGCCGGTTTCTGGACATTTAGTCACGATGGAGCGTTTTACCGGAGCGGACCATGCGTTTTGTGTGCGCGAGTTTTATAAAAACGACAATTCGGCAACCGTTGCGCGGCGTAAATTTCGAGAACACAAAGGTTTACACAACTTTGACGACACTCAAACTCTTCAAATGATTAAGAACTGACAGTATTCAAACACAAAATTATGCGAATGAAATGTTGAATCGGTTTACTTCCTTCAATAACATAATGTAATATATAATAAATAACATAACGAGGCTCTTTTCCATCTTTACGGGCATGTTATTAAACAAAATTGCCGCTATTGGAGCCCCATCAATCCAAAACTAAGCATTAGAAGCCCTTACATAGTCCGAAAATGACTGTTCGGGCCGCTATGTCAGCCCATGGTATCCTAGGCGCCTTACTTCTTTGAGGATGGCAGAGAGCGCGCATTACTGTTACGTCAGGGCGATATGTGGCTATGATCGAAGAGTTTTTCATACCAGGATTGCAAAACTTTTCAGGCTTTAATGCCGGACGTGGTTTCAACAGGATGGGGCCACTTCTCACACCTCTAACACTGCTATGCCCGTTATCCGTCAACTTTTTCCTGGCATAGTGATCTCTAAGAGAGGGACATTTCCTGGCCTCCACGTAGTCCAGATCTGACTTCGATGAATTTTTTTGTGGGGCTGCCAAGGCTAAAGTATGACTAAAACCTGCGGTCAATTGAGGCCTAAAGAAAACATCCGCAGAGAAATGACAAAGCATTTCAGCAGTGACGTGCCGCGCAGTCATCGACAACTTTAGACGTCGTTTGCAAGAGTGCCATAATCGCAACGGATTACATTTAGAAGATGTTATTTTCAAAAAATAATTCCCATTTTTTAAGCTTTTTTTGTGAATAAAAATTTAAGTCATAAGGTAGTTAGTTTTATTTTAATAATTTTTTTTTCATATCAAATGACCTATGGGCCACCCTGTATCATCATCATTTTTTTTATCATACCCTATTCAATGTCAAATGGCACTCAGGTAATTTGTTTAAAACTAAATTTTACTCGCACCGGCACTAACAATATGGTTAATCACCACAATTTCCTTCGTCCCTTTCATTGGTCTGCCCCGTATATAGTTACATTTAATTTTTTTAAAGCATTTTTTTTATCTTTAATGAATGACATCAACAAAAAATTTATTTATCTTCGACAATATTGTACACCTACTAAAATAATCACTATATTCTATGTAACGTACTGGTTGACTGAGAAAAAACATCTTTGGTATAAGTTCGCTATTGTACTACTTAAGTACAAAAAGATTTAAATAATTAAATAAATGCATCTAACCCAATAACTAAGAAATAATATCCTAACTGACTTAAACGGAAAGATTATTTCATTCAAATCTGCGAAATGGTGGATACGTGATATAAAATTTTATAATAACTACGTAGTAAGAAAGAATTTTGTCTGATTTTCTTTTGCCAAAACGTTATGCCTTAGTCATATTCATTTTTCTCTTGCGAATGTGTCAAGATAACGCAATAGCTCTATTAAAGACGTGCCGAGCCAGAAAACGATTGCTTGGCTTTGGTAAGTAACTGGCATATGATATCTCAACATTTAATATGTTTTAGAGTAAATTAATGTATCTATGTACTTTATTAGTGTGATTCTCTTTATAATAAAATTTAATATACATTATTTACAGCATAGGATTGCTACTGCATTATTTATCTGTATTTATTTAGACCAATTTCCTGTACAAGAAGGTACTCTATTCGAAGTGTATGTCGTTGTTATATTTATGTTATCTCGTCGCTCTGTTCCTAATGAAAAATTTCAATTAGAATCGAAAATAAAAACCGTGTGCATTTTTTTCAAAACTCTCCTTAAATTTAGAAATCTCAGGTAGTGTCGTAAAAACTGTAAAAATTATAAACAAGAATATTGGTCTCACTGATAGTTATAGATTTTATTTTAACAAATAACAAGATATTATTGTATTAAATAGTACGTTTTAAGTAAATTAATAAAAATACAGTTGTTGTAAATGTTAATATTGGTCTCCCTGTCAGGGGCAAGACGAAGCTTGGAACAGGACGCAAACTGTTCCGTGAACGCGTCCAAGCCTAACACTTTTGCACTGCAACAGGAGTCCGAGAGGCGACTGCATTTTACAACATGACGATTGCGCGGCGAGAACAAACAGTATTTTTGAGAATTTTTCCGAAGTATTTCTGTTTTGAATCGACGTGAATGTTTGGTATCAGATCTATTAAATTTTTCACGACATACTTGTTGTAGTAGTGTAAAACTAACCAATATTAATACCAATTTTGCAGAATAATTTTGTAGGCTTTGTAGGACAAGGTCATAATGGTTCAATGGGATAGTATCCAGTTTCGCCCCATTTATGTTAACCTCTGATAGATAATCAAATACAGCAAAATCAGCGAATTCCAAGACCTATTATAGCAATTCCAAACGAAATAAGAACCCCAAACCTAAAACACTTAAACACGGTATAACTGCAACACTTTAAGCTTCTCCATCCAAGAAATATCTTGTTAGAGATATGAATAAAAAAATAAAAAAAATGGATAAGAAGACTGAAACGTTACAATAAAAAAAAAACTATAAATGGAGGCGGGAATAAGAATACATAACAGACTTAAAAAAGTGACACGGATACTAGTTCATTTGAAGAAAATAAAATTGATTTTTCTGGCATATATTGTGGCATGCATTCTAAGTATACTGAAGGATAAGTTACTTATAGCGTATGCTATGGCTGGGCTTACAATTTCTGTGCAGGTGTAAACTATAACGATGAAGAGAAAACCGATCTAAAATGTGCTCATTATGCTCCATAACGTTTCCCATTTTGCCTCGATCGTGGGGTAAGACATGTCCCCTTCAGTTACTTTTTGCCAACAAACATGTCATTTAGCACCATAAAAGATTTAAATTTTAATAATTAGAAGTATAAGTTTTGCACTCCATTTGGTTTTTAAGAAATCATTTAATTTCATTTTACATCAGATTTATATCATTTTATATTCAGAATAATATATAAAAATTGTTACATCAAAATATGCATCACATAAATGTACTGCGTCACCCTAAAGTATAGTACTGAGGGAATTAAATATATACATTAGAAATACATATTTATTATTATTTAAACCGCAAGTTCGACTAGGCATATAAACATAAATTTTGCCTGTTTTTGAACACCCTAATAGCGAGTATTAAAGCAAACTCGGCCTACAACCCAAAACTTATTTAAAGTAAAACAGCGATCGTTGTAGATGACAACGTTAATGAGAAATCAGGGTAGTTTCAAAGCTAACAAACACTTGGATTACACAACTTAAATGACAGAATAATTATACAACATAATGATTTTACTATACTCTGATTATACATTGAATAGCTTTTTTATAATTTTATGTATAGGATGAATATGTTGTTTTTACTACATCCATGTTAACTGGGAATATTTTTAAAAATGTTCTGTTTCAGGATTAACGTACTGAAGTTGTTATTTAAGTTTTCAGTTGAAATTCAGTTGAAAAGGAACGTAAGTAAATGTGTGGTTTTAATATAATATCATGGATATTTGTTCACTGTCGCAGCAGTATAGTTCATAAATTTTGTTTTAGGTTATTAGACAAGATAAGGTAAATAACAATTAGTAGTAACGTCATAAATTTGCATGGAGTTGGATATATCTACGTAAAGAGGAGATGCAAATCACGTAGGACGTTATTAGTGCTCCAGCGTAAACGTTCCATTGCAGAGCACACCGTTTTCTCACAAGCGCAAAGAAATCATCAGTATGTAACTCTACGAACATACCAGAGGCGCTACATCTCCATGCAACCCCATCAACGCCCTAAACGTATTATTGTACTGTACTCGGCTGTTGTATACCCGCTGAGTGTATGATACCAAAAGACTACACGTGTACATCGTTTGACATACGTTTTAAATAGTGTTTTTGACTTGTACCGAACAACGTGCAAACCTGCGGATTAGCATATTACCTCGTATTGACAGGGACCTACGTTCTCTTTCTATATCACTGTCATCCTTTAAGTTCTAAGTGATCCAGTGACCCAAATATTTAAATTTTATCAATCTCGAGAGTGCCATATTATATAGCAATACTTTTGGGAGATGGGGAAAAGTGGTGTTGGTATTCAATTTAAGACCATAACCCACTTTTTATAGCGTTGTATTTTATACCATGAGCTAGAACATACTGCTCACACGTTTGTAAAAGTTTACTTAAACCACCAATAGCTCAGTAACACCATGTCATCTGCACTAACTTATGTTATTTTACAAACTCAATCAATATGGCAACCTACTTTAGGTATCCCTGAGTTCATCCATCAGTTGATTAATATAAATATTAAATAATTGAGATGAGCTTAGACCTCTTCTTGACACCGAATTCATTTTGTATATTTAGAGTAAGCACCAGCGCACTTTACACTCTTCGTCTGCTTGTTATGCCAATACTCCAGGATAGAGACTATTTCAGGTGCAATTGTATTTTCATTACTAGTTTCTGCCATAAGACATCGTAATTGACCATATCAGATGCTTTCGATAAATCTAGAAACAGGCAAAACTGGCATTTTCTAGTTGTATAATACTGAACAGTCTGCTTTAGTACAAGTATTGCACTTTCGTAGAAAGTCCGGCCTAAAACCAAACTGGGTATCAGATAGGGCATTGTATTTAGTAAGCTGTTTGTTTAGCAAACTATCTAGCAATAAGGCATATTTAAACCATATGCCATAATTGTAGAGAGTGATATTGGCCTGTAGTTGGAAATATCTGACGCATCTCCAGTTTTGTTTTTAATTACAGGCACTACGATTGCATGCATGAAATCCTTAGGCAAATAACAATGGCTAAGACATAAATTATAAAATAATGCAAGAACCCGCGCCAAATGAGGTCCGGCATACTTAAGATGTTCGATGCTGAGGCCGTCGTGGCCAGGAGATTTACCTCGTACCATGCGCTGAATCGCTGTCTCTACCTCAGTGAATCTTACATTTAAATTATCAGCATTAACATCTTTACTGCTGAACTCTCTGTATGCAATAAGTTAAGAATTAAAGTAAATCAATAAGTTAATTAATAACAAGTTGGTCAACTTTAAATTGCAAGTGAAATGCGTTAGCGATTTTAGATGGTTCTCGCAAGCCTGCAATGCTTACAGAAAGACTCGGTTTCGGATTGAGATTATTAGTTGATTTCCAAAAGTTTTTAAATTATTTTTTCGAATGAGGTGATGCAATATTATCCATTTTTATTTGTAGCTGATTATCTTGACAAAATTTTAGCTTTGATTTAAAATGCATTCTAGAATTATATATGCTGCTGTAAATATATCCACATGTAGGCTTACCATGCAGCAGCCAAATTAAAATACGTATTGACGACCCTTCACATGCGCAGTGCGAACATAACGGTTCCATCCTACGACATGTTTTTTGTTGCGATCTTTTTTAACCCTATTTATGTTATTTCTGTGCTGCGCACCCTCCTTTAGTATATTAACAATATTTTTATACATATCATCTAACACCTGACTATGATTTATACTCGAGCAAACTGTAAGCACATTTCTGAAAAACAGTTGGAAAGTCAATATCTCTTAATTTTGATTTACAAAAATGAGTAAAAGCATTTGTTTCATATACATCCCTTTCACCCCAAATCACATTATTATAAGAGATCGATGGAATAACAATTTTTGGCTGTATTATAATGTGAGTTTAATTTTTGTATTGCATATATCATATTTTTTGGTTTGTCATAATGTTTGTTATTAAAACATGTTTTAATTTAACATCCCAAAATAATAGGGAAATTCATAATAAGAATGATTATAATAGGACACTTATTTGTAAAAACATGGTATTTTATAACAGTATGTAGGTGTAATTACAGATATTTTCAAGCCTACCTGTTTTTTGCTGCATGAAGTACACAAATTTTGTCTAAAGGCTAAACGCTTAACCTCCTGGCGTGCTTACATAAGCACACATACAACTTTTTATTATAAAAACAGCAATTATGTCTAACTTGTTTGTGCGTCAAATAATAATAATTTATGTAGTAAATGCCTCAAAGAATTGTTTTTTATCTAAATTACCATTGATTGTTGCTGATAGTTGTAAGTAAGATATTTATTCCTTTTGAATATCCCAGTTCTAGTTGAAATTAAAGTCAATGTTGGAACCCAAACAAAACGCCTTTTATTCTTTTTTGTTTTATACTACTTAAAATAAACATCGCGTTAATGTGTAAATGGCATGAGGATCTATACTGCATTTATTTTATTAGCTACGTAAGGAACATAATATTTTGAAATCAGATTTTTATTGTTATCGTGAATCATTCATAGCGTAAAAGACATTAGTTATTATCTTTCTTTATAAATGTACTTGTTATATACTATTCCATAGATATATTTTGTTCTTTTTATAAAGAGAAAGAAAATTACCATATGCTTCGAATTGAGTACCTCCTTTTTTAAAGAAGACAGTCAAAGTTTAAGCCCGCTGAAATTCATTCGCAAGTTCTCCTGCTGCTACTACTTATATAAAAATATTTTCAAGTTGATTTATAGTCTGTCTTTTGTGGTGGAAAATTATCTAAAATTAATTTTTCATAAAGAAAATTTCTCATATTATTTTTTGATTAGGTCATAAAGGTCATAAAGTTTTATAAATTTCATTATGATTCAGATATACTCTTATCGTCGAGACCGAAGAATCGTTTAACCTAAATATAATATGTATTTAAACATTTATGAAACGTATTTTTAATTTTATATTTTAAATTATATCGGATAACGAGACGACTAAAATTATTAAGCGCAAGCGATGAAGCCTACTAATAACAAATAATATTTATAAACTGAGACATGGGATATTATATCTTGCTTTTCCACTAAAAAAGCACATCGTAGCTATAATATATTAGGCTATATTATTATTATATTAGCTATTAATAGCTACTATGTACTTACTTTCTGTAAGTTATTCCACTAACGTCACGTTTTCATCTAAAGAAGGTATTATGGTTAACAAATTTTGCAAGGCTTTTTTATCGTTTAAGTACTTCTTTATGTTTTCGTCATTTGAATTCAATACGCAGTTTTATCACGGCATTGGACCTAATGTGTCCATGCTCGGTTTTATCTCGTGTTCAACTAATAAAATATCGCAAAACGTCATAACTTGTACTTGAAAAGTATTGTCTTGTAAAGTTTACTAAGTATTTTTGTCTTCAAATGCAAAACTTGTTTTTTTCAATAGTTTCGGAAAATAACCTAGGCGAGCGTATAATAAAGTTTCAAGACAAAAGTCTTTAACCAATGTTTACTCCCCGTCATGACCTACGGGGCAGAAACGTGGCCTCTCACTATTGGACTGGGCCACAAGTTTGCCGTAGCTCCGTGCTATGGAACGCGCTATGCTTGGAGTCTCTCTGTCGGATAAAATTCGCAATGAATTTATCCGGCAAAGAACGAAGGTTACCGACATAGCGCAAAGGATCAGCTCGTTGAAGTGGTAGTGGGCCGGTCACGTGGTCCAAAGAACAGATGGCCGATGGGGTTCATAAGGTTCTAGAGCGGAGGCCACGTTTAGGAAAACGGAGTGCTGGTCGATCCCCTACCAGGTGGGATGGGGATCTCCGAGCGGTAGCCGGTTCAAGTTAGCAGTGAGTAGCAGGGGATCGCCCGTCTTGGCGTTCATTTAAAAAGGCCTATGTCCAGCAGTAGATTGATAGAGGTTGATTATAATGATGATGATGATAATGAGCGTATAATGTATTAGGAATTATTGTTCCATTTCTACTACAAAAATAGAGGTGTTAGTGTGGTCTGTAAACTAGGACGTCGAAAGTAATATTGCAATGGTAAAGGAAAAAGAGAAACTAAGATTACTATCATTATACTTGCTAGACTTAAAGAGCATCAAGAAATATCTGTAGCGTAGGTAATAATAATATAATTAAAAAAAGGACTAACACTGTGACATAAATGTATGATATGTATTTTAAATATCAGGTAGAAAATACTGCAATAAAATCAGAACTATGTATTCCAAAAGTTTAATTTGTTAATTGGCCCTTACTTTATCTTTTAAAAGTTACAACAAATCGTATTATATAATAATGAAATAAACGTGGTAGGGTCCATAAAGTGCTTATTGCTTTAATTTTTCATCAAAAAGATAAAATGTTATTTTTATCCTTTAAATTATGTGCGACTGATCAGACATTAAAAATCCTTCAAAACATTATACATTTTATGGTTTATACGGCCATCAAAAAAAGACCACAAGAAAGAAGCATTATCAAACTTCAAGATAAAGACTAATAGAAAAACTCATATGAACTTTTACAATGATTTCATGCATGCAAATCTATTTTCTTTTCCAAGAAAAAAAACTATTAAGCATTATTGTGATCTCTGTGGTACTTTTCTTTGCTGTGTTATTGTAAATACTAGCAGTATTTGTGATTGTTGCTGCAGTATTGATGGTAGTTTGGATTTTGGTCTTCTGACTAAAACTGTATTAATTGTCTATAAAAGCAGTTTGTTTTTGTGAGATCATGGCAAGAAATCAAAAAATATATATATTGTCATATGTATCCGAATAACTGGCAGTTGTGACGCTGCTCTGGGAGTCCGTTGGAGTGCGGTCGCTCGAAAGAGAGACTTTACTTCATAGATGCGCTTATGTGTGTCAGCGCCATGCTATAAGGCACCATGTCATTTAGTGCGTGGTTAGTACATACGTTGTTCCGAGAGCACCGTCTAAATATCGACGAAGACCATTTGTTCATTTGATATTGTTTAAGCATTTTGGGTATTTTGTTTCGTTATTACTAATGTTGACTACTATTTAAAATTCAAATGCTTTTTGTAACGTATTACAAAGTGTGTAACTATTTAGTGTTTTGCGAAATTTTGTTAGTCTGGAGTTATTAGCATATGAGCTAAACAACTCAAATAGATTCTATTACAACTTAATTAGAGTGGATTCATATTTAATAGAATGTTTATTAATTTGAAAGAACTGGCATTGAATAATGATTACCACAAATGGCCCTGACAACTGGCAACGCCTTTATATGGCAATTTGGCGAATGACATATTTCAATTATTATGAAAGTAAGTCTACAGGATTCAATCCCACGATATCCAGGTTCAAAAGCAATCACTATAGAACTTAACCAATTATACTTAACACCAATTGAGAAAACTTCATTTTAAATTAAATATTTAGTATTTTTAGAGAGAAGAACCATAGTTACTTAACTATATTACCTTGTGTCTCGATGTTTTACTTAAACAACTAATTTACAGGGCACCGCAGTCAATGTTATTACTGAGTAAACTAGAAGTCACATCTCATGTCTCTGGACGACGAGGGGATTTGTTGCAACTTACGCTGTGATGTTTTGGTCATCAGTCTTGTTCGTTTTTCAAACGACAAAAAAAATTGTAAAAGATTTAAAATAACATCAACAGGGGATGATTGAGAAAATATTCTAGCGTTGCCTTTTTCTGCTGCAGAATACTAGTGTAAAACATTTTAATTTTTAAGTAAACGAGGCGTAACATTCTACGTTTTAGGATGGCGAGAGAATTTATTCAGTCTATAAGTAAGTACATAACGCTTATAATGAAATGTATGTTCTGCTCATCTCGCTACTTCTTGGATTTGTAATTGTGGCTTATTATATCCATTTTTATAGCTAAGAAAATGACGTTTTAATAAGCAATGAAACATATTTTGCCTTAAAAAGCATTTTATTTAGTATATTCATAGTATATTAAGCCTTTGTTTAACTTTTGCTATCACCGTTCATGCTACTTAGTTAGCTACTTAGAGTACTTAATGCTATATTTTTATGTATGAAGGTTTAATTTTTTTACCATCGTATTAATCCCGTAACAAATATATACCTGTGTAAAGTCAAGAAGTGTAAGCTGATATTAAATATTAGCTTTAATATAATCTTTATAACGGAGAAAAGAAAAAAATAAATGGTAAAATCAGCTTGTCTAAATCATTATTTAAAATAATAATATAATAATGTCCTTTTGGTCGATTCCGACTACGGCGGATGATCTATATTAAAGGTCAGTTAACGGCCCAGTAGATATTAAAGTCCACAAGTGTACGAGCAAACACAGGTACACACCCTATAGCTGTATACTCTAAAAGCCCGATGGGACGGATAACCGGCACTATTGAAGAGAGATAAGGTGCAAGTCACCGTCGGACGCATGGATGTCTTACTTTACGGGTAATCGGGTGATCAGCCCACTTGCCCTTTTCAACTAGGAAACAAATTTGAAAAGTATTCGAGTTCCTGCAGAATTCAAGTCCATAACCTCCGGTTTCTAAACCGCAAGCCCATTCCACTAGGCTAAGGAGGCAGTAGACATTATATTTGTGTTGTCGTTGTACAACCAGGCAAGGCAATTTTGTTACAAAAATATTAAGTTTGATAAATAGGTAAACATATTATTTAGCATTACACAAAGTTGGGGCTTTATGTTCTTGTTCTTAACAAAATGTAATCGAACTGTTGAACTATTTTCACATTTTATATAAGATGAGTGAAATACCTCCGACATTCGGGAATATTGAACTATTTACCAAAATATTTGGAAAAGTTTGAGCGGATTACGAACTTGTTAAAGGAGATTGAAGTTAGAAAGTAAGTTATTTAGAAATAATTTGTATTAATTTAATGTTTAGAATTTTCGCAACATTTCGGTAATTGATGTATTTCTATAATGTGATAAGCATTCTATAAAAAATATCTTTTAATATCTATATTTATACGGCCTCCGTAGCCTAGTGGTATGGGCGTGTGCTTTAGAAACCGGAGGTCGTCGTGGGTTTGAATCCTGCGGGGACTCAACAAATTTTCATTGTTGTTTCTTAATTGGTTAGGGCAATTTGGGCCGATCACCCAATTGTCTGAAAGATAAGATGATCCATGCTCCGGATGGGCTTGTAAAAAGTCGGTCCACCCACCAACCCGCATTGGACAAGCGTTGTGGGATACGGTGCAAACCCCCTAATAGATAGGGGATTGTTATGCCTATTGATATAGGCCTATGTCCAGCAGTGGACTATCACAGGCATTCTTTTTAAAAAAAATTAACCATTTATCCATTTAGTATAAAAGTAAAGAAGAACAACTTTACGTTGTTTTACTGTAAACATTATTCTGGACTAACGTTGTGAAGCTTAACATGAATATTCAACGCACGTAGTAAGTTTAAGAGCAATTTCTGGCACCAACTTGGGAAAAACTACAATCAAACATATCGTTCTTAACAAGTTTGTAATTGTCAGAATAATACTTGTGAGTTTAAGGTCCTGTTCTATATCTAGGACTAGGAAAACTTCGCTCATATAATTTTTAAAACACTTTTTATGTAAGGGTTCAACTTTGTCAACTGTATTTCATGTTATTTACATTAGTCTCCTTAGCCGCGCCGCATGTTCTTGGTGTTCAATCTATAAGAGCAGCTAAGAGTAATTGTTATTACCAATTCGGTGAGAAACTAGAGCTTAAGATTGTCATAAATATTTATAATTTGAATAGGCAGTTACATTTGTTGCTAGTAATATTTGGATATAAAAAGGAAAATTTTAATGACTAAAAGACAGCCACAAGAATAATTTGAATTGTCAAACGTAATATGACAGATAAAAGAATTACTTTAAATTACTGTGTATTAACGCAAAATTTTTTTTGCATTTTTGTATTTTGTAAGTAATTTAAAAATGTTTATAAATGGTATACTTTATGACCTAATGCTTTAACTCCATTTCACCTTATCTTAACACAATTGTTTAAGAAACGACAAACGAAAATGATTTATGACTAAAATCGACCCTCAATGCTAACATCGTTTGCACAAAAGTAATTGCGTCCTAAATTAACAACGAATCCTGAACTTTTGTTGGTTTTGGGTAAACGACCACTTCTTAAGCTTCACATCATTTAAAAAGCACTATACATTATTAATTAAAACTTATCTTCGTAGCAGATCGTTTCCGCATCCATCATGACAGGAAATATAAAGGTATGAGAAAGAAGATTCTTATTAAGCAAACCATTCATTTTCATGCGTCATCTGTAATAAATTCTGTCATAAAAGCTTTAAATAATTATATTATCTATAAAATGTAAATACCAACATTAAAATTATTCTATGATACATATGTTGAGCACCTAGTGGAGTGCAAAATCTGCTACGTACGTAGTGATTATTCAATTTTTTATGAAAAGATATTTTTTAAATCGATTCGGTAGACAGATAACATTAAAGCAATTGCCATAAAAGTTTTCTTGTTCATGCAGCAGTACCATATACGGGGCATGTCCCGTGCAACGGCTAGTACGATATACACAGCGCAAAATATTTACTCAAGCATTATATTTTATGATCGAATGAATCAAATTTGTGATCCATGCTTAAATATGAAGATTATTAAAGCGTGCATCACGAATTCGATTGCTAAAACATTCTGGGTGTTATTTGTTCAATATATGAATATCTTGTCGAATTCTCTCCGCGAAAAATATTCGTACGTAATTCTATTCAGTTTCTTAGCGAAATAGAGTCTCTTGAAAAATTTATGACGAGGTACACTAAACTTACATTTGAAAAAATATACTTTGATCGGTCTCTCTGATTTAGTGGTCTCTCAGGTTTGATGAATCGGTGAAAAAAGATTGGTAATCTTTTCTCAGCTTGTCTCGTGTTGATATAATATTTATAAATTTTTCTTTTATTCAATCTCAAACTTTACATAAAGTGTTTGATATTCTAATTTTAAGGTTTAATGTAATTACACCAAAAAAATAAAACCTCCCAAAGGTAATAAAAATGCGTACAGTTCAGCTTATATTTATTCAACAAGATTCAAAGGAAACACATTAGAAGAAAATTATGTGTCACGCAATACATTTGTGTGATACACATCACACACATCATCAGCCTTTGTTAGTCCACTGCTGGACATAGGCCTCCCTAATACACCCCATATCCATTAGGGGTTTGGACCGTATCCACCACGCTGGTCCAATGCGGGTTGGTGGGTGGACCGACTTTTACATGCCCATCCGACGCATGGATCATCTTACTTTTCAGACAATTGGGTGATCGGCCCAAATTGCCTAACCAACTAGGAAACAACAATGAAAATTTGTTGCGTCCCCGCAGGATTCGAACCACGACCTCCGGTTTCTAAAGCACACGCCCATACCACTAGGCTACGGAGGCAGTATATGTGTGATAGCATTATTTTCAATTAACTTGATTTTCAACTTTATTTTCATACGAATTTAAAATTTTTATGTTCCACATTAATAAACCATGCAAGTCACTATAAAATACCCATTACGTGATAGAGGTTGTGTGTCATAAAATAAATAATAAAACTTTTTTTATACGCTACAGTATATACGATAATTTAATTTTATTAACTGTTAGTTATTTTTTATTCTACAAATACTATTTTTTATATCTAGTACTCACTATTTTACTGCATAATGTTTATACAATTAAACAATTATATAGAAACCAAAGAAAAATACTATTTTAACGGTGCACGGTATTCACAATTTGATCTTTTTACTTAATCCATTGAATAATATCTACGGGATATACACAACACTAGTACTAAATTTTAATTCAAGCTGCATGGCTTTATATATACTCATATTAGCGTATCGGTGTCCCGAATTCGTAAAATTTTTGCCTTAAAACAACCGAAATAGTGTAAAGAAAAAAGAAACAAAACTTTCTGAAATTATATATTGATACGTAAATTTTACAAGTAAAGTTTACATGATAATTATAGTTCCTGATAAGTAATAATGACCGTAAATATTCTTTAAATAGTAAAATAATAGTTGTTTCTAGTTTACCAAAAGTCTTGGAAATATAAGGGAACTAAATGGACGCGAGTTATTTCACGTCGCGTAATCGCATCCTCATACTCTCAGCTCCTATAAGTGGGCAATAGATTTCTTCGACTCTTTTATCCAGGGGCCACGGGGGCCAAAATTCTTGGAAGCATCAGACTTATACTCTTCAACTCTTTTATCCAGCGGCCACGGGGGCCAAGATTCTGGAAGCATCAGACTTATACTCTTGAACTGTGACCTTAGCCTTCATCGCAAGCCTCATTTCGGCCCCAAAAGAGGACACTAAGTTCGCGGAATACAGTTACTTCACATGCCTTGCCAAGAGAGAGATGGAGAGATGATAGTCTAACTCCGTCCACTCATGCCCCGCATCTTTCCGAGTACATCTACAGCAGGCTTCTTTCCCCGAGCTATTTAAAGTAGCCTCCGTGGCATAATTTTCATCGTCTCAAGTGGTTCCCAGGTTCCTCTTAGGTCTTCCGTAGCTTGACAGAGCCACAGATTCTGATCAAACTATTAGCATGTAATAAAACGTGTAAGATACAAATTATAAGAATATCTCGTATGGGTATTTTTTCAAATTTTACTTGTTACTAAATTTCTTATTATGTAAAAAAATGGACTAAGGCAATTCTCATTTGCTTAAAAGTATTATAAGGCGTTGGCTTGCATATATTCTTTTTTTATGTTAATGTCGTTTAAATAGACACTTTCCATCATCTCTTTGAGCTCTTATTATACCTTACGTATTTTATGTGCTTCTGACAATTTGTATTCATTGTATATGAATCATACTCTCAAATCACTGTGTTATATTTACTTCGTCATAATTTAACTTTTAAACATTTTTAAATAAATTCTACTGTTTCTTAGGTTCCTCGGGTTCTCCTAACTTTTTCATAAATTAAAAAAAGTTGTGTTATAAGTTGCTCTTCTATTCGAATAAAAGTTTTAACGTATAACTCTCATAGTCTAACTTTCTCTAACTCGAGTGTTGGGGCAAATTTAATGAAAATGAATAGCTGTGCCCGTAAATTTGTTAACCATTTTCAATAATCTACGTTTATTTGTTTACTCCAGAGACAATAATAAAATCATGCACAAATTTAATAAAAGGTATTATATTTGTTTGCCCGGTGGCAGCACTTATCACAAATATCTGACTGTCTTTAAACCAGAACATTGTAGTGATTACGAACTACTCTTTTGCTGCGAGTTCTAGTCGATTCTGTGCTCAGAAACCTCTTTTTATTGTTACAATAATGTTCTGCTATAAGTTTAGTATTGGTTTAGCATTTGAATTTAAATATAATTCATTTATTTACATGGGAAAAGTTACTACCATAGTACTAGCTTAGGTATGAATAGACCATCTGCCTCACGGACTCACTCATAGCACCAAGATCTCCTTGAGAGGATGTGGGTGGTACTATGAGTGACTGTTTTTACACGGGATCGTCTGGATTAGGAACACCGCAGTGTCTATTTCTGTTGCAAATCAATAGTGTCTATACGGTAATGTGTTCCCGTTTTAAGGGCACATTAGCCGCCGTAATCGCAAACTAGACATATAATCTAATTTTTCAAGACGGCAAGCGAAATAATAGCATCTTACACTACGATTCCTATCGCTTAGCATCATATGAATTTCCTGCGAGCCTCGTCACTTTAATGTACAAACAATTACTTATTTTATCTAAGCTCGTGAAATTGGTATAAGTAATGTGATCCAGTTTCAATAAAGCTCAAAATTATAACTTATTGAGTCGCGTTGTGTATTACGTAAGCAATGGCAATATCCCCTATATGTCAGTGCGGGAATGTTGAAATGGAAAATAAATTCAGGGGCACAATTTATTGCAATTGATATTGGCGTATGTCGAACACCAGTTTGTGATTTTCACTTAGTGATTTGGAAGTAGTTTATTTTAATTTATAATGCAATTAATAAAAGTGTAGAGATTTTTATATCGATGCTTTTATTTATTATTAACATGTCATAAATCATTTATTTAAGTAAAACAAAACTGCATGCAAAAGGGATGGTACTAGTTTAATGCTTATTACTTGGATTTTTAATAATATATATTGTTAACTTTTGGTTTGATTTTTTAATATATTTTTTAATTTTCTTTAACTAATAACTTTAGTTGAGCAATTATTAAATAATGACAATTTGCTGTACTCGGTATTCACTTCTAAGCTTCCTTACAAAAACGATACAATTTTGAGGCTTAAGGCACCGGAGGTCGTGGGTTCGAATCCTGAGGGGACTCAGCTTATTTTCATTGTTGTTTTAAAGGTGATCTAGCCTTTTTTCGGACTTACAAGGAAGATAAATCGATAAAACCAGGCTCCCCCTGACGAAGATGTATTAGGGCTGAATCCTTATTACACCGCAACTGTCCTAAACGGCCCCGCCGGCTTGCGGGAGATAGTGGGGTACAAATACCTAAACTCCTCTTTTACATCTATCAGTGGCATGGCTGCATTTCACCCATCCCCTGCACCCATTTTTGTTTTTTTTGACCTCAATTTTGAGACGATTAGTTATGAGGTTTCTAGACCAAAAGAGCGTAGCATCTTGTTTAAATAGAGGTTGATATACAGATCTTTTGGTACGTAGTCAGTAAACAACAACAAAAGAAGACGTGAGAAAACTGAACCCTGAGGCGTGTACGAACTCTTCTTACCAGTTTCTTACTTTTGACAACTAGACACAGAGCGAAAGCATACGAGAAACAAGAGAACTCCTTGGGTCTCTGGTTTGGATTGGACTGTGGATTTATTTTTATTAAAGCTTTATGCACAAGCAAGAACAAAGGCGAACTTGATGCCAAAAGGCATTATCTACCAGTCAACCTTTGGGAGGTACAGAGAAAATTCGGTAGGTGCGCAGATATATAACAAAACAAAGTAAAGATTGTTAATAAGCTTAAAGTTTGTATTGTTTTAAGTTCATTTGTTTTAATGTATGTGATACATTAAAACAAAACTATATATACTTAATAAAATGACTATATATATCAATAATAATATATATTCTATACGTATACTTACTTAAGTTAATTCAAATATATAAACATAAATAATATACATACATAAATATATACATTTAAGAAAAGTTTAAGAAAGAAATACATTCATTTATACTGTGCCTTTGAACTTTGTCCGCAAAAAAATAATAAAGCAGACATTTTACTCAGCTGACAGTTTTTTGAGCAAGTGTTCCCGAACTGACTTTTTAAAATGAGGCGACTTCTCTGCCATCCTGATCTCGGGAGATAATGCATTCCAGAGAAGAACAGATTGAACAAAGAAAGAGGAGAGCATGACATCCGAGCAAGTTTCCTCTATATGCTCCTACAATGCTCGTCAATTCCATCAAGCGTGACGAGCTGTCCATAATGAAGTAGTCCTTTAAAAACAGCCCCAAAGGAAATGGACGAGGCAGAGCCCCGTTACTATGACCAAAACTGAGATATACTTCATTATATCGCAAAAAGCGCATGTTCAGGGATGTCTCAGTGATCATAAGGTTAAAGACCGGACGTGATCACTGACTTCTGAGATGCACCCTGAATATAGATTTGAAGCTTGTACGGTCCCGATTGATGAAGTCTACGCTCCGGCCTAATCTGCTCCAGCCTATCATTGGTCCTGGCACATTTCAGATAAATCTGGAAAATCGGTTTGCTGCCTTGGAAAACACAATCGACATCAATTTTGCAAGGAACTCGGTGGTGGTAGAATTTCTTCGGGACGAGGTTGCAAAATTCCCGTCTGCCACGCACGGACAGAAAGTATGATCACTTTTTTATAAGAGCAAAATCATAACAAGACCATCTCCAAGCTGGTAAGGCACGACCTCCATCACTCCAATACGTTCTCGATACATAGAGTTATAGCAGATCCGGAAGTCCAAAGTCTTCGTACAGCAGTCTGGAAGTAGCCATCTAATGAAGTTGACCAAAGAGCTCGTAGAAGTCGTCGCTATAAGACTAGAAATTATCTCCGAGGTTGTAAGCTTCGACAGCCGGTTGTATGCGTCCCACTTGGCGCACCCAGAGTCGCACGGAAAGGGTTTTCGAGATACTTTAACCCGTAATGTGTCGGAGAATCATTCAAAATCGGACTAGACGAAATCGAGGGGGCCCCTAAGCAACTTAAGCCCTGGGAGAAGGCGGAGCCACGAAGGAGCCTCTAAAGGCCGCCGGTAAACCGGTGCTGAAATGACTTCGACACCTATTTAACCCTGCCGCACTATATGGGAGAACTCCTGAGGCATGGCACAGGTGTTTAGTGTTACTGTTTTTCAAAAAAGGTTATATCTGAATTGAAGAACTATCGGCCAATATCACTACTGAGTTATGTCTATAAGTTGTTTTCGAGGGACATCTCGTATCGTTTTGCACAAAAATTGCACGAAGCACAGCCTCAAAAACAGGCCATTTTTTAGAGGGATAACAGCAACATAGACCTCATCGACACAATGAGGCACGTTATACAGAAGAGACATGCGTATAACCAACCCCTTACCATTGCATTTGTGGATTTTGAGGAGGCCTTTGACTCTACTCAAACAAAAACTCTAGCTGAGTAGCTTTTCATAAGCTTCTTAAAATTTTCTTGTCACCCATCCCACAAGTCATAAAACCGAAAGTCTTTGATCAATGCGGTCTACTTGTCATGACCTACGATGTCGAGACTTGCATACCAACGTTTCGATTGATTCACAAATTAAAAGTCACTCAGCGAGCTTTGGAGACGGTATGCTTGGAGTATCTCTGAAGGACCGCATCAGAAATTATATAATCCATCAGAGAACCAGAGTCACCGATATAGCCTACCGACCGATTAGAAGGCTGAACAAGGTACTTGTGTAATACTAATGAATACCTGAATTTGATATAAATACATTTCTGGTTAAGGGCGCTATTGCAATGTTTACTATTTAAAAGGTATTTGAAAGCAGTAACCAATATTTTGACATTGAATACATAAAAGCGCACGTAAACAATTATTTTTATCAAATCTGTATTATTTAAATAAACAATACGATAACCGGTTATCACTTAACGATACGCTAAAATAGAAACGTTAAACTGGAAAACGAATTCAAGTACCGATCCTCGTTCGAAGTCGATTTAGTTAGATTTCAGACGTTGATTTATGTTCTTGAGCGCTGTTAGTTCCAAATTGAATGTCGCTTTTTATAATGTAATATATTTTATGCTAATCTCGAAGCAACCTACTTATTTTTATACTAGCTTGTGTATGTAGTTTTATTTATAAACATTAAGCAATATCATTTATGTACAGAAACTTTGATAAAAGGGAATATAACAAAACAGACAAAAAATCCATCCTGTTCATAAAATTATCGGGTGTGTTAATGATAATTTTATAAACAGGATAATTAGGAACAGGAATTGTTAGTGATCATTTTTTATAAAATATTATTAATTTTGTACTGGAATACTCTACACCAATCTATTAATCGTATATTTATTTACAATTTAATATAAAATTGATTCAAATAGTTTAAGCGTGTTTCATTTACAGTGAAACTAGTCTAATAGACTGATAGACACACTCCTCTCTTGCGCCCCTTGAATTGAACCTCCTTGGCCTAATTTTGTTGGCCCTTGCTTTACAAAGTAGAGGCCGGATGTTAGATTTCCACGGGTAAATATTTGTAGGTTAGTATACCCATATTATATTATTTTAGAGTCGTTGTTATCTGGTTGGTAAAGATAATTGGACTAATTATCTATTTGTCTAAAGTGTATGGATGTTCTTGTAAAAACTTGGTCCCGGTCGTTAAGAAACTGCCAGCCAAATGTCTATGTCTTTAATTTATTGACAATTAATTAATACAACGCACATTACCTCTTGGATCGTGGAAGTCAAATGCCAGTCGGCCTTAAAATGTTATTATGCTAAACCTATACCTAGAGAAACTGTACTATTGAAATGATGTACAAAGCCTCAATTTTAAAAACTTTTCTTAATACAATCTGTGTATTTTTATTTTTTTATATAATATATTTTAAACAGATTCGCACTATGATATGTTAAAACTATAAAAAAATTAAAGCTCGTAATACTCAAACTTCGTGTAAAAATTATAGCGTTAAATATGGCAGCAAAAGCACCTTTTAATGTTCAATATAGTACACGTTATAGGCAATCATTCGCATTTTATGACTGTCGTACGCAATAGCAACTTTATGAATCGGTCATAATGCAAACAGACGAGTTGGCTAATTACTTTACATTATTTCAAATCGTAAAGAAATACTGATTAACAATATGTCTTCTTTAGGAATAATATAGAATAAAATACAATAGGAATAATATTTAAAGTTAATAAAAGAATTTGTTATGAGTAACATTTGAAGCTACTACGTATTTATGGCCGTAAAAAAAAAAAACAAAATATTATAACATTTTATAACAATACGCAAATGTTACAATAAACCGAGTAAAATATCATTTCACACAATGTTTATTGAAAATAAACAAATTAAAAACATAATCACGTCGCCGAAATTCATAATAGTGTGAGACTTTAAATTTATTTATAATTTACAGTCCTCTATCTCGAAATTTACATTAAACAGTGTTCAACGTATTTAAAAATTTTTAAAGGAAGTATCGTTTATAAAACTCGTCACTACAAAATCTATTAAAGCTATACAGTTTTTTGTAAATTTAATATTTGTTAGTTACTTGTAAATTTATTAAAAGTTGCAATAGAAGATATTTTAAAAACATGTATATCTTTAAGCAAATCCGAAATTGAACGCGCGGCGCATTATAAGCGGGTAAATGTTGTCATTCGCTTATATTAGGAATAGTGGAGGAACCCTACAAAATAGATCAAAGTAAATTGTTTCACGTATAAAAGGTTAGAAATTGGAATTTATGGTAGGTATTCGAAAATATGCCAAAAATATTTATTTATTTTTAGGAATATTATTTACTATCATTAACCGTTATAATAAAGAAATATGTGTCACAGACTTACATCATCAGCCTGTAATAGTCCACTGCTGGACATTGGCCTCCCCTTACACACCCCTATCCATTACAGGGTTGGTTGGTGCACACAGACATGCTGCCGTTTATCAAGTAACGTTTGCGCGGTTCAGCAATTGTAAAATTAGACTGTGAACTTATGATAAAGCGGATTTTCGAATTTTTCCTGATAAATTTAGTGAAAAAATGCCCTGGAATAGATAACTTTAAATTTTATTTAGATTCAAACTTCGAAACATATCATATCGTCAAAAATACGAGGGCTGCACTAAAATATCGGAAATGGAATATTTCCACTATTCCTATCATATTAAAATCTTTTCAATTGCATACTCCTTGGTTTTAATAATCGAACACCATTTATTCATTTTAAAAATATTTTATCGTGAAGTATTGTCAACCTTTTTTAGTCGTTAGAAAACGGAATTGACTCGAGAAAATTCAAGATCAATGTTTTATTATGAGTTTTGAAGCGGTTTAGCAACAAAAACATTGTGTTGACCGGAAGATTTCTGCATTTGGTGATGAAGCCCCGACCAAATCCACAATTTATCGCTGGTTTGATAAATTTCACCGTTGACGTGTCAAGCTCAGTGATGATCCCCGTCGATCACGGCCGTCCAAAGACTGCAGTCACATAAGAAAACGTTGATGCTGTGCGTAAGCGTAAAGTAAAGACCGACACATGTCGATCTTCCCAAATGTCCCAAATTGCAAAAGCGGGTCGCGTTACTTGGTGCGTCAGTATTCTTCAAAGATTCCACGCAGGATCCTCAAATGCTGATACAACATCGTATCAGGTGACGTATCCTGGATATATGCGTACGAATCCAAAACAAAAAGCCAGTCACGAGTTGAGTCGAGGTGTTCGAAAATGTGTAAAGGCCAATAGAAATTGTTTGTTCACGGAGTGTTGCAAAAAAATGATGGCAACGTTTGTCTCTAAAACTGGCCATATTGCGACTTCTCCTTTAGGGACAAATAACGTTAATGCAGAATGGTATGCTAGCATTTGTTTGCCACTGATTGTTTCTGAACTCCGTAAAGAGAACTGCAACTGCCACATCATCCTCCATCACGATAATGCGAGTTCTCATACTGCGCACAGAACAAAAGAGTATTTAGAGCAAGATAATTTTTAGACCATCCCCCGTACAGTCCGGACCTGAGCCCTAATGATTTCTATACTTTCCCTAAAATAAAGAATGAATTGCGTGGTCAGAGATTTTCATCACCTGAAGAAGCTGTGGACGCCTACAAAACGGCCACTTTGGAGACCGAAATTCCGAATGGAATGGTTGTTTCAATGATTACTTTCATTGTCGCTTGTTCGCGAGTTTTAATTACTTTTTAAAATTTTATTTTTAACTCATTCTCAAATCAAAACCTTATTGGTGCAGTTACGCTTTCACCTGCTCCCGCGAAGATTAAAAAATCGGTCCTTTCGGTTGAGGAAAATTGAAACTAGAATAACGAAAACGGTACTATGCTTAAATAACGCCAAAAAAGCAATTTCCATCACGGTGTACAATCAAGTAAGTCTTCGTCAAAGTAAGTCTGTGAGTATGTTAATACTTACAATATTAATACTCAAGCAAAACGCCATAAGTCGTCTATGAAGGTATAAATACTCATAAACGACTATTAATGAGTAGTAGTAGTAATAGTTTATTAGTAAAAAGCATTAATTCAACGCATTTCTTTTATAATATAAATATAACCCTTGAAGGTCTGAAAGGCGAATTAATATTTTGAAGCAGAAAGGTTAACTCTTGCCTTAGTAAACATTATAACAGGATAAACTTTCCTTGTGACCATGCTACGCAGCGCTTGAAGATCCAAACATTGAGTTTTATCGGGCTTGAATAATAAACGGTGAAGGGCTACTATATTCTTTACAATACATATTTATTTTTATTTTCGCTGTCCTGAGTAAAAACATTATTAAAAAGTATCTTTCATACCAATCGCCTATCCAAATTTAAATAAAATATTTTTGATGAGTATATTGAATAGTTTTTACATAAAAAGTATAAGTGAAAACGTATTAGACCTTTGTAACGAAGCGACAGAAATTCCAAGATTTGTTATTTCCTATTTTTTTAAGTTATCGTTATACCTTAAAAAAAATACGCTTTTAATTGTTCAAACTGCGAACTATTGCCTGGACTCAAGCTTAGCTTTGTAAGTTAGATCATCATCATAGAGTCGTTTACAATGCAGACTCAATGAATACAGTATACAAATAGTACCTAAACAAAAATTATAATTTTCAATATATAATTACGATATATATTTTAGCAGTTACTTACGTAATAGCTAAAGACAAGCTTACATCGCCGAAAATGTTCAAATTTACGTGCTCTACTTGGTTTTTCTATTGGTTATATTATTAATTATAAAAGTAACAAAGGTAATAAATAGAAACTTGAAAAAGAATTTTTTATCATAAATATATTTTCTATACAAGACAAAACTCATCAAAACCAAACTGCTGAGCTCCTAGTCGTATCGTTTTATACTCACAAGCAAAATAACCTCAACGTTTCAATTTGGACATGGATATAAAATAACGGACATTAAATTAGATCGGGGCAAATAAAAAGGATCTTACAAATATAAACAGGGATAAAGATAAAAACGCTTGATGTTTTAAAGCACCGTTCCAGCCATCCGTATTTAAAAATTATATACCGATGTCATTAAATATTTTCTAATGGCCTGAAAACGTAAGTTGATTCATGTATCGGATGAAATTTTTATAATTAAGTACACACAACACCCTGAAGTTAACTACAGTCAACTGAAAACTGTATTAACCATATTAATTTCTACAAGCGTAGAATAAAACCAAAAATAGGGCATAGGTCTATTTTTGGTTTTATTCTAACTATAACTTTAAGAGTGTGTACTTATGTGCACACATTTAAAGTTATGTTTATAATTTATTATTTATTTTATAGTGTAAAGGCGCAATTGAATAAAATCTTTACAAACAAAGCCTCTATTTAGTAAAGTATTTATAATGTATGTATAATATAACCCTTCTATCTATGCAGCTGTAAAATATCCACACATAAACCTTAAATTAGAAAATATGACAATTTGTTTCTTTATATTTAAACATAGATGATTATACTATTTCGGGCGCTTATTTACATTTTTATATAACAATTAACAATATAAATAACTATAAAGCATAAAATTATTTTTGTCGTTTTTAGAACATTATATCAATGAATTTAAATATAAATAAAATAATTTACATGGTGCGTTTATATTTAGCGAACTTTAAGCTTTTAGCTTTGCAATTAACATATCTTTTGCTTCGTTTGTGCAAGTAATGTCCTTTGCATTTTGTGTTATAATTGTTTCGCCTTGCAAACTGCTTCTACTCATACTTTGAAGGCAACCATCTCTGTGACGAGTATATATTCCCCTATCAAAATTAGAATAACACTGTTACCGATAATGGTCCAGTACGTGGCCTTAACTTTAAAATTTTATTCTGTCATTACTTACTGCAAACCTTATTGTTTCTAATCAGAGATCAATTTATTAGCTTGATTCGGATTCACTGCCTTACAATATATTTATGGTTGTGTTCTATTTTCGATTCTTCTCTTTTTGATTTTTATATTGGAATGTTTAGTATTCTTTAGTAGAGCGACTATTAAATTTTTATCAGACGTATATATTGATTTTCAATAAACGAGATTCACGTACCTTTTGACAGTTTAGGTATCGTCGTCGTGTCGTCTGTGCAGCTAAGATTCACATTTTTTATTAATTCTATTTTGTTTTAACAATGATACTTCAAGACCCATGTCTACTGTTAGCTTCATCTAACACAGAGATCGCGGGAAGCTATAGTCCCCAGGAACCAGGTGAAAATTCTTTATTCAAATGTATTCTTCTTTAGCACTATCATATAAATCCGCATCAGAGAACTGCGGCTGATGTAGGCTAAATAGTTTTCATCATATATGTGTCAACTTTCCATGTCACTTCTCTTTTAATGCCCTTTATCACGACTGAGTCTTTAAACCTATATTTTCTCAGAGACATATATTTTTCTTTCATATTTAATACAAACAGCGTCGTTGCGGTAAGTATTTCTCTTATTCTTCTACAGGTTCCTAGTTTGTGATATAGAGGACTCCGTACTAGCATCTTCGACCAAGCGCTGGAAAGCTAAGAGGAACGTAGCCAGCATGTAACCAGTATATGAAATAGGCTGACCAAGCAGTCTGCACTGTAAGTAGGCTAATAAAACCCGGAACCAGCGGATACATTCAGAAGTTTGCGTAAAATGGGTTGAAGGTGTTTCTTATTTCGCCATCTGCATTATTCCAGAGTAGAATTTCGGGGGCTCTCTTTTTCTCTCTTTGCGAAACAATGTAGTAGTTACTACATATGAAGTGGGAAAATGCATTGGATTGAGGGACTTTCTGTGGCTTAAATTTGTCTGACGGCGTTTTCTTAAGACTATCAATGGGTCTAAAAGTTCTCTTACAATTCTTGAATCTCCTTTCTTCTGTATATCCTATAGCCCATACACATATAATATTCCTTCCATAGTGGAAATAGCTAGTTTTTATTTCAGATACAATAATCGTAGAGCCATTATTAGAAGTAGAAAAAATGTTAAAAAGTGTCCTCTTACAGGATTTTTTTGTAAAGCACGTGAATTACATGCGCTAAATAAAAGCCAACAGTAGATAATAGATACAGTAGATTTATTGTACATGCTTTATACTGAGAATCTTCTTTTTTTAAAAACAGAAGCTATAAGTTTATCTTCTATTTATCTTGTAAATTGTTTTTCAACTGGGACGTCTAATGGCGGAACATTAGCGATAGCGACAAAAATGGGATTACAATTAAATCTCATCAAAATTTATCGAGCCTAGCCGTATATTGACCAGAAACTATAAAATGGCTCTATGGCAGCGTCTGTATCGAGCCGAGGCGACGGTCCACCTGGGCAGCCCTCGATTCAGCATGCTAACGGGTACCAGAAAGTGCAGCCCAAGCCAAGGCTCCCCATCTGGGGGCCCTTAGTGCAGTTAAGTCGCTCGGAAGACGCGCCTGTGGCAATGAACCTATTAGAACATACCGGGTATGCGCGGACCTGCCCCTACACCCGGTATGTTCTAATAGGTTTATTCCACAGAGCACGAGATTCAGTCAAAAAAAGGCTCTATGAAAGAGGAGAGGATTTATAAAACCGCTGATAATTTGTTTGATGTAAATATTGGCCTGATGATTGTTTTAGGTTAAAGACATAAGACGTGTTACACTTGTACATAGATTAAAATTATCAAACTTGCTTGCATTTTTTTATGCGATTTATATAAAATACAATCAATAATCATGTGCTTTAGGAAAATTGTGATTCTTCAGAATTATTCTCAACAATTTTTATAATATATTAAAAAAAATGTTGGAATCTTTGAAACTGAATACCATTAATACGATTAACTTTAGGGTTAATCAAACATACGTTTTACAATTACAGAGTTATTTAATTAAATCTGATAGCTAGTAAGTATAAAATTACAAAGATTTCATCCACGTTTATCGCGTTGGTTGCTTATTTTTGTCAACGATTTGGAATTTTTCCAGCGTCATGTTCTACAGCGGACTATGATGGAGTATGTCTGCTTTCCAAAGTACTTTGAATTACCGTTAAAATTGAAAGTGATAATCTTTTTGTACATTTAATTTGTTTCAATATTACCAAAAATGAGTCACTGCAGTTCTTACATCGGGTTATTTTTAAAAAAGTGGATTTAATCTGCATAGTAATGACGTAATACAAAAATAATTAGTTGCAATTACGTTAGGCATCATTTTCTTTAGTAAAATAGATCCATCGTTATAACTTTTATTCGGGCAATGTATTATTTTCTTTAATTGAATTAAGTAAGCCTTCAAAATGTCACCAAGCTTCCTAATTAGTCCCTATCGTTTGCGTTATCTCAATTTCAAGTTACGTTAAGTTAGAACACTGTTTTAAAATATTTTATTTGTATTACAATATTTTATACGTACTAATTACAACATATTTATGCAATTGGTTCTAAAGGTGGACTAAGTTCTTGGGAACTCAGATTACTTATTTATGTATACATATGCGTCGTAATCATTCAATCACAATTTTTCATGATTGTTTATGCTATTAGTTTTTATATGTTATAAAAAAAAGAAAAGCATAAATCCAAATAGATTATTATTTAACATAAAAAAGTTGTACGATAAAATCAAAAAATTGTAAGCACTTACAATTTTAGATATTGTGAGCCATAGTTACAAAACTGTACAATAAAGTCAGATATTCTACGTAAATAAAATTCGTGAAAGCATGTGTCTGTTTTAAAGTAAGTCAAAACGTAAATATAATTAATGCGCATTGCGACTTTAATAAATTAATCGCTTACGGTTGCATTGTATACACGAGTATCAGACTTTAAACATATCTCGGTGGTAATTAAATATTATATTAATGAAATATACGCGAACTCAATGTCACATTACAGCATTTGCCGGCCTGTAATTTCATATTGCAATATCACAAAAGACAAGACAGTGCGCAGTTAGCCTTCAGATCGATCGGGACAAGCCCGCTCGATTCTCCCTGCTACCTGCACCGTCCGCTTGGCCCAACCGTGGCCACGCCCTCCCCCCGACGCCTACAAGAGGCAGAAGAGTGAAGACGTCGTGTCGCCGTGCAGTCGTGCAAGTGTAGTGTCAGTGTGTGCCAAAACAACAGTGTTCACGCGTTCGGCGTACGCGCCTGCGCGAAGATAGCTGCCTAGCCCTCCGGTGAGGCCTTTCCGATTTTTCCCCCGTCCACAGTTTTCTGTTGAGATGAAGGGACCCATTAATTTATAGTTTCTCTTGCCACGTTATACCGCGAACGTATTTTATTAACACGCACACCACCCACGTGGTATTAATTAGAACCAATTATATCGTCGCTTGCTGCACTAGGCAGCAGTGTAGGTATGCACCTAGCGCTCCTAAAGCACTAGAGTCTCTCACTTACGTTAGGTTTACACCTCCCTGCTCACAAGGGCGGGGAGGGTAGGGTACACAAGCCCCCGGCTTCACCGGGGGTGCTTGCATAATAGTCGTCTGGTATTATATAATAATAGAATCATGCGTTAAGGCAAAATGCCGACACTAGAGTACACATTGTCAGACCTCGGCCTCAACTTTAAGGAATATAAAGAACAAGCAGCGCACGTCATCATGGACGCCATCCGCGCTGCCATCAATACCCGCTGTGGCTCAAAGAAAAAATCCAAACGCAAATAAATATAAGTTCAAAGCAATTGATTCCCTATAATGGATCAAATTGCAACTCAAAACGGTGCAAGCACACCGAAATGTTACGCCGTATCTGCAGTAGAACGACTTCTACTATCACACATACCCGCTCCTTCGCGCGTACTTCGGACGGTCGTCAAAGGACTGCCGAAGGAGATGGCCACCCAGGACATCGTAGACTAAATGAAAGCGCAGTGTATACCGATATACTCGGCAAACAGGCTACATAACCAAAAAACAAAAAAGCTTCTGACCTTAGAACGCTCCCCAGAGGGCAAAAAAGTTTACGATCTTAGACACATTTGCGATATCACTCGCATCACCTTCAAAGCACCTCGCTCGAACGGACTCCCCGGCAGTGTCACAACTGCGAAATGTATGGGCACTCGGCCCGTAACTGTCACGCTAGACCTCGCTGCGTCAAATGTCTCGGCGACCACGGCACCCTCGACTGTCTGCGTCCTAAGGATAAGGACACCCTGCTCACCTTTGAGCCGCCGGCATGCGTCAACTGCCAAAAACCAGGCCACACGGCAAATTACCTAGGGTGCCCCAAAGCACCAAAACGTAAGGTGCCTCCACCTCCATCCGTACCCAGGTGCCATCCCTCGCATCCTTTCCGCCACTCCGACCTGCTCCGGCGTAGCAACTACCGCTCCGAGTGCTCCGCGTAGCACCGCATCACGCGCACCATCTAGCGCTCCGCGTTGCGCGCACCAGTACGCTAGCCATAGCAATGGCAGCGCTGGGAGCAGCCTAGAGCAACTTGCCGAAAAGATCGACTTCGCCGAGCTCGATCGTCTCACCGCGGAATTCGATGCCGCAATAGGAAACTTCGGAGCCCGCCTTGCCATACTTCGCTAGTATAGGTAATTAGTCGACCTTATTACGCGACATAATGGATAATACACCCATTAATGTTTTGAACGGCCCGGGCCGTCTAAAGCCACGCGCAATAAATATAGTCTTTTTTAACGCAAACGGCCTCGCGAATACTAAAAAGGTCAAGATTTCAAATTTTCTTTGCGAAAATGACGTAGACATTCTACTAGTGCAGGAGACATTCTTGAAACCAGGAAAAGGCGATCCTAAAATCCTTAACTATAACATCATAAGAAATGACAGGACCGGCGTTTCGCACGGCAGCACTCTCATCTATTTTAAAAAGTCACTGCACTAGGTAGCAATCGACACGCCGTCGACGCTTAAGCGTGTAGAAGCCTCGATCTTGAGGCTAGACAATCTCGATCGGCTCGATCTGTATGCCAGGACACGCACCTATTACAATAGCTTCGTTATACATATTGCATAATATTACATCCAAACTCGCGAAATCCGCCTTCGAGAAACTATTTTCATTAGGAGGCGCCATCATTCTGGCCGGCGACTTAAATAGCAAGCACACTCGATGGAATAGTCATAATAACAACTCGCGAGGCTTATCAGTAGACGCTCTGTCAGAAAAACTTAATTTCAGTGTCATTGCTCCGTTGGTGCAAACGCACTTTCCACACACAATCTAAACCACAGACCGGATGTGCTTGATATTGCCCTCCTTAAAAAACGTCAATCAAGCTTTTAGAGGTATAGAGGTCAAAGAAGATCTAACTTTCGATCATCGTCCAGTCTTCCTTAAATTAGGACCACCGGACTCCCAAAATATCATATCCAAAACCATAGTTGACTGGCGCAAACTGAAATCGCAGCTAGACTGCACTAGCTCACCTCACCTTGACTCCATTTCTAAAGTCTAAGACGCGCATAGCTAAATTCAAGTACGATCGATGGGATAACGATCTAAGCAATATGCATCCCTCCCATATTTTTTTTTATGGCATACGCAGGCAGACGACTAGTCACCGGTCAGGGTCACCTGATGAGAAGTGGTCACCGACGCCCATAGACATTAGCAATACCAGTGGTATCGCCAACGCGCTGCCTGCCGTGAGACATAGGATGTTAAGTCTCGTTTACCCAGTAACTACGCTGGCGTTGCCCTTCAAACCGTAACACAGCAGTGTTTTCGCACTACTGCTTCGCAGCAAAAATAGGCACCGCGGTGGTACCTACCCAGACCGCCTCCTGTAAACAGGGGACCTACCACCGGTAAAGCCTTCTCACCTTCTGGCGAATCCCCAAAAGCCTGAAAGGCGGTGTCAGACTTCCTCCAATGCCGCCTCTCACCAAACCTAACGATCCTAATGCTCCTGTAGCGTTTCTCGATGAGGAAAGAGCCGAATGCCCAGCCGACAGCTTCGAGGCTCAATGCACACCAAGCACTTAACCGGTCGACGCCGCTCACCTCCGAAAGGTGGAGAGTGAGGTCGACCGATTGATCCAAATCCCTCCGCGCGACGTAACCTCACCGGTAACGGAAAGCGAAGTCCAGTCAATTATCAAAAATCTTTAACCACGGAAAGCCCCGGGCATCGATGGAATTTAAAACCGCGTAATAAAAATACTAACGACTCACCCAATTAGCCTCCTCATCCTCATATATAACGCAGCTCTCTCCATGGGTATTTTTCCAAACACTTGGAAGTTGTAGGAGTGGAACACGCTGAAGTTGCAGGGTTCTTAAAACCCGGTAAACCACCTTCCCAACCTACCTCCTACCGCCCCATTAGCCTCCTCAAAGGCTTTGGAAAAATATATGAATACCTCATCCTACCCCGCTTACTCGACTTTATGAGCTCGAGATGGCTACCTGTTCCAGTGAAATTCGGCTTTCGAGCCAAACACTCATGCACCCATCAGATCCATCGTATTACGGTACACATCCGAACCAAAATGACACACGGCCTAATAACAGCAGCGCTTTTTCTCGACGTGGCGAAGGCGTTCGATAAAGTGTGGCACGAAGGGCTTATATGCAAATTTTATAGGCTCGGCGTGCCCGACCGTCTCGTACTCATTATACGAGACTTTCTCCGGAATTGAACGTTCCGATACCGCGTTGAGGACACTAAGTCGCAACCACACCCGGTCCTAGCCGGCGTACCTCAAGGCTCTGTATTGGGCCCTGTATTTGACGTTGGTGTATAGGGTGAACCCTATACAACAACGACATCCCTTCCTTCAAACTGGTAAACACCGCTTTATTCGCAGATGATAGCTGCATTTACGCATCTGGTCGATGTCCTATCCTAATATCTGAAAGACTCCAATCCGCGGCCAAGACCCTAGGGGATTGGTTTCGGAACTGGAGGATTGAAATCAACCCATCCAAAAGCGCGGCCCATCCTGTTCTCTCGAAGACGAAGGCCGTGGATTCCTTCAAATGTCCGCCTCCTTGATTGCCCCATTCCTTGGGTCAATCAGACCAAATACCTCGGAGTGATCATAGATCACAACCTATCCTTTGGCCCGCACATAACGCGGGTCTAAAACAGAGCGGCCTTCGTCCTCGGTCGCCTGTTTTCCCTTATAAATCCATTACTCCTGTAATGACCTATTCTAGTCCCGTTTTTGCATATGCAAAACGATCCTATATTGACAAACTCCAAGTCCTTGCAAAACAGATTCATGCGCAGGGCTACGGGTGCGTCGTATTATCTGCACAACCATGACCTGCACATGGATCTGGAATTGCCCACCATCTGCGAATATCTAAAACAAGCTTCAATTAGATACTTTGACTCGGCTTCGCAACATCCCAATGAATTGGTACGTTGCGCCGCCGCTTACATACCAAGCATTGCACTACGTAAACATAAAAAATTCAGGCGAGCGCGCCATGTTCTAATTGACTCGGACGATGAGACGACCATCATTCAAGCACGTGTGAAAGCACTGAGACAAAACGCACACCGCCCTCGCCGTCAAGGGCAACAGTTCACTCCGTTCAGTAGATATCGACACGTACAAGGCCGAATTTCACCATCTAGATAGGGCGGTTATTAACTTCTCAGTAATAAGTCCTAAAGCAACCTATCGAGCCGAGGTTCGGCCCACCGGGGTGCCAACGATAAGTGTTGCTAACGGGTATAGGCATGGACCTGACCAGCGGCTGATCGAGCCGAGGCGCGGCCGTCGTGGGCACCCTCGATCAAGCACGTATACATACGCACGTACGGTATATATACAAAGTGGCATCCCGAGCCGAGGTCCCCCTTCGGGGGTCCCTCGGAGCTAAACCACAGAATAGAGGTGAAGTCTATGCACATTTAAAGTTGCATAGCGCCTCGAACCCGCCGGGCTGTAGCGGTTAACTCCACCAACGTGAGTTCATCCAAAAAAAAAACATATTGCAATTAAAGCTTTTATGATTTAGTTACTTTGGGAAATAGAACTTTGTTCACGTGATATAGTGCTTATTATTAATCAATACACATCAATAAAATTTGACTGTCTGTTTGTAACATCAAAATAATTGTTTTTAAAAACATAAATTTTATAATATATAGCCGATACATTTAACAAACATATTTTGTCTGTCTGTCTGTTTGTTATGTATAAACTCTGGTATGATGTATCCGATTTCGACCGTTTTCGGTGTAACTGGGAGTGGTTTAAACTACTTTTTTTAAGATGAAAACACTACACTACTACGTGGACAAAGTCACTGGCATCACATCTAGTTTATAATTAAATTAGCGAAATGAATTGACTATAAGTACTAAAATTGCACGCCAGTTTTTTTATTCATTTTATAAATATATAAAATGAATTATCATGTTCCAGTTTTTATACTCAAAATTGTAGAGATTACATTTTTTGTTAGGGTTTTAAAGCTATAGTTTAGGCTTTTTAATATAGGCTTTTTAAGCTATGGTTTGTTACGAGTACTAATGATGGCGAGTCGAGTCACATAAATCACGTACAAAGTCTAATCTAGTACATTAACATTAAAAGATTTATTTCATTGTAAGGTTATTCATTAAAAGGTAATAATTAATAGCTATCTTTTTATCGAAATGAGCTGACATCTCTGTGAAATGCGCAGCTCCATGGATGGTTAATACATAACAAACGCTTCTTAAAGATTTACGTATTTTTTCATTATTAGTAATTAGTTATCGGAATATATTTTTATATATATATATAAACTAGATAAGGAATATTGCTCATTATAATTTTATAATAATAAGCATTTTATTTTGTCTACCCCGTGACCACGGCCGCTGGAAAGTGTTCGAAACGTCGGGAATTTAAAATGTAAAATAAACGCGATAAAATCCGTAAAGTAATTTTATTCAATAATAGCAAGAAAGTAATGATTTACCTATAGCACCTTGACTAGCTGGAATATGCTAGGTAATATTTAAAAATATATAACTTTGTATATATTTAAATTATTTTGTAAGACTCCGACTTAGAATAACTCGCATAACTGAAACTTTTATAGATCTTAAGCAGATCTACAGAAAATGCAGTTTGTGTGTCCGTATTTATTTCTTTAATTTACTTAATATTGTATTGAATAAAGCTGTACTGATTTTAGTAAATCTTATTTTGTTTTGTTTGCCTCTACCAGGAGAATGTACAAAAAATAAGAAAGCTGCGTGGAAAATTTAAAAAAACATGTAAGATGTGTGGTTGCGCAGGCGCGTGGTCACTCAAGTTTCGTCAGCCAATTATGATTGGACGAACTAGCTCGAGTGGTAGGGTGGATCCTATTTAAGGACCAGAAACGAGTATGCGGTTCGAAGGACCACGTGCGTTATCCGGCTCGGACAGCGTGGATATGAAGCCGGATTGGAAATGCGATAAAAGGAAGAATAAATACCTCGTCTGATGGCGGCACAGCTGCAGGCGTCTTCGTTGATGCGGTTGGGGTTCGCGGTGAACTTAAAGCTATAAGAACGGAGCACTGGCCATTCGCGTCGCGTGACTTTAAATTTCGATGCGTTACGTAGAACTCCGAAGAACTTGTCGACAGCGGGGCTGGCTGCCGACCGCGTCACGAAGTCTTCTTCTTTTACCCTCCTTTATTCGCAAGATGAGGAAAAATGAAAGGAAAAACGGAGGGCAGGCGAAAGGAGCGCTAGGAAGAAAGTCATGGACGATTATTGCGTAACCAATTTGCGGCTGTGTTAGCGACATAGAAATAGGCGCGCAAATGTGTGTGAACTTTATAAGGTTCTGTTCTGTTTTCTGTAAATTAAATAGGTAGCCAATATGTTAAACATACAGAATAAAGTATTTTATCGACAAAACAGAGCATGTGCTCAGTTTGCGTGCCATAATTTAAGCTTTCATGTAAAGTTCATGTTAACAAGGTTAAACCTTAAAGTTTTACAAAGCAAATTTAACCTCTACGTGCAATGCGGTTTACATTGCAGGTAGAGATTGATGTTCGTGAGCTAAACTTTTAATTGTGTTTTTTTTTCGATTGTGTAATGATTAAGTGTCGATTACATTAAGTTATTTTTTTGGTACTTTAAAAGTTTTAAATATATTTTCACTATTAAAACCGAACACTTTTTGATAATAATACTCTTGTTTTACCATTATAAATGTACGAAACAACAGTACCTCTTTATAATATTAAATAAATTTTTATGTTCAACAAAGATATATTTTATAAGTATAAATACTGAAATGGTAAATAGGGACTCTTTGAAATCATCTTGGTAAAAAAGGAAAAGAACGATTATTGTTTATTGTAATTTCGTATTTTAGCCACAATTTAAGCAATGTCATCAGTTAAATAGATCTCCTTTGCGAAGGTTTAAAGAGATTTTTTAATTTTTAATAACAGTGTTTAAATATCTTTACTGAAACGATATTTGAACAAGATAACATTTGCGAGAAATGCAATGTAAACAATTTGTCACTTATATTTGGGTTTTATTAACTTTTTATTTTTACCCAATCTTCCAAATAGTAAACATATTTAGAGCATGAAAACATATTTGTTTTGAGACTCCTATTTAACTTTGACCAAATCAAGTTTAAAAATATAATGCGTCATTGTTTGTGATTATAAAGGTTTGTTAACCATTTTTAATGTATTTTTATTGTAATATGGTTTTAGATACCATATATCCTTAAATATTCAAACACTTTTAAAACTTCTTTCGCAACTTTTAGCTAAACTGTGTATTATTATACAATTTAGCTAAAAGTTGCAATCCTTTTATAAATATAATATCTTAAAAAATATCAAAGATTTAAATCTGATGGCAGAAGCAGCGTGGTCTACAACCTCCATAAGTTTACAACACAACTATTAAAAACTAAGAGATAAGGCCACTTTTAGCTTTCAGAATAAGCTTTTAATTTAACCCCATTTTCTTACTGATATAAATGTAGGTATCAACAAGTATTTAATTACAACGCTTCTCTCCTTTTTGCTTAAAAAAAGAACCGAATTGACCTCTAAGAAGTAGTTCAATTTCAATTGTTTGAACAACCTAAATAACTGAGGATTATTTAGACTGTTAGACTCATTAAATTTAAAATTTTATTTTTATCAAATTGTAAATTTAATGAGTGATAATAGAAAATAGTATACTTACCTTAACTGTATTCTGTAAACATTATAAAATTAGACAATTGTACGGTTTTTTTTTAACTTTTTTTCTTACTTCATTTTTTAATTTGAGGGTTTATGTGATGACCATTATATATTTCATCCATTTTTTGTCTAATATGTTTATGGTTTGCATAAGTTGTAAATATATACGACGTACGAAACTAAGTAAGACTAAACAAATTTATTAGATGTATGACATGTTTTGTGTCTATAATACGAAACAAATATTTATACCCTTAAAATAAAATTGACCGGAATATTATAAATTTAAGTAAGATTTAAAAAGGCGTCTGTAATGCGGTACAAAATAACATTTTTTGTCGTAGAATAGCTTAAAGCTTTAAGAATAACTATTGAGCAATTAAACAATTTCAACCGTAAATTAAGCTCACGTATAATATTCCCTTTGTAACTTATTATTTATCTACAGATAAACGTTTTTGTTCATTAGGAAATCGATAAAAAAAACAAGTCTGTTTGAATAAAATAATATGAGTGTCAAAATTGTTAAATTAATCATATCGATTTTGAAAAAAAGCAAGTAACATAAATATTTGAAATATAATTCTTATTATAGGCCCTATTCATGGTTTATAAAAGAATATTTCAAGAATTATATTAAATAGAATTATATTTCATTTTGTTTTATATTTATTTGAACGATTGGTTAGGAGAGATAGTAAAGTTATTATTCCACCCACATACTACGACCGTGTATACAAAGTCAATATCATGTCATATTTGCAGCCTACGTGAGATGCTTAGTTTTGCGGAACTAATACGTCTTCCCGCACGTTTGATATAGATTTCTACTGACAGTTAAATGTTATTATAGACCTTTGTGTCATGAATTATTCTACTGTCACTAATAATAATAACAACTTGCATTGAAATGAAGAACACAACCATAACATTTACTTTAAAACCCACAAGTAGTTTTGTTAAGCGTTGTGGCATTCACGATTTGGTTTGTTGATTCAAACGCTGAAATAATATAAAGGGCTTTGTGTTTTTGTTGTGGCTTTATGTATAATGTTTATCAACTTGAAAACATAAAATAAGTGTATGTATTTATCACTAATTTAGTTGCATATGTAAATATTATGTTAAGTTTACTTCAACATTTTTACATTTTTTAAGATATTTCGTTTTGGGCTTCTTGTATGCAAAATGCGTTAATCCATCCCAGACAGTAGGTGGAGTTCAACTTGTCAATTCCAATATCACTGTAAATAGTACACGAATGTTCGTTTACAAGGATTAACATAAATTCATTGAAATAAATATATGAATATGTTAAAAACATACGCAGAGTTTCTAGCCGATTCAACACTCGACAGGTTTGAGTTTTTGTGCCAGTGATAAATTTCTGACGTTCATAAGTGCTCAGATCCTAAATTGAATAAATAGTTTTTGAGTTTGACTTTGATAGAAGTTAGAGGGTAAAAGTCTTCTAGTATTATGAGGCTTAGAGAGACTTGTTGCAGGAAAATTGGTATCGTTCTTGTTTGGCTCACAGATAGATCTGGTTGCTCTTGATAAATAAAACAATCTAGTTTTCTTATTCATTATGTTTTAGCTGCGGTCGCTTTATTAATCTATATCACCGAGTTGATTTGGCAGTCCCGAACATATAATTCATTCCTACAACGGATTTCTCCTTATGACGTATTCTATAAACGGCTAAACTCACATGAAATCGGTATTGGTGCCGTCTAGTTTAGTTAAGTCAGTTAAAATAATTTTAACTATACGAGGAACAGAGCTAGGTACTATTTATTTATACTTATTTGCACAATTAAAGTACAAAAGGCGGACTTAATGCCTTAGGCATTTTCTACCAGCCAACCTTAGGTGGTTCAGAGATGTTAATGTGGGTGCACAAAATAATGAAAGAAAATAACAGTTTCGAACTAAAAAAACTCAATAATAAGGAAATACATATATAAACTTTATATAAATAAACAAACATATCATTAAATAATATAACATAATATATAAGAAATAATTTATAAAATAAATACATAAAATACATACAAATTATACAATTACATTTATACTTATAAAGTTGTCATAGGGAATAGTAATTCCTACTGACGCATCATCCAAAAGGTATTTTTGGACTTTTTTTAAATTCGAGAATTGTCTTAGCCATCCTGATCTCCAATGGTAGTGCATTCCATTCTGGATTGTATAAAGAAAGATTTATGAAGAAAATCAGAGCGATGTGAAGGACAAAGCAGAAGATTGGTTACTATTATTAATTTATTAAAGGCAACAACTGTAC
This sequence comes from Lamproptera curius, assembly GCA_029286875.1. Lineage (NCBI taxonomy): Eukaryota > Metazoa > Arthropoda > Insecta > Lepidoptera > Papilionidae > Lamproptera > Lamproptera curius. The sequence continues at coordinate 1,332,469 of JAGSMT010000091.1, read as the reverse complement.
ATTTTTAATATCATAGTCTCTACGAAAATAAAAAAAATCGAGATTCATTAAATAAATTAAGCATAAAAACTTGAACAATATAAGTAATGATAATTTTAATAAAACTAAAATTGCTTAAATCAAAATCGCTCGAGAAAACGGAGGTTTCTATTAATAAGTTGCCTAGATTAAAATTCAAATTGTCTTTGCTAATGATCGTTCTTCATTATAATATAATATATAGCAACATAAAAAATGCAACAAAAATATATACTTATAGATTGAGTCCTGACTCTGTCACTTTTTTGTTTTAATTTGAAACTAAATACGTATCTGCCTATCTATCCATGTTCTTTTGGAACTTCAAAATATCTTTTAATTACCTTGTGATATATACCCGATACATATAACAAAACTAAACATTTTTTTTATTTTTATCTTTCTGACTGTTTCAGAGATCAACCAAAACATGGCTGTCGACGTCTCTGATATGGTTGGTCCGATTTGACGGGACTTTTACTGGAAGATAGCTAATGTAACTGGGAGTAACTTAAGCATTTTTTAGTATTTTTTGTTAATATTACTACGCGGACGAAGTCACGGGCATTAAATGGCTTGTCGATCAAGCAGCATTCACCCCCGCCGCCAGCAACGCAGTTTTTAGGTTTCATCTTGTTAGGTATAAAAAATTAGTCAACGCCCTTAAAGCTAAATAGGTTGCGTCGCCTACTCAGTATTCACAAACACCCTACACTTGTAGAGTGAAACACACATGACATCGGCTTCACCGGTGAGGTCAAACTTTCACACCCTTGGTGTACGTCATTAAATTGGAATTACCACTGGCCCTGTGCCAGTGGTAATTCAGGCTATGTACTCTACGTGTGTACGACGCGACGCAAACCTCGTTTTATAAGAAGGTAATGAACTTCACTGTATCTTTATAGTGTTGCTAGTAATTTCTGTGAGATACTTTTGCTTTGAGTTTTTTTTTGGTATCTGTATTAGTGTTGGCATTTGCATGGCTAACGTAAAAATATGCGTAAAAGTAAATAATTAAAAATAGTCGAGTTTAATAATCAAACTATAGTTATATTTTTACGATTATCTTGAAAAATTATCTTGTAATATTGTTTTTTGGTTTTAAGTTTACTTTATTGCTTTTTACCTGCTCCAGCAATTGAGTCACTAGAACTGGTGGATAGACTTTTACTATGTTAATTTTTTAACAATTTTGGATAGCGTTTAGACTTCTTTCTGAGGAATTGTCAACAAGATTCCAATGACTGATCGATAGTCGCTAATAGCAACTCCTTACGAACAACTACATAGGTTATATTGTTTACACTAATTTAGTCTTTTCAAAAAAAAAACCAAAAAACTCAATCAGAGCGCAGTTAGCCTCCGGATAGACCGGACAAACCAGCTTGATCCCTCCTGCTACCTGCGCCGTCCGCTTGGCCTACCCGTGGCCACGCCCTCCCCCGGACGCCGTCAAGTGGCAAGAATAAGGAAGACGCCGAGTTGCACAAGTGGAGTAGTGTTGTGCAAGTGTAGTGTCAGTGTGTGCCGGAGCAACAGTGTTGACGCGTTTGACGTACGCGCCTGAGCGTAGATAGCTGTGTAGCTGTCCGGTTAGTCTGTTCCTTTTTTCCCCCGTTCACAGGTTTCTGTTGAGATGTAGGGACCCATTAACTTATAGTATGTCTTGCCACGTTACCCCGCGAACGTAGTTTATTAACACGCACACCACCCACGTGGTATTAATTAGAGCCAACTATATCGTCACATGCTGCACTAGGCAGCAGCGTAGGTATACACCTAGCGCTCCTAAAGCGCTAGAGCTTTTCACGTACGTTAGGTTTACACCCCTGCTCGCTGGGGCGGGGAGGGTAGGGCACACAACCCCGGCTTCACCGGGGGTGCTTGCACGATATTCTTAAACATAACTAAACCGAATCAATAATGCGATGGAACAGTCACCCTAAAGTGACCTAGGCCTCGACTTCGAGGACCTTTAAAATCGTCCGCCGGCGGAAACAGTACCCGCGATCCGCGTAGCCCTTATCGCGCAAGGGGGGAAAATAGTTTACAAGCGCACACCATGCTCGACGAGAGCAGCCCCACTCGCGTCTTTGCCCGTCTAAACACCTTCATTTCCAATCAATCAAAGCAGTCGGGTGATCAGCCCGCATAGCCCAAACCAACTAGGAAACAACTAAGAAAAGTAGTCGAGTCCCTGCAGGATTCAAACCTACAACCTCCAAGGTTTCTAAACCACAAGCCTATACCACTAGGCTAAGGAGTACCGGTAGAAGGTCCCCTTTCTACAGGGGACCGCTGGGTAGGTACCACCACGGTGCCTATTTCTACCGTAAAGCAGTAGTGTGAAAACACTCCTTTGTTCCTCTTTAAAGGGCTGCGTAACCAGCGTATTTACTGGGTAAACGAGACTTAACATTATATGTCTCACGGTAGGCAGCGCGTTGGTGATACCAGTATTCGGTGACCACTTTCCACCAGGTGGCCCGAATAGTCATCTGCCTGCGTAGGCAATAAAAAAAAGTAGGTAGTAGAAATCATATTTGGGTTGTCATTGTAAAACCAATAAAGGTAATTTTGTTATTAAAATATTAACTTTGATAAATAAGTATACGTATTTAGCATTACACAAAGTAAGGGCTTATTGTTTTTGTTCTTAACAATATGTAATCGAAGTTTCGAACTATTTTCATGTTTTATATAAGATGAGTGAAATACCTCCGAAATTCTGGGAATATTGAAATGTTTAACAAAATATTTGGAAAAGGTTAAGCGGATTAAAAACTTGTTAAAGGCGATTCAAAATTAGAAAGTTCGTTATTTGGAAATAATTTAATATTTAGAATTTTTGCAATATTTCTATATATTAATATAATATCTTTTAATATCTATATTATATAGGAATGTCTATATCATATAATTAATCTATAATCTATGAATTTATTGGAAGTGCATTGTACGTTACTTTTAATATTTCTGTACTTAAATTTCATAATTGAAATCATGACATATGTAGAGCGACATTCAATATAAAATGGTCTTACTGTGTTATATTTCTTGACAAGATCTTAATTGAACAAAGGCGAATAAATAACGGGTATATATATTTGATTTTGCTATGAAACAAAAGCTTCATTGTTATCACAACAATAGCTTTAGGTCATGAATCATGTGAACATTCATATCAATATGACTTATTCTTTTATTACGTAATTAAGAATTAATACACGATGTGTTTTTTACCTTTATTTTATTAAGCTTAGTACGTCCTATGTACGTCTAAATTTAATGTATTACTAACTATTATACTATTCACTGCCGCCGTAGCCTAGTGGTATTTTTTTTTCGGATTAACTCACGTTGGTGGAGTTAACCGCCACAACCCGGGGAGTTCGAGGGCGTGCAACTTAAGTGTGCACAGACTTCACCTCTATTCTGTGGCTTAGCTCCGAGGGACCCCAGAAGGGGGACCTCGGCTCGGGCTGCCACTTTGTATGTATACCGTAAGCGTGCTTGATCGAGGGTGCCCACGAGGGCCGAGCCTCGGCTCGATCAGCCGCTGGTCTGGTCCATGCCTATACCCGTTAGCAACACTTATCGAGGGCGCCCCGGTGGGCCGAACCTCGGCTCGATAGGTTGCTTTTAGGACTTAATACTGGGAGTTTAATTTAACCGCCCTATCTAGATGGCGAAAATCGGCCTTGCACGTGCCGATATCTACTGAACGGAGGAACTGCTGCCCTTGACGGCGAGGGCGGTGTGCGTTTTGTCTCAGTGCTTTCACCGTGCTTGTATGATGGTTGTTTCATCGTCCTTTTTTTTATTTTTTCTTTCTGACTGTTTCAGAGATCAACCAAAACATGCTGTCAACGTCTCTGATATGGTTGGTCCGATTTGACGGGATTTCACTGGAAGATAGCTAATGTAACGGGAGAATCTTACATTTTTTAAGATTTTTTTAAATATTATTGCGGACGAAGTCACAGGATTATATGGTTTTCGATCAAGCAGCTTACAGCCGCCGCCAGCAACGCACATTTTAGGTTTCATCTTGTTAGGTAAAAGTAGTCAACGCCCTGAAGCTAAATAGGTTGCGCGCCCTCAGTATTCACAAACACCCTACACTTGAGAGTGACACAACATGACATCGGCTTCACCGGTGAGGTCAACTTTCACACCTTGTGTATGTCATAACACTGGAATTACCACTGGCCCTGTGCGGTAGGTCCTCTGTTTACAGGAGACCGTCTGGTGGGTACCATCGCGGTGCCTATTTCGCCGCGAAGCAGTAGTGAAAACCGCAGCGTTCCGGTTTAAGGCACCTTAGCCAGCGTATTTACTGGAAACAAGACTTAACCCCTATGTCTCACGGGCAGCGCGTCGGATACCACTGGTATTGCCCTATGGGTGTCGTGACCACTTCCCATCAGGGTGGCCCGACTGCTCGTCTGCCTGCGTATGCCAAAAAAAAAAAAAAAAAAAAGGCTATTATTCGTGTAACGACGCGACAACCTGTTTTATAAGAGGTAATGAACTTCACTGTATTTTTATAGTGTTGCTAGTAATTTGTGAGATATTTTGCTTTGGAGTTTTTTTGTTATCTGTATTAGTGTTGGATTTGCATGGCTAAGTAAAATATGCGTAAAAATAAATAATTAAAAAATAGTCGAGTTTAATCAAACTAAAGTTATAATTTTACGATTATCTTGAAAAAATTATCTTGTAATATTGTTTTTTGTTTGTTAACTTTTATTGCTTTTTACCTGTTCCAGCAATTGAGTCACTAGAACTGGTGGATAGACTTTTACATGTTAATTTTTAACAATGTTGGATAGGTTTAACCTTTCGAGGAATTGTCAACAAGATTCCAATGACGATCGATAGTGGCTAATAGCAACCTTACGTACAACTACATGGGTTATATTGTTTACACCTAATTTAGTCTTTAAAAAAAACCAAGAAACTCAATCAGTCGCAGTTAGCCTCCGGATGGACCGGACAACCAGCGATCCCTGCTGTTACCTGCCCGTCCGCTTGGCCTTACCGTGCCACGCCTCCCGGACGCTGTCAAAATGGCAAAAAAGGAAGACGCGAGTTACAAATAGGAGGGAATTTGGCCAGTGTGTGCCGGAGCAATAGTGTTGACGCGTTCGGCGTACGCGCCTGAGCGTGATTGCTGGTAGCCGTCCGGTTAGTCTGTTCCATTTTTCCCCGTTTACAGGTTCCGTTGAGATGGGGACCATTAACTTATAGTTTGTCTGACCACGTTACACCGCGAACGCAGTTTATTAACACGCACACCACCCACGTGGTATTAATTAGAGCCAACTATATCGTCACATGCCGACCAGGCAGCAGCGTAGTATACACTAGCGCTCCTAAAGGCCTAGAGCTTTTCACGTACGTTAGGTTTACACCCTGCTCACTGGGGCGGGAGGGAAACAACCCGGCTTCACCGGGGATGCTTGCACGATATTCTTAAACATAACTAAACCGAATCAATAATGCGATGGAACAGTCACCCTAAAGGACCTAGGCCTTACTTCAAGGACCTTAAAAATCGTCCGCCGGCGGAAAACATACCCTATCCGCGAAGCCCTTATCGCGCAAGGAAAATAGTTTACAAGCGAACACCATGCTCGAGAGAGCAGCCCACCCAGTCTTTGCCTGTCTAAACACTTTATTTCAATCAATCAAAGCAGTCGGTGATCAGCCCAAGCCCAAACCAACTAGGACTCAAAAAAAGTAGTTGAGTCCCTGCAGGATTCAAACCCATCAACCTCCAAGGTTTCTAAACCAGTTCATACCACTAGGCTAAGGAGTACCGAGAAGGTCCCTTTTACAGGACCGGGTGGGTACCACCACGGCCTATTTCCTACCGTAAAGCAGTCGAAAAACTTTGTTCCGCTTTAAAGGCTGAACCAACGTATTTATTTGGTAAACGAGACTTAACATTCTATGTCTACGTAAGGCAGCGTTACCAGTATTCGTGACCTACTTTCTTGTTCTTTTTGTTCTTAACAATGTATTCGAACTTTTGAACTATTTTCATATTTTATATAAGATGAGTGAAAATACCTCCGAAATTCTGGAATATTGAATGTTTAACAAAATATTTGGAACAAGGTTAAGGATAAACTCAAGGCAGATTCAAAATTAGAAAGTTCGTTATTTGGAAATAATTTAATATTTAGAATTTTTGCTATATTTCTATAATTTATATTAATATCTATTAATATAATATCTTTAATATCTATATAATGAAATGTCTATAACATGTAATTAATCTATAATCTATGAATTTATTGAAGTGCATTGTACGTTATTTTTAATATCATTGTCTGTACTTAAATTTCATAATTCAAATCATGATATATGTGAGCGACATTCAATATAAAATGGTCTTACTGTGTTATATTTCTTGACAAGATCTTAATTGAACAAAGGGAATAAATAACGGTATATATATTTGATTTTGCTATGAAACAAAAGCTCATTGTTATCACAACATAGCTTGTAGAATCATGCAGAATTCATAAATGTGAACTTACTCTCATCGATTTATGAATTAACACGTTGTGTTTTTACTTTATTTTATTAAACTTAGTAGTCCTATGTGCGTCTAAATTTAAGTATTACTAACTCTATTCACTGCCTCCGTAGCCTAGTGGTATGTTTTTTCGGATTAACTCCGTTGGGTGGGTTAATCCGTGGTCTCAACAATTTCACGGTGTTTCCAGTGGTAGGCAATTTAGTGTGCCAGCTCACTCTTTCGTGGCTAATAGCTCTCGGAGGGACCTGTAGAAGGGCCTTGGCCACCAGCCACCTTGTATATGACACGTAAGCGATAGCTGATCGAGGATCACGAGCCGACCTCACACGATCAGCCGCTGGTCTGATCATGCCTACCGTGTCAACATTTATCGAGGGGCCTGTGTTGTGTAGCAACCTCGAGCTCGATAAGGCTTAACCAGGTACTTAATACGGAGTTTAAATTTAACCGCCTATCTAGAGAATCGGCCTTGCACGTGACCGATATCTAGTTGAACGGGTGAACTGGCCCTTGACGGCGAGGGCGGTGTGCGTTTGTCTCATGCTTTCACCGTGCTTGTATGATGGTTGTTTCTCGTCCGTGCAGTAGATCGGCGCTCGCCATGTTTTTACGTTTCTTTATGCGTTTGGGTACGAATCGGCGGCGCTCCCCAGTTCTGGGATGTTGCGAACGAGTCAAATATCTGATTGATGCTTGTTTGAGGTATTCGGATGGTGGACAATTCCAGATCCATGTAGGCGGTTGCGAAGGATAGGCGCACCGGCCCTGCGCATGAATCTGTTTTGCAGGACTTGAAGCTTGTCAATTGGGATCTTGCTATGCAAAGACGGACGGTATGTTAGGATTAAGGAGGAGGATTTATAAGGCGTACAGGCGGCCGAGGACGAAGGCGCCTGTTTTTGACCCGTTGTGGCGGGCCAAAGGATGGTGGTGGTCTAGGATTACCGGAGGTTTTGGTCTGACTGACCCAGGGATGGGGCAATCAAGGAGGCGAACATTTGAGAAGCATCGGCCTTCGTTTCAGAAAACAGAATGGCCGCGCTTTTGGAAGGGTTGATTTGATCCTCCATTTCGAAACCAACCTAGGGTCTTGGTGGCGGATTGGTCCTGATAAGCGGATATTGATCGAAGCATAGATGCAGGTGTCATTTGCGAATAAGGCGGTGTTTAAGTTTGAAGGATGGGATGTCGTTGTAAAGAAACAACACAGGGCCCAATACAGAGCCTCGAGGTACGCCGCTAGGACCGGGTGTGGTTGCGACTTAGTGCCCTCGACGGGTATCTGAACGTTCGATTCCGGAGAAAGTCCTTTATGAGTCGGAGGTCGGGCACGCCGAGCTTATAACTGATATAGTTTCGTGCCACCTTATCGAACGCCTCGCCACGTCGAGAAAAGTGCTGTTATTAGACCCTGTCATTTTGGCTCGGATGTTCCGTGTACATGAACTTGGTGGGTGCATGAGTGTTTGGCTCGAAAGCCGAATTGCATGGAACAGGAAGCCTCTCAATTCATGAATTCAGTAAGCGGCTAGGATTAGGCGTTCGTAGATTTTCCAAAGCCTTTGAGGAGGCTAATAGGACGGTAGGAGGTGGGTTAGGAAGGTGGTTTACGGGTTTTAAGAACCCTATAACTCAGCATCCTTCCAAGTGTTTGGGAAAATACCTTGAAAGAGCTCGTTATATATGAGGCGAGGAGGCCTAATTGGTGAGTCGGTAAAATTTTAATTACGGTTTGAAATTCCTCATGCCGGGCTTTCCGTGGTTTAATGTTTTTGATAATTGACTGACTCTTTCCGTTACCGGTTAGTTATATCGCGCGGAGGGATTAGGGTCAACGGTCGACCTCGCCTCTACCTTTCGAGGTGAGGCGTCGACCGGTTGAGTCTGGCGGTTGGGCCTCGAGGCGTCGGCCAGGCATTCGCTTTTTCCTCATCGAGAAACGCCAGAGGAGCATTGGGATCTTTAGGATTGTTGAAGGGCATTGGGCGAGTCCGATACCGCCTTTCAGGCTTAAGTCCCAGAAGGCGAGATGAGGATGCATTGTAGATCTTATCCACCGATCTCCTGAATTCACTATGCGCGTCTTGGACTGCCTGTGGTATGGGCGTGTTCAGAAACCGGAGTCGTTGTTCGAATCTGCGGGTCTCAAAAATTTTCACGTCGTTTCCTGTTGTTGGGGCAATTTCGTGATCACCAAATTGTCTGAAAAGAAAATAATGCATGCGTTGGATGGGCAGTAAAAGTCGTCCACCACCAACTCGCATTGGACCAGCGTGGTGGGATACATATTTTTAAATTAACTCCTACCAACGTACAACTGCATTGCTACGTCGTCCATTTTTTGGTGGTTTGTTGTTTGTGTTAAAATAAGAAAACCTGTGTTACTTAAAAAAATTATAAATATGTAAGAAGTTGCAGGCGCAGGGATAATAAGAATAGATTTTATGTATTATTTTATAAATAAATTTAAAATTTAGACTTTATAAAAAAATTTAAAACACCTAAGGAGTTTTTATGTACATTTTGCCTTATAACTGAGATGTTAAAAAAAGCTTAATCAAAATTAATAAAAAGACCCTCAACACTGACATCGTTTACCCCAAAAGTAAATAAATTAATTGCGTCCTAAATTAACATCGAATCAAGAATTTTTGTTGATTTTGGGTAAACGAGCACTTCTTAACCTTCTAGGTTATTAAAAGAGCACTATACAATTTTACTTAAACCTTGTCGTCGTAGCAGATTGTTAAAGAATCCACAAAGAATCCAAAAAGACGATTCGTCAGTTAGATATGGTCTACACATTGCGTGTGGATTTACTGTTGTCAAGGAAATAAACTTAACCAGTTTCGTTTTTAAAGACAATACTTTACTAAATCTGGTTAACTAGGAACAAACATTTTAAAATCCAGACTCTGTAAACTTCGCTATCAATAATATATTATGAATCATTAAGATTAAATAATAATATTTCTTAACATGGTGTTCTTTACTCCAAATTATTGTTTAATGATGATACTTGTGTGATGTTTTAAAAATACAGGTAAAGAATTAAATTGTATACGATATATAGGACTTTATAAAAGTCATTATAAATAAGTTGGAAAAGTTTCTTCCATTATTTGAAAAATAAACTTTGTTTATGCTCAAAGTTGTGTACACTCTTAAGCAAAAATTAATTCAACCATACACTCGTGAGCACTAATCATTTTAAAAATCATACATAAATATAATCAACATTTTTTTTCTTTTGGGTTTAAAAACTTTTTATCATCGTGTATGTAAATTTTAGGACTTCCGATCACAATACTGCGACAAGTGGTTTTGGTGGTCTTCTTGTTATGTTAAACTGACATGGCCTAAACAATTGTAAAGAGTGCGAAACAGGTAGAAATCTGAAGGTACGAGGTCAGGACTAAACGGCGCATGCAACAACAACTTCCAGCCAAACTCTTTTTTTTTGCTGAGTGGCTGAGAAAGATTTGTGGGCTCTAACTTTATTATAAAGAAAAACAACACCCTTTCTGTTGCTTAATTCCAACCGCTTTTTCTTAACTTCTTGCTTTAATTTCATCAGTCGTTCGAAATAGAATTAGATCGAGGTGTGTACCTCTTGCCCATAATGAATAATAATAACCTTCCAATTCCACCACAAGTAGGCAAGGACTCGAGGCTTTAGGCCAGCCCCAGAAGAGATAAGGTGGCGCAAAGACGAATTGTACTCCCTTGCTGTACAGGAATGGGAGCAGCGGCTGGAGCACCCCAGCGCCGGCCGTCAAACGGTGGAGGCTAGAAAGAGGAAACGGCTCCCTGACATTCCGCGCGACGCGGGTTCTCGCGGCTGTTTCGGGAGGTACCTGTGCCACGTGGCCGGTAGGGAGCCTACTGAGGAGTGCCACCACTGTGGCGTATGTGCCGAAGAGACGGCCCAACACGCGCTGGAATAGTGCCCAGACTGGGTCGAGAGCTGCGTTGTGTCGTGGGCACGACCTTTCTCTTCCTGCCGTAGTGCGTAGGATTTTAGAGAGCAAAAGGTCGTGGGGCGGCGGCCTTTGTTTTGTAATGGGTATACCGGCCGCTCGATTTTGGTCCGGAGAGCACCACATATCCCTGCTCTCTCTGGCGGCGGGGAATCCGTAAGCTGGATTTTTCTATCGGCAAAAAAAAGGGGTTTGTCACAGTTTGTGAAGCTTGATCGGCCTTTGACCTCGACCTTTTTCACACGTTTTTGTCGTACGTGATCCACTTTTCATCACCAGTTATCAGCTTCTTCGAAAATGGTTCGGTTTAATTACGTCGTTATAAAGAAACACAAACAAGTACACACCTTATTAGGTTTCTTGAGGTACTATAATATCGAGCTTTTTTGTGTTCTCAATGTTCTTAAATGCGCCAAAACTGTTTTGTGGTCCATATCCAGTTTATCCGTAATAGGGTGTGTACCTTTGACATCAAAAACCCGAGTGACGTGTATCTTTGACATCAAAATTGCTGGTTTGAAAACGCTTAAAACAGATTTGTGCTACTCTTACAGACACTACACTAGGTCCATAAACACCGAAAATGTTTTTGTATCGCATTTATTTATTACACTCATTCATCTTAACAACACGAAAAACACACACGCATAGTCACTCAGAGAGATTTCGCTAAAAGATCATACATTTTATAATGCGAAAAGATTTTTAATACATGACATACATAGACATAGTGCAAAGAATTCGTTGAAGTGGCAGTACACCGGTCACGTGGTCAGAAGAATGGATTTTCGATGGGCCGATAAGGTTCTAGAGTGGAGGTCGCGCTCGGGAAGATTAAGCGTTGGTCGTCTCCCGACCAGAAAGGTTGCCGATCTCCGTGCCATAGCCGGTTAACATTGGTAGCGAGTAGTAAGGAATTGCGGCGGTCTTGGCTTTCATTGAATAAGACCTACTTCCAGCAGTGGATGGATAAAGGCTACACATGCTATGCTTATTACACACATGTTGAGTTATTTGCTCAATATATTTAAATCTTGTCAAACTCTCGCCACGCTTAAAATTCGTACGTGATTTTATAAATTTTATTATGCAAGAGTGAAGTCTTTTGAGAAATTAATGCCAGGGTAGACTAAATTTACTTTAGCTGGTAATTTTTTCTCTATTTTTTTAAAAATATATATTTTGATCGTTCATTTTCCAGTCTTTCCTCGGCGTGTCTCGTTTTATATTATAGATATAATATTTATTACTTTTTCTTTTATTTTATCTTAAACTTTAGACTTGTGTAAAGAGTTTGATATTCCCATTTTGTGTATTAATAATGCACCTACGCAAAAAAAACTGATAACCTCCCTGAGGTTGGCTATCAAATAGTGCCTAAAACCAGCCTTTGTTTATTTGTTGCATAAAAAGAATATGTAAATAAACTGCCAATATGCTTATTAAAATATTACTATGTAAGACATAAATCCACACACATCATCAGCCTTTGTTAGTCCACTGCTTGACATTGGCCTCCTAATACCCACTATCCATTAAGGGTTTTTAGACCGTATCCCACCACGCTGGTCCAATGCGGGTTGATGGGTGGACCGACTTTTTACAATCCATCCGAGGCATGGATCATCTTACTTTTCAGACAATTGGGTGATCGGCCCAAATTGCCCTAACCGACAAGAAACAACAATTAAAATTTGTTGCGTCCCGTGGATTCGCCCATACCACTAGGCTACGGCGGCAGTCAGGCTACGGAGGCATATATCCATATTTATAATTTAATTGTAAATAACTAACTGATTTTAGAAGTCTTAAGCGGAAGAATAAAATCTATAAAAGAACTTTTACTTTAACCACATAATTAAAAGGATAATCTTAGCTGAGTCAGCAGCAAATAAGCCAATTATTTGCTAAAAATTGAACCTACTATCATCACCGTTTCTTCTATTGATCAACTTAAAGTGCACAAAAAGAAATCTTATTTAAATAGTTTGTTCCGCTCCTGTATTAAAACTTTTAATTTTGCTCCAGTTTATTTGAAGAAGTCAAAAAATCCATCCTCGAAATCAAGTCTATCGCTCTCGGACCGGATAATATCGATGATTGTACCAGTACTTAATTATCTCCTTCCTATACTTAATTTAATTTTTCATTGTGGTCAAGATCCTTTCCCTCCTCATGGCGTAAAGCATTTGTCCGTCCTATTCCAAAATGTTCTAATCCATCACTTCCCGCGCATTATACCGATCTCTATCCTGCCATTTCTCTCTAAAGTTCTTGAATCTTGTGAATATAAACAATTTCATGTTTTGTTTTTTAAAATAACTTAATAAGTCCACTTCAATGCAACTCAATTCCAAATTCAAATTCAATGCGGGCTGCAGACCTGGCCGTAGTAAAACCACTGCCCTCTTAAAAGTTACTGACGAAAATATATTAGAAAAGCCATGGAGAACACTAAAGCTACCGTACTAGTGTTAATTGATTTTTTAATGAATTTTATACCGTCAGTCACGACATGCTTCTTGCTATCCTTTCACATTTTATAGTTTCTGATGATGTACTGGATTGGTTCTCCTCTTATCTTCAGGGCCAGCAGTCTGAGTTGTGGATGATTTAATTTGATAGAGTATGTTTATGTAAGTATGTACAGTATTTGCATAAATGTATATGTATGTAATTATTTTTTTATCATTATATGTATATGTATTAATATGTATGATTTGCATATATCGTAGTATGTGTACATTTAATATATTAATGTTATATTAAATTAACAATAGTTAAGTCTTAAACCTAAATACTTCTCCTAATTTTATATTAATTACACTTACTCAACATTATTTCAACCATACATTGTTTGACTGGTAGGGAATGCCTTTGGCATTAAGTCCGCCATTGTATTATAATTTTGTACATAAAGTGTAAATAAATTAATAAATAATTAATGAATAAATAAATATAAATTAACATTATTTTCTTTTATATTGTTTATAGGAAATAATTTTTATTGCAAAAATATTAAAGGCTATCTTCATTAAATGAGCTGCATTTCATAATAGAAGCGGATTAAATGAAAACTTTTACAGTACGTTTATTCTCTACCCCAATTGATTTAAAATTGTCTATTATATAATTTAAATTACCTATTAGATGCTAAATATTACACGAAACTCTTTTTTCCTACATTTATACTAATATTATATTTATATTTACTTAGTATAGCGATATAATAGCCTTAATACGGAACTCTATTCTTCCATCGACTGTGTTTGCCTATTACAAGATTTACAACAAAGAAAAATATTTATAAGTCAACTCTACTCTACGTACTAACTCACGGAATTTTCATAAAAATCTATTCTTAACATTATTCCATAAAGGACAAAGGAGAGGGTTCCTTTAACGACGCAAAGGCTTTCCATCTCAAACCACTAATAGGTCGATATTCAACAAAATCAGAATCACTCCCATATAGACTTGACTCCCATATAAAATTTGAGTTATAGAGGAAACATATTTTTTTATTCATAGTAAAAAATTAAAGTTAAATGTTTCGCCTAAATATAAAACTGAGTTAAAACTACTTCATTATATTATTATATCACTATCATGTTCAATATTTTGTGGCAAAACTGAACACAATAAATAAACTTCTATTTAACAGACCAGTCTTTTTCGGTTAATTTAAAGTTAAAGCAATTTAAGATACGGTGTAAGTCGAACTGAGAGAGGGTTTGAGTCACCACGTATGTCGAAACAATCGGCTCGATTTTTAAGACGAACGAAGTCATATTTTGTTTAAGTTTAAGTTTTCTGATGAAAAAGTTTGTGTTGTTAATATTAATTTTTAATGTATATTAAAATTAATATTTTCTAATAATCACATAGAATGAACAATATATATTTTTTTAAATCTATATAAATTCAGTAACGCTTGAGGCGGTGGTTTATATTTTAATATAACCTCTAATGCGACACTCAATTGGCATCTTACAGTAGCTTGAAGGTTGACACTGTAAATGACACTGTAAAGATGTCATTTCATATGAAATTTTTAATTTCATATCCACGGTAGAAATAAAACCTTCAAGCTACTGTAAGATGCCAATTGAGTGTCGCATTGTACAGGTTATATATAAGAATATTAAACCATAAGAAGGGCAGCAGTACATAAGCTTCGTCGAGTTTTCACGTCACCCATCCCGCAGTGCCTCAAATGGAAAGTCTTCGATCAGTGCGTCCTACCCGTTATGATTTACGGTGCCGAGACTAGAACACTTACGGTTCGACTGGTCCACAAATTTAGAGTCGCTCAGCGAGCTATGGAGAGGGCTATGCTCGAAGTATCTCTGAAGGACCGCATCAGAAATGATGTGATCCGTCAGAGAACCAGAGTCACCGATATAACCCACCGGATTAGTAAGCTGAAGTGGCAGTGGGCCGGTCATTTAAGCCGCAGAAGTGACGATCGCTGGAGTCGAAAAGTTCAAAATACAATAACATCGCACATCAGTTACATTTTTTGTACAATTTTTACTTAACAAATTTGAATTAAGTAAAAAATAGTAAAACAATTCTCATTAGCTTTTATGTATTATAAGGCTTTATATCGTTTTTAATTATATCTTTTTTTTTTTTATTTATCTAAAAGTCGTTCAAAGTTTCTTCCATTTTCGCTTTAAGGTCTCATTTTACCTCACGTATTTTTTTTATGTTCTTGATGATCTGTATTCATTGTACATGAATCATAATCAATATCTCGAAGCACTCTTTTATCTTTACTTTTTCATAGAACAACTTTGGTTAAAAATTATTCTTAAACAAATACTTTTGATTCTAAGTTTCCTTTGTTTTCCCCTGACTTATTATAAAATTAACAAAGGTTGTGTAATAAATGAACTCTCCTATTCGAATAAAAACTCACGCATGACTCTCATAGTCTAACTTTCTCTAACATGAACGTTGTGTCAAAATTTGATGAAAACGAAGCACCAAACACTTGATAGGATATGGCTCTTTTTAAAAAGGACTGTCTGGAGAAGCAGTGCCTATTTATGCTGCGAATCTGTTGTACCTTAACATTAATGTTTTTTGGTTTAAAAGGCAACGTAGCTAGCGTAATAACAAGGTAAATGATCCGTAACATCAAACGTCCCAATGCGACGAGCGGATTAGTGGCATCTTACGCTGCGATTTTATATCTTATCTGAAAATCCTGCCACATTTGTATAATTTGATAGAGCTTTAATATAGCTTAAAGGCATAACTTATTGAGTCGTGTCATGTATTTCTAAGGCAATGGCAATATCCGTTATACATCAGAACTGGAATGAGCAAATGGAAAATAAATTCAGGGGCACATTTTATTTCAAGTGATATTGGCGTATGTCGAACATGAATTTATGATTTCTACTTGGCGACTTGGAAGTTGCATATTTTAATTTTGTCGCGTTTAACGTGAGTCTACATATTTGTTAATAACTTCTTTTAAATCAATGTTGTTGTTTATTTTATTAACACGCCATAAATTATTAATTTAAGGTAAAAAAGGTACATTGAAAAGGATAGTATAAATTTCTTACTTAATATTCTTCAGTGTTTATACACTTTTACTTTTATGTTGTACTTGGTATGAGGCCAGTACCATATCTTAAATGCAACAATTGATGTGATGTTTAAGGGCCTTTTTGTATTTTTTGCTGTGGCCAACGCGATTTTCTTCTATTTTTCCTTAGACAGTAATCTTTCAGTTGTATGCTACGTGAAAATATGTTCTTTTTTTTTTTTAAATTTGATAATATTTGCATGACTTTTAAAACAATACCGACCATGATATCGGTTTAAAACTTTTGGTATGTTAATAAAATAACAGCAAAGTAAAAAATCGTGATATTATTATTGAGTAACACGCCATTTTTTTTATTGCATAAGCAGGCAGACGAGCAATCGGGGCCACCTGATGGAAGGAGGTCACCGACGCCCATAAACATTGGCAATACTGGTTTTGCCAATGTTTATGGGCGTAGTACATTTTTGATCATCTTAATGTCAAAACCTTACTCAGCCAACGTCAATTCTTGATGTTAATTATTTGCTAAATATATGCTTACTGAGCTGACACTATCTGACGCCTAGCAGTAACTTAATGCTTAGGTTTGGTTTTGAAAATAACAGGGAATATGCATTTTTTTACCACAACGAATGGGTACTTTGCTATATAAAGAAAAGCACAGTGGGTTAATAATACTTATTTATTTTTGCGTGGTTCCTAGTGCCAATAAATTATTCGACCAATTAGTTCCTACGAAAGATTTTTTCTTTGGAATTTTTTCGAAATTTTATAATAGATTAAGGAACTAGAAAAATATTGAAACGTATATATAGGTTTTATAATAACAACATATAAATATATTTCTATAAAGCAACAACAATTCAAATAGAGAATAATAATTTGTATCGTTAATCTTCTTCATCCTCTTCCTTTAATTAAATATAATGTTCTTGGAATTTTTCGCTAAGCAGAATATTACATTCAATCATAAAAATGTTTAAAACAAAAGTATATCAGTTAAAATTACTTTTGTAAATTTAACGTACAACTTGTTAAGCATAAACAAAGCGTATTTCAATAAACTTGCTTAAGTATAACATGTTTGTTTCGTTTCTGAACTTTATACCAAACTTCATTGAAACTCTCTCTTCTGTAGCAAGTTTTTGCTATGCCAAGTCTGTCGCACGGGTAAGGATATTACAATTCATTAATTTTTTTATGTACAGATATCAACCTAACCGCGTTAGCTTTGACACCGTAGAACCAAATTTTTATTAAATGGACTTTTACAAAAATGCAGATGAGTTACATTCGTTTACCTTAATACCAAATATGTCAAAAATTTGTAATAATTTTTATCTATTTTATTAATTTTTATTTATTCTAAACTTATTACTAAAGTTTCAGACCTCGAACATCACTATGTGATAGTTAATACAGCTACATGAATTTTGAATGTTATATTATGTAACAAAATATACACATAGAGATACATGTAGGTTAAGGTATGACAGGATGATTATTGAATCACAACGATAAAATTGGGATATTTCCTAATATTATAAGTGTTTTTAATCTTATTGGCAATAGATTTGCACATACATGACTGAATTATAAAGTAATAATACATATTAATGCACTTTAATATTTTTTTAAAAGTGATTTTTGTACTTTATTATATCTGTTACTTATTTTCATTGCCTTTAATTTCATAGATTATAACGTTCTAGCTGTATATAAGGGCTCTGTATCCATTACCAGCTATCCATAAACTCTATTGCGATCGTCACTCATAAAATGCGAGTGTTTGCGTACAAGTAACACCTTTTAGCTTCGACAATCAAACAAGGTTTATAGTAAATATTTATAAAGATTTAATATAAATGACCAATATATGTTCGAATATTTAGAATAAATGTAACAATACTAGTCCTTATTTTTAATCTATACACATCAATAAAATTGTACTGTCTGTTTGTAACATCAAAATAACTGTTTTTAAAAGCATACGTTATAATATATAGCCTATACATATAACAAAACATTTTTTGTCTGTCTGTCTGCTTGTTAAAAGCTAAGCCCAGGGATGATGTACACGATTTTAACAACTTTTACTGAAAGATAGCTGGTGTAACAGGGAGTAACTCAACCTACTTTTTTACGATTAAATTAGCGAAGTGAATTAACGATTAGTACTAAACCAGCACGCCAGTTTTTCAATTCAATTTGTAAGTGTATGAAATATAACGTTATGTTATGTCTTTATACACAAATTTGTTAAGATTACATTTTTTGCTAGAGTAAGAAATTTTAAGCTATAGTATGTTACGAGTACTAATGATGATGAGTCACATAAATCACGGACAAAGTCTAACCTTGTATATTGACATTAAAAGATTTATAGCTATTTTTTATCGAAATGAGTTGACATCTCTGTAAAATGCGCAGCTTTATGGATAGGAACATTAATAATACATATATCTCAAACGCTTCTCTAAGATTTACGTAATTTTTCATAATATTTAGCAATTTGTTGTAATAGTGAAATGAATATGGTTTCATTTGTAAAATATAAATCTATTTAAATTAAAACACAACACGTGCTGAGTATAATAAAACGTAGTAGGTACAAATATAAAAATAAAATCACAATATTTGTGAATTTACAAAGCGCGCATTATTAACACTGATATCAATGCTTACATGATTCATAACTGAACATCTAATATTTTTTAAAGGAAATAGTTGCAATGCATAATAGTTAACAAATATGTGTTAAATAAAATGATATAAACATGTCTTTTTAATCTTAAATTTCCATTTACAAGCTTCCTTAATTTCGAATAATAATCGCTTGGGTTACACTTAAGACGCCTTAATCCTACAGTCTAACCCAATATTTAGTTTGACATTTTATCAACATTTTATTGTTTCAAGGAGTCATTGAAGGCGACTTAAGGAAAATGCATTACATTTATAAAATAACGCGAGGAAAGGAAATGTCGAAATAAGCTGTGTGTAAAATTATTTATCCCTCCAATTGTATACCCTAAAATTCCGGCGACGTAGTGAGTCTTGACTTCGTAGCGGTTGCGGTAAAAACGGGACAGAGTTGCTTAAAATTGTCATCAGAAATACGCTAACAATCCGTCGTCAAAACGACAACTAGCCCTGGTAGCAGTCAACTTGGTCATTTTAAGGTCAAACAAAAGGATAGTTTAGCTTACACAGAGCATGAACAAGTTGTTTTATGACTTAATTTAATGGATAACAAAGAAAATACAAGGTTTTTATGTATAAAAAATATAGAAAGCTGCGTAGAGAATTCAAAAAAATTTAACAATGTGAGATGAGTGGGAAGTATAAAATTATTTTTGTTTCCCTATCAACGGTATCTCATTAATAATATATGGCCAATATATTAATCACCCAGAGCACAGCATGTTCTCAATTTTTTTATACCACAATGTACTCTGAACTTTTTTATTTGTTTAAAAACCGTTATTTTAATGTTACAAACAAACATTTCAACTGGCATGGGCTTGCGCTTTAAAAACCATTTGTCAATTCCTGCGGGGACTCAACAACTTTTCATTGTTGCTTCCTAGTTGGTTAGAGCAATGCTAGTTGCTCACCCGATTGTCTATAAAGTGGTCATGCATCTGATGGCATTTGTGAAGTTGGTCTTTCACCGGTCTTCTCGGTTATCTGCGCCATTAAACGATGAAATAAACAATAAACCTATTAAAGCGAAAGTACAGGGAATATCCTGACCCGCAGTAGGCACATCTACAAAATAGATAGGCCGCGGAAGTTGGGATTTACTACGAGGAGTTAGTGGACTTAAATCGTACTGAGTCTCAACAAACTTTCATTGTTATTCCTTGTTGGTTAGGGCAATTTGGGCTGATCATCCAATTGTCTTAAATGTAAAATGATCCATGCAATATAATGATAATGCATTGTTATCACAAAGAGTCTAGACTACCAATGCGAATAATAATTAAGAGGCTTACAAGCTTTTTATATTTTATTATTATTTTACAATTTATCTGTAATTTAATGTCATCATCATCATCAGCCTGTGTTAGACCAGTATTTTGCATAGGCCTCTTTTAATGCACGCTTTCTTCATCTCCGCCTGATGCGGGTTGGTGGGTGGACCGACTTTTCACATTCGATGCATGGATTCTCTTACTTTTCAGAAAATTGGTAGGTGGCCCATATTATTTTATTCCCAGGAAGGAGCAACGTTATATTCCCTATATATAAAAAATCAATACAATCGATTGTTTTTAGCGTGCAATTATATGTATTTATTTAGTTACGTCTTTCGCACATTTCAATACAATGACGGTTCAAATGCCTGTTCCTTATCGTCGACCTATTAGTAGCATACAGAAAATAAAGTAGGCGCAGGTATATTTATGTTTCGAAACAGGAAATAAATCAAAATAAAAATTTAAGAATTAAACTTCTTAAAACTACTTAACCTTTAAAAAAACCTTGAAATTGAATTCTTATTGATTATTTGTTTCATTTGATTATTATAATTCAATGTTTCCTTTAAAATAGTCGGCACCTTAATTTCCTTACAGAGTTTTGAACGAGATGTGAGATTGATTACTTTTTGTTAAACTAAATTGTGGGCAAGTCGCAGGGTTCACTTAAAGATAAGATTTTTTGCTTATTACATTTATGAAAACCTTTGGCACTTTATATAGGCGCCTTAATGAGGTGTGTACCTAATTTCAACGGACTTAAAAAACAGTAAGTTATATTGAATGTGTGTGTATTTCTACTCTATTTCTATAATTTAGCATCAATTAATAAAAAACTATATTTATGATAATGATGATATTTATAATAATGTATTATCATTACATTAGTATACTAGTGTAACAAAAGACATTTTAAAATGATATTAACAAAACTTACTTTACGAATATAAAAGTAAAAAGATTTAAGTGTTAGTTGCATTAATGGTTAGATAATTTTAAAGTAATTTAAAAGAAATTATTATCAAAATATTTTAAGATAAAGTGTTAGAGTTTAAATTCTTGATATTTTCTACATTCGTTCGATTTTTAATAAAATTAAATAATAAATTCGTCTTAAGTACCCGTGATTTTTTTCATGGTCATGAAATACAATTTCCGTTTGATACATGAAGAAAACGACAGTATCTTTGCAATCTCTTTAATATCTTAAACTGAAGTTTTCGTATTTATCAGAAGAATACATTTTTGTGTTTGTTTTTTATTATTGATTTAAAAATGAAATAATAACCTCAGTAAATACACACAAATGATAATTAAGAACACTTCTAAACGATCTAGGTAAGAAAAGGAAAGAACAATTATTATTTATTCATTTTTCGTATTTCCGACACGATTTAAGCCGTGTCATCAGTTTAATGGATGTTCTTGCTGACGGAGGTTCAACGGTATTATTTTTATTATCTCACAATAATGCCTCAACAAGTTTATTATAATGTAAACGATAATTGAACAAAATGACATTTGCGAGAACTGCTTCAAACACTTTTTGCCGACGTAAAACAATTTTGTCTCTTATGTTTTTCTTTCTTTTAAACGTTTCTTCCTAACCTTCCCAAGGGAAACATATTTAGGGTGTGTATATTCTTCTTGACACTCAAAATTGTTTTAACAGCGGCTTTGTGATAAATTATTTAGGTAACATTTTTGAAAATTATTTGTGGTTATCCTTTGAATATATACGCTTCATACATCCTTATAAATAATGGCTCTTTAATTTTTTTTATGTGAATAGGTATTCTAAGACACAATTCTGCCTAAAACATTATCGTGAAATAACAGAGTTTATAGCTTAGGTATCCTTAATAAAATATAACTATCTATACTAATAATAGATAGAGAAAAGATTTGTGTTTTGAATAGGCGCCAAAATTGTTGAACCATTTCGATATATTCTTTCAACAATAGAAATATTTATGTATTTTATCCTTGAGTATTCTTCTTTTTACCTTAGGAAAATCAATTCCGAAAATCTAAAAATGACACAGGTAGAGCCTGAATTTATTAATAGTTATAAATACAATCATTACTTATATTTAACTTTGACCAAATCAAAGTTCAACATTTAATACGACACTGTTTCTGAATTTAAAGTTTTGTTCAATTTAGTTTCATTGTAATATGGTAAAGATAGCGTAATTTTTAAAATTTTAAACAGTTTTAGAGTTTCTTTATAATCTTTTAATTCAATTATACGTTAATCGTTCATAAAAAAATTAATGTATGATTAACGGACAAAAAAAAATTAGACGTGGCGGCAGAAAACAGAAAAACTATGTTAAACTAAAAGATAATTATTTAACTCTAATTTCCCACTGATAAAAACCTGGCTATAAATATCTGCATTTACTTAACAACGCTTCTTTACTTTTAGTTAAAAGTAACAGATTTGATCTCTAATAATGATATAGATCATTACGTAATTGTTCAACGAAAATAGAAGCAGTTGAATTTCAGTTGTTTCAACAACCTAAATTACTGAGAATTCTGGGAATATGATTTGGACTTTAAGTAAAACTAATAAGACAATAAGTCTCATTAAATTTACATTTTATTTTATTGAATTGTAAATATATTGAGTGATAATAGAAAATAGTGCTCTTACTTTAACGGTATTCTATAAACATTATGAAATTAGACAATTTTTTTCAGTTTTTTACTTTTATTCTTACTTCATTTATAACATTTTAAAATATGTTTAGTGTTTCCGGTTACTAGACAAAGCGTGAGTTAAGTTATTTATAAAACGTCTAATTGTCAGTTAAATGTATTCGCCGGTATAGGTACTTGGAATCAATTTTTTTATACATTTTATGCAATATAATCATTAATAATTAAAACAGGAAATAATATCTATTTCAAGAGACTTCTATTGCTAGACTATTTAAATTGTGTAGAACTTTAAAAAGGTTTATGCTATTTAATTTAAATTATTGTAACAGTATATTAATATAACATTACAATAAATGCTAAGAAGGAAACGTTCCTTTCACGCATCTTATCTATTCGTAAAAGACAAAAGTCTTTAAGCTCTTAATACTTTAAGAGCAACGTCAAGAGAATGTGTTTTGTGTTATTCAAATAAATTCTTGTTTGTTTTTTAACTGAAGATAGCGTTTATTTAAAAGTTTTTATGTGTAAATGTTTAAGTAAAAGTTATCTTTTACTTTAATTATCAGCTGCTATTGAAAGTTGTCTGTTATGACAAGACAATTTTAATAATTACAGAGCAAATATCCTTTTGTACAAAATGTACCTGAACTTTTAAATAAGAATTTCAAGTCTATGCCATAGAATGGTTTCGTCTGGGTGCTATATCTATTTTTCTTTTAAAATTTGTCACTGTAATTTTAATATATGTATATTGCATTAACATAAATCATCGTATTGGGTTAAGACTTTTTTTTTTGATATTTTTCAATTTTGTTTGATACAGTCGGAAGACCATTGCCACCTTGAGGTGAGAGAATTGTAATATCGTTAAAGAATAATTTTGCTCGAAGTCACTACTGGCTTTTAAAATTAATAATAGATAGTGCGGTTATTAACTGACTATAATAAATAACATCCAATGCTTTAATTTGTTTTAATAAAAACAGAATAATATATTAATTAACACTTATTAATGTTTGTATAATTTTAACATTTGTAGTATAAAAGAAGAGCGGACCATGTCATCCGTCTGGGCTTGTACCTCTGCGGTGCTTATGTCTGATACAAATGATTAGTTCGTAAACACTAATGTCTTACAGTACCGTTACTAGTTAAACAACACATAACATATAACATCTCGCCCAGAGCGAATTTGTGGCCATTTACGCTGCATTTCTTACGGGCAGGGCATTACATTTAAAATTATTAAATATTATTTACAGTATATTCTTATCATTTTAATCGACTTTGAAATGGTATAAACACTAACTAAAATTGGCTTAATATACTACCTACTTTAGAGCTAATTTATAATTTCAATTTTAGTAATTATTTTTCTCCTCTATCTTTGTATTTTTAAAGCTTTTCAGGTACTACTCTTAAATATTAAGTATAATAATTTCTTACATATTTATTCTTTTATAATTTCTAATTATTGTAATGGTATAAATTTATAACAATAAAAATAAGCAACTCATTACGTTTTTAAATACGTGCGGTAAAATTAAATTTGCCTCCGCAAGTTAAATTACTGGATAGCCATACTGTTGGCAAACTTTTGCTAGGTCTACTAATATGAACATATCCTTTTTTTAATGGCATACGCAGCCAGACGAGCAGTCGGGCCACTTGATGGGAAGTGGTCACCGACGCGCATAGACATTGGCAATACTAGTGATATCTCCATCGCGCTGCCTACCGTGATACAAAGGGTATTAAGTCTCGTTTACCCAGTAAATACGCTGGCTACCGTGCCCTTCAAACCGGAACACAGCAGTGTTTTCACACAACTGCTTCGCGGCAGAAATAGGCACCGCGGTGGTACCCACCCAAACGGTCTCCCGTAAAAAGGGGACCTACCTACCTACCGGTAAATTATTTTTATCCATTCTAAACAAAATTATTTATATTCATCGTGTTAATTTTGATTATCGAGATCTTAATGCAAACGGATAATAGCATGTTTAATTCCCTGCTGTTTGTAAAAGGTTACGATATTTTGTCGCGATCTGTGATATATTATAATACCTTGTTAAAACCCTTACATTATGATTTTTGATAAGAAATGTTATACTTCTTTCTGCATTTATTCGCAATCAGTCGTCTTATACAATGTTATAGTTAAAATTAGCATTAAATAATCTTTTTACAACTCCCGTTGTTTTGTTGTCTGTCCGATTCCAAGTCTATAGCTTAACTTATTCATTCGTATTTGCAGTGTAGTTAATTAATATTTATATTAATTAAGTACACTGCAAATATACATTAAAAGAAGTATTAATATAGTATTTCTTATACTATATCGCCTATAATACTATAGTAGTTAAATAGTAGGTTTTGCAAGACTGAAAAATATAAATTGTATTGGTGAAAACATTTATATTAAAATTATATGCATGAACCAACTATAAACGTAATGTTTGGATATTTACGCTAAGTTATGGTGTGCATCAGAGCATGATTGGGTTAATTATTTGCAACGAAATGTTACTTGAACGCACCGACCTCGAAAGAAATATGTATGATGAAATAATTTATATCATAAAAGTAACCATAACTTTCACTCAACTTACTTTAGACAGTGTTTTAATAACTTTTTGCCTAACCAAGGCTTTGTAATGTGGTGTATCATAAACAATTGTGGCTCTAGAATAATAGAAAATGTATAAATAGCGTTCGAAATATAAAAATAGTTGCGTGCATAACTTTAAAATTATCTTCAAAAAAGTTCTACAAAGTTTCAAAAATCTGTCCGTGGACCGAGTAGTATGGAAGTACACAGGACAAGAACGCAATCTACATGATATATTTGAAATATTGTTAATTAAAAACTATTGCCAAAAGTAAAAGCATAGTAAGGTTGAATAAAAATAGATCAAAAGTAACTAAAAAGCAAATAAAAGTACACAGGCGGGTCCAGCTGTTATAATTAAATATCTACTTTGAAAATATACGTTCGGCATTTCCGTTTGCATTTTGTAATTGTTTCATGATTGTCCTTTATTTATATTTTTGCTTTAGTGTCACATTGTTGCAATGTTATACTTTTAGAAATCTCAAAGAGAATTCCAAAAAGTAAAAATGATGACAACAACTGAACATGTCTCATACTTAAAAACATTGAAATGACTCACGTGACCCCGACATCAGCTACCAGATGTCTCGTACGGGACGAGTCAAGGCTTAACAACGCCTTAAACCACTCAACACACTAACACTTTCACGAATGCACAACACTTCTTACAGACGAGGAGAGTTCCGTTCCGGACAGCGGCTTATAGGAAGCTGGACTTTTTAAATTTCAGACCAGATTTTTACACACGATCTCGGACAGAGAAAACGTCCAGGGTTCATGGTCACAGGACAGACTAAGTGTATGAAATTGTTAAAAATTATCAGTTTAATTCCTAAATTTCTGCAACGTAATTAAACGTGACAAAATTATGCTGAGAAACCTTTTTAATAGAGGTGTAAACATGATTTTAGATGTTTTTATTGGTCCATAAATAACATGTTTGATAACCAAAGCTTTCGTTTGTAAGAAAAAAAGTCTTTGCATAAGAGCTTTTCGATCGTAAATCTATCCAAAGATCGCAATTTCGCTGAAAGATTTAATGAGAAAGAAGATTTTAAAATAAATATGATCTCAAATCTTCCGCGTTCCGAATTTTCCGCGTTACTTAAATATATTTATCCCCGACGTTTCGGATTCTTTCCAGCATCCATGATCACGGGCAGACTCAGTTGGTATATGTCTGTATCTTAATGTTTTGAATAGCCGTCAGAGTTTTTATTTAAATTTGACATATCTTTCTTTGTTAATTTTGAGCATAGGTTTGACAAAAAGTACTTATGTTGTCCTGTGGCTTTGTAGTTTTTATATCTTGGGATTAAATCTTTTAAATTATTGGATCCCATGAAGGTGGCAAAGACCAACCATCCTCTCTAATAAAATTTGGATATTTTACATTTTATAGCATATTAAAAAAGTACTGTGTATAGTAATCTAATATGAGTTTTTCTTTCTCTCAATTTTAGTAGCTGTTGTTGCTGTGTAGTCCGTAGCTGGAATAAGGAGCTACAAAAACATACTTATGGGAAAAATCATGACTGATATAATATTACTGGTCGTATTCTATTACCTTATTTTTTGAGGACATTTAATAACTGTAATAACGAGTTATGTGTATCGTGATAAAAACTATATCATTCACCAAATTTATCATCTCGTAAATAGTATTCTTTCTTTTTTTTAGGTGAAGTTATCACGGAGTCGGCTTCTGGGACTGGCCTTGCTATGAGTTCCACAATCCGAAGGGTAAATTGTTTGAAATAGATGTCAGTAAGTTAAAAGGCTCTGAGAAAATATAACGACTGCTAAAGATGGCCTTGACAACCGGGATCGACTTTTTACATGCCCATCCGATAATGATAATAGAATGTTACATTTACCGTTTTAAAAAAAATTGTAAGTACTTTTTAGCAGACGATAAACGATAAAACGACGGAGGAGTTCCAGCGAAATCTGGTCTTTATTTAAATTTTTATCTAGAAATTTAATCATATAGATAATTAGATCATAAGACCCGTTAACTGAAAAGCACGTCTTACGCATAAATTTCTTTCGCCAACATAGTTTTATTTAAGGCAACGGATTTATGATAACAACGTGATCAATTGTATTTAAAGTTAAGAAAAAACAATTTGAAAGGCATTACGATGATAGCAAGCTCAAAAAAAAAATTGTCGAAAAAAAATATGTAGAACTTCAATTTTTAGTAATTCCGAGGATAATAATTATTTCACTCAATTACTTTTGCCTTATCATCCTAAAGTTTTTTTTTTTATTTAGATATAAATCGGACATTCTGTTGAATTTTATTTCATTAATTTTTAAAATGTACAATTATAAAGAAAAGCGTTTTTCCCCGACTTAAAATCAATAACATCATCATTATCACACGATGTGTTTTTGATAATTTTTTTTAAACGCAACAATAGATCAAATGCGATTAAAGTCTCAGTTATGTTTACTATAAAATAATACTGACATATGACAAGAAATTAATTTCTCATTACTGAATAATATGACTTTTACAGGCTCTGGCAGGTCGTGGTCACGGGTAGGATAGACCACCGGTGAAGACGGGGTGACCACAGCCGCTGGAAAGTGTTCAGAAACGTCGGCATTTAAATATGTAAAATAAACGCGATAAAATCCGTAAAAATTCATTTTATTCTATAATGTATTCGCATAACAAAAGAAATAATTAATTTCTCATTTTAAATATTACTTGCTTTTTCATAGTGGACATCAACGTGTAGCTTCAAGGAAATTAAAACATGCTGAACCCAGGTTCTTTCAGTAGAAACAAATTGCGTGAATTCGGGAGGCCGATGCCCAGCTGTGGATTGATATAGGCTGATTATGATGATTATAAAGATCTTTTATAGAAGAAGTCTTAGTTGTATCGGTCCGGAAATACACCTCACGCCAAAACATAACAATAACACCTGCGTTGGTAAATGTGACATGTAATTGATTCAGGAAATGGATAACCAGCCTTCAGGGCAATCTGGACTGTACTTGGACGGAAATTCACCGCTCTATAACTATGCATGTTAAAGCACTTACTTTTGAATGTTCAATGATATATTTTAGGAATTAAATATCGAGATGATACATAAGAGTTCGATTGTTGAAGATTTAAGTAGTTGTAGAACAACGTTGACTGTAGCTAAATGGAAAAGACGGAAAAAGTCAATACATGTGTGTATATCGGACCGTATTTGTGCTTTGTAAATTTGCGAAAGATGGGTCGGTGGAATGAATTGAGCACACTATTTTAGTAGAGTCCTTTTTTTCGATTACGGAATTAAATAACCATAGAAAAACAGCAAAGGGTTTATAGATCTTCCTAGTAGTTAATGCGCAATCCTGAAAAATTACGCTCTGTTTCGTCGACTACATTTTGGAATTTGTTATAACAGAATACCGATTCTCGTGATAACTTTGTTCGGTTCTTTTTCAAAGCATACGTGATAAATATGATTATACGATAAATAATATGTAACATCGATACTACACAGTGCAAGATGTAATATATTCATCATAACATAAACTATTGCGTACATCGCAAATAAAGTGCGAGTAATTGCGTAATACATGTGGCATTGCGTAATTATTTCTCTTTAATTGTCAATTTCAACTTGTTATGTTTATCACGATAAGATTCAGTCACGGGACAGTGATCAGTGGACAGTCTAGTTTATGGCACGTATCGAGAAACTATGAATGGCGGAAAATTAAAAAATAATGCGATATATTTTATTACATTCATTACATATTGATCGGATATTAAATAAAACTTGTTGAGATCATAACTTTTGTATTTATGACTATGTCAAAGTGAGTTGAACATTTTAATTCATAATTATGTTTAATATATTTATTAAAATTGGTTTTACTATTATTGCATCGGAAATGGGGTGTAACATTTATCACAACAGATAGACACATTCAATTTAGGATTTTCAGTTTACACGTATAATTCTACGCCTGAAATCCACTGAATCGACTTTGAACGAATATTGCATATTAGTTGTAATTTATTTTATATTTATGTATCACTTGTGTCGTGTGTACAAGTTTTGGCTTGTAAAAATTATAAAGACAAACGTTAAATACTATATTAAGTTTTCTGTGGATGAAATGTGGATGTTTAGTGAAGAATAAAGATTGACGAATTGTTTGAATCATTAACTACAAACGGCAGAAAATATAATATGTCACGATGAACATTATTCAAAGCTTATTTCCAATTAAATCAAGTCATCTCAATTTGTAAAGATTTTGAAAATGGCAAATGTCCAAATATTTGCTTTTTATGCGACTGTCTAAAACCGATCCATTAATTTAGGCGGAAAATTGAGCGTTGGCTGAGAAGCGACCCGTTAACAATACCGTTTTCAATCATTACGATTCACCGCACATGTCGAATACAGTCACCTACTAAAAACCATGATAAAGTATACAACTACACGACAAGTTTTGTCTTGCATTTGGATTACAAATGCAATTGATATACTACTTAAACGTGATGATTAATACTTACCTATTTCTAGACCAGTCTTCTTCAATCAATTCAATTCAAATAGGTTTATTCCACAAATCACAAGATAATCATGAAAAAGGGTCTGAAAATAAATGTATAAGATGTTGCAATATAAAATCTTGTATTAAGGAAATAACAAAACTATGGGGATGGGAATTATCCCCACCTAAAACTAACTGCAAAAGCGGCTATCACAAAAATAATTTAACGGTAGTTACTGACTAATCTTATTCATGCACCTCTATTTACACATTTATAACAGATCCATCTACTACATTTAGCTTCAGCTTTTCTTCAAAACCTTGCGGATGAAGCCCCGTACAGCTGTGTAAAAACGAGACGAGGGAGAAGTTTCGAGATAAATATGCTATGAAGAACTAAGTGCTGAATTTAAAAGTTTTTATTTACGTGTTCAATACGATTCAAGTACTAGCACAAGGGGCTAGAGAGGTCTCTGCGATTGATTTTCGCTTTGTTGTAGCGGTTGGTCTCAATGCTTGCGGCCTGTTCCAGCCAAGGTGAAACCTAGAAGAAACTGGCGGTCCTAACGAGTAAGGCCGGCCATGGAAGAGGCAGCTCCAAGTAGGCTCAAGGAGACCACTTTGGATGCACCTAGGGTGCTGTGGACGGGGACGATGGTATGCTACCATCCCCGTTCGCTGCAGCCAGGATGAGGTCGCAGAGAGGGAATGTGAGTGTATATTCTATAGGCCGGTTAATGCCTACGCATACCTGATCCACGAAAAAAAAAAAACAATAGAAATTTTAGCAAAAAAATATGACCGATTTCAAATGGTGTTAACGGTGTCCATTTTGTGTAAAATAAGTGGATGACATACGCACTTTGCACGTATGTATCCTGTAAAATCGATCCTCTAACAAGAACGAGGTAACACATATGAAAAAAAAAGTACGCTCAGAATATAATACCTCCTTTTTTTGGAAATTGGTCCAAAAGAAAACATACGCTTCGAATTGAGAACCTGCTTCTTTTAGGAATTCGGTCAAAAAGGTCGGACAATTCATCTCTTTTGACACGGTCTTCTAAAACGGTCTTATCGCTTAAGGTAATCAGATTTTAATATTTTTTATTGAGACAAAGAATGACGTGAAATCATATTTTTTTTTAATTGCATATGGTTTATTATTTCTAAGAAGTCAAGACACAACGATAAAATTACAACTTTAAAATAAATTGTTACAACTTTTTTAGCAGATTGCATTTTTTTCATTAGCTACAAAAGCTGTCTGCTCGCCTGCCATCTGTCGGAAAATAGTCACCATGTTCAATCACATTGTTAAGTATTGTTAACCAGTAAATACGCTGGCTACGGCACCCTTCAAATTGGAACCCAGTAGTTTTTATGCATTTCTGCTTTGTGGCAGAAATAGACATCGCAGTGGTACGACCCCAGACGGCCCCCTGTAAAAAGTGGGCCTACGAATTTCGAATTACTAAAGAAATAATCCTATGAAGTAAGGTTTTATGTCTTATATTCATGTTTTTTATTGAAAGATGCTATTGATCTCATCATGTTGATTTAGTAAAATAAATAAAATCTTAAACTGGAAACTTGATTAAAGAAGACGAACAGTCAGAAGCGGTGTCCAAATTAATTAAATATCGTTTCTTTAGAAATTGTTCCTTAAAGTTAATAATTGGACGCCTCAAATCAATCAAAGCTCCAATTATTTATCACGGAGTAATATTATTTATATGATAAAAAAATTGTTTCTGCTTATCATTGTCAGAGAGATTTCCAGGTACAGTGTTTCCGAAGACGCTATTCATGTAATCTATTCATAATTTTTGAAATAATTTATATAAAACGTGTTTTTTTTAAATAACGTATATAAACATGATCAACCTCTCGTGAATAGTCAGAGTAATTGTTTATTGTAGAATAATGCGCTAAGCAATGTTTCCCTTTCTTATTTACTGTAAAAAGTTAATCAACTGTAGCAATTTAGAAAATAGAATAAAAACAAAAACGCTACGAAGCGTTTTTCTAAAATTAACACATAGCGAATAATATTGACGAAACCATGTTTATTTGAAAAAGCTGAAGCTATTTCAACTTTAGTAAATACATTATTCTCATAGGAAAATTTCATTTTGATAGAATTGTGAAATCCAAACAAAATTTAATAGAGTGGATCCGAATTTCGAATTACCGTCTAACAGAACGGTAATTGGAAAACTTTCTTGCTTGTTAGGAATCAATGTAAAAATTGCATGACTTCTTAGGTACTTTAGGTTCTTAGATAGTATTTTTGGTACGTTTCAAAATTAAAAAAAAAAACATGACCGGCTTCGTGAACGTACTCTTTGATATGTTGTAAGGACAATACAACCCAAAGACAACACTTATAAAATGTCGACTTTGACACTGGTATTCCCTTAAAGTGTTACGTTAAATGAGTTTTAAATATGGCTCAATGAAGTTTTTGGCAACGTCTTAATTAAAAAAGATTAAGATAAAAGATTGCCATATTGGGTACGACATAGCAATTTGAATAATGTCAATAAGTTGATCTAAACATTTTTCAAAGGTACAAAACATCTGGCTCTAAAACATAATACCAAAATAGCCCGAGGCAACAATACAAACTAAATTAAGCAATACATTTATTTACGCTTTTTATGTGCATCTAATAATTACTAATAACTAATAAACTTTTGTATAACGTGGATAAACTAATTTCATCGCATTTCAACATATTTTATTCAGGTAAACGCAAATGTATCTTCACTCGTATGATACGAGTACAAAGGAGTTGCAAATAATGGATTTCTTGCAAAGTACATTTTCTTTAGACCCTTTAAAAGAGACGATGAAGTTTATCAACAATAGACAAGTCACATTCACATCAGTGTTGTTCACGCAAACAATACATTTTCTTTTATTAACTTTTTCGAAATATAAGTTTAATTATTTAAGCATGTAGTGCATAAAATATTTATGCACTACATGCTAAAGATATACAAAAGCTATTGCGTTGTTTAAATGTTACTGCTTAAAAAGTGAAAATATTAATCCAAAATTAATAAAAGTAATATTATACAGCGAATGCATTTTCTGTCTACTCTGTAATATTTCAGTCATTATTTTATAAACTATTAATATACGATGTAAGCAAGCTTCTATTATGATACCCTTACTAAAACTGCTACTGCGTATACGTCAGAACGAAGATAGATTATTTGTTATGAACTTTGAAATAAGCGTAATTTGTTTAAGTGTTATTTTTAATATGTCGTTAAATAATTTCAGTACAAGCAGCACACAGCTATATTGGTACTGTATTTTTAAGCTTTAAGACATAGGATGTTAAGTCTCGTTTACCCAGTAAATACGCTGGAAACCGTGACCTTTAAAACGAAACACGCGGCAGAAATAGGCACAGCGGGTAGCAGCTCAGACGGTAACATGTAAAAAGAGAACTTACCACCTACGTTACTCGTACGTTGTAGAGAAAATAAGACAACATAATAAGATTATTAAGCAGAAACCGCCTACGTGGCAGTGTATTATTGGTCCTTATTAGATAGACCGAACAACTTTGTGTTGTCTTTTGGTTGGTTAGGACAATTTGGGCCAATCACCCAATTTTCTAAAAAGTAAAATGATCCATGCGTCAGTTTAAAAGTCGGTCCACCCACCAACCGACAGACTAGCTTGGTAGGATCCGTACCAAATACCCCCTAATGGAGAAGGAGTTGTTTTGATATGACTATGTTCATAGCTACGCCTTCCCAAAAGAACTCAATTCAGAGCATATGTTTTTTTATGTATATATTAAATTTATGTTACCTCGACGCTTTTAAAGCTCTGATTTTGTTTATTCTTTTTTTTTAATGTTAGCTAGCCATTGGCCCCATTTTTTAAAATATAATGTGTGATAAGTAGTTTAAAAAATTACGACACCAAAAATCACAACCTCGTGCGATCAAATTACAAACGCTGCCAAACCGTAACTGACATAAGGTATGTTTTTCATAATTGCCCTTTTTAATTGGTCTAAACTAAAGTTTACAATCCCAAATATCTATGTTTTAATAATAACGCACTATAAGCATTTCCGACTAAGACTGCCTCCGTAGCCTAGTGGTATAGGCGTGTGGCTTAGAAACCGGAGGCCGTGGGTTCGAATCCTGCGGGGACTCAACAAATTTTCATTGTTGTTTCCTAGTCGGTTAGGGCAATTTGGGCTGATCACCCAATTGTCTGAAAAGTAAGATGATCCATGCGTCGGATGGGCATGTAAAAGTCGGTCCACCACCCAACCCGCATTGGACCAGCGTGGTGGATACGGTCCAAAAACCCTCTAATGGATAGGGGTGTATTAGGGAAGGCCTATGTCCAGCAGTGGACTATTACAGGCTGATGATGATGATGATGAAGCATTTCATTGACAACATTTTTAAAAATTGCAGTCAGGCATATTTAAACCTTATTCAAGATAATACAGTCAAAAAATCTATTACGTTTACCAGTCGTGTCATAGATGACAATCGATGAAATGAATACCTTAAAAGTTATCAGAGATTTAAAATGTGGTGACAGAAATCGCGACGCCATTTTGTAGAAAGTGCATGTTGTTACCTGCTTTTATCGCGTAAAATATTTACACGCTGTTTGAAGTTGGTCATATTTTTTTGTTAAAATTTCGCTTGCTGTTATCAAATTCCAATAACCGCGAAAATATAATTTAACCATATTTGGTTAAAGTTTGGCTGCTAGTAAGACTCAATTGTACAGTGTTCTATTACAGTCTGCAGAGTTATAATTTATCTTGCTATATTTTTGAACGCAAAAACGGTAAAGATAGTGGAGGAATTCTAATATGATAATATTTTCCAGATAACTTTTATAAATAATACGTTTGGGATTAATACATTTTTAACGTGTTTATAATTTGCTATGCGTACTTTGGTTTGGATAGTTTTATAGTGAAAAGTTGGATAGTGCCAATATCTTTTGAAGTTATTATAGTGTACAAACATAATTTTGAAAAAAAACCATACACAGTACTTAATTTTACCACCTTAACGAAGTCCACTGATACCACAACCACATACGCTAGCATGGACTAGATTAATGTTACTGCGTCGTTAATATTTATGAAGATTAATATTCATGAAATGCGATCCGTAAATATATTTCATAAAACATCATTTTATTCCAGTCTGCAAAATACGTAATTGCTTGTTAGCTAATATGTTTTATTAATATATTTCATAAGACATATTAGCTAACAAGCTAC
Source organism: Lamproptera curius (assembly GCA_029286875.1). Classification (NCBI taxonomy): domain Eukaryota; kingdom Metazoa; phylum Arthropoda; class Insecta; order Lepidoptera; family Papilionidae; genus Lamproptera; species Lamproptera curius. The sequence continues at coordinate 1,297,271 of JAGSMT010000091.1, read as the reverse complement.
AAACAAACTTCACTTAATGGAAACCTTGCTACATTCGATGTGTTATTTTAAGTAAAAAGTATATTATATAGTATACTTTTCACTTAAAATTTATGTCAAATACAATTACACTCTGTTTGCTTCAATACGGATAGTATTTGAAGCATACATATTAACTATTCATTACGTGATGCACAAACATGACGATGCGTTTATTGTGGTCTGGTGTAAGGGAATAGATTGGCGTGTAATGCATATATTTGAAATACATTTGATATCTCTTTCGTAGAAAGATAGGAGATTTTATTTCATGACATATATTCATAAAACACATTATTATAAAAATTCAGATTTATAGCAAGTTCTTTTAGAATTGATAATATGGACATTTTGAAGCCAATTAAAAGTTAATTATTTTAGCTGCTTTTCGAAAATTTTTATTGTTAATGCATTATTAACGACACGTTTTTAAATATTTACTCAAAGAAACACTTGTGCTCACAAATTTTCATATGAAATAGTACAAAAGAACATATTGCTATATACTCTTTTATTTTGAAATTAGAATAAAGCTTTTGTGGTATGCAACTATCAAAATACGTAATTGTGTAAAGTGATTCTTTGAAATAGTTTAGACTCTAAGTGTTGGAACATCGATAAATACTAACAGACGTCTGAGCTCTATTCAGTTAAATACAATACTATTACCAAATTCGCATAATTTGAACGCTACGCGAGAATAAATGGAATTCCATGAATTTACTAAAGCACTTAATTTGTTCCCATGACCATGAACATTTAATTTCAAAGAGTTTTAAAATTCACTTTATGGTAACTGATTTAAACTCTATTTAGAAGTCTATTTTTTTAATGAAGGCCACATCTATACGTGTGGCCTTCATTTTGTAGGTACGTGAGTTAGGGATTAGTTTATGTCTCCTAAGGATCGTCGACGATCGGTTTACGGACCGGGGCGCCGACGGTCTGGCGACTGTATTAATCGCTTGCTGGGGGCGGTGAGAACCGCCCTGGAACGCTGGTTGTATCTAGTATGCGCGGTGTGTGTGTGTCGCTGTGCTCGTAAGCAAGGGCAAACTACAGGTGAGTGTGTGCTATCCCTACTTTTGTAGTGTGTAAGGTTTGATGTCGGGACCCCCGTTGGGTCCTGAGTCTCGGCGACCTCTTTCAAGTCCGGGTCGAGGAGAACGTTTCGCGGTCTACGCTTTTGACTGGATCGGCCGTCTACGTTACGTGGTTGACTACTTTATCTATGTGTTTGCGAGTTAACTTTTGAAAGTGTTCGCGGAGTGTTGGCAATTTAGTCGCTGTGTAGGTGTACGTTACGTTGGTACCACTGCGCCCCGATGGCGCGGTGGATGAATTTGTTTTGCACTACCTGTAGTTGGTTAAGGAGTGTGGAAGATGCGTGCGTGAAGCTTGACATGCATAAGCCATGATTGGTCGTATGCATACCTTGTATAATAATAGTTTATGTTTAGGCGACATTTTACTGTGAGAATTCGTTAGGTAATAGAGGCTGGTCGAAACGAACAAAGCCTTTCTCCTAACGTCCTGAATATGACTTTTAAACGACATGTTGCAGTCGAAGGTCACGCCTAGGTATTGGCCTTCCTTTCCCATGCGGATCGGTCGGCCGTAGAGTTTTAGCTGCCCTAGTGTCTGGTGTCGGCCTGCGTGGCCTATCCTGACGCCTGGGTTGAGGCTGGGGATTGTGTAATCACGACGTAATCTAGACCGATGAAAGTGTATTGCTCACTTTTATTAGGGTTGACGTCGATTCTCCATTCACAAAATCGCCTAAACAATTGATTGCGTTCTAGAGCATTTTAAAGATATAATTTCGTCTTAGCGACAAACAATAGAGGGCAGTGTCATCAGCAAATAGTGCTAGATTCACATCCTCGGCCTTAGTATGTCACTCGTGTAGAGGCGTGAATAATAGTGGGGATAGGATCGATCTTGAGGGATGCCCGTTGGTGCGGACGGCTCGTGGATGGGTGCCCTCGACTAGATATCGAAAAGAGCGATTCGACAAGTAGGCTTGGATGATGTGAACCAGACTGTCCAGCACTTTGGGAGTGTACAGCTTGTAAATCAAGCCGTTGTGCCAGACTTTGTCAAATGCTTTTGCGACATCGAAGAAGACGGCCGCTGTGATACGGGGTTTGGATTGATAAAGACCGTTCAGAATAAATTCTGTCAAGCGATAGATTTGGTCGGGAAGAGAATTATGCGTCTATATAGTTTGCTCAAGCAATTGAGCAAGCTAATTGGACGTGTACGCTTATCGGCTTATCGGCTAGCATTCGGCCTTTCAAAGTCGTCGAAAGCTCATAGCCCCTTTAAGGTTGGCTTTGATAATGGCGGCATGGCGACACGGGGTTCCGACTTCTACGTCAAGAACCAACTGCCAAAAGCGGTGTGCGATGGCACTAAGTCTTCCGTCGACTCCAATCCGAGCCTTTGCGATGTAACTCTATCCATCTTGACCTCTAGCTGAAGTTGCCTTAAGCAAAATCGGTTTGAATCGGACGGATAGGATGAAACGCCCGCTTGAGTGCATTTTTCACTCTTATCAGGCATCGAATACTGAACGGCAAGTAAAGTTGTGGTCACCCGAAACCCTTGACTGTCCATTTGGAGTCGTCGATGGCTGATGAGATATGCGATTGTGATACTGTCGATGGCAATATACGCTTTTTCTACACTATCAATAACCTTTTTTTTTTTACCGTGGGAAATGCCTACGCATACCCGTCCTCGCGGGGCAAAGACGGTTATGTCGGACCTCGCACCGACTAAAACCACCGTTGTTCCTTCCGACGCCTTTAGGGTGGGGTCACAGGAACGTTCTGCACTCATCTGCAACCCCACCGGCGCTGGCCGCCGAAGCAGCCCCATCTCGGCCTTACGGCCATCTGCCTCCCTCTGGGCGCGTCGGAACTTGCGCGCCCTTCGTCTCGGCCCCTGTAGTTAGGTAACAGACTCCCCCGAGTCTGTTACTCAGGGGCCATGGGAGCCAGGAGTTCCCAGTCCACACAGGGACGATACTCCCAGCCCCCAGCGGCGGCCCGGATGTTAAGCTCCGCCGCTAGCTCCATTTCGGCCGCAGAAGGAGGAGAGATCGACGACACCATGCCGCATGTTCCTCCCTCCCACGGCCCCACCACAGCGCAACAGCGGTGCGGCCCCGCCGAGTCGCGGAGGATAGGGAGAGCGGCCTCATCGGAATACCGACACGCCTCTTCCCCGGACTCCACCCTGGTTGCGAGGGACAGGAAGGGCGGCAGTCTACCTCCTGCAACCCGTCCTCGCACCTCTAAGGGCATCCAAAGCGGGCATGTTTAGCTCGCTTGGTGCAGCCTCCTCCATGGCCGGCCATAAACCGCAGGAGGGCCAGGTTCCTTTTAGCTTCCCTGCGGCTGACCCAAGCCGCAGGTACTGAGCCCCACCGCTACGACAAAGCGAGAACCTGTTCGGGGACACTATCAATAACCTCCGGTAGGCTAGAGCAACTTTGTGGGTCCATAGCCTTGAGTTTGCGTTCAAGACAATGCACAATTTGTTACGATTTTGGTCGTAGGGACCGCATTGGCGCTTCGGCCCAATTTGAATAAGACCGGCATGTAGTCAGAGTTTAAGACACAGAGTGCCTCTATCGATACGACATCGAGCAAGACGTCTCTAACTAATAGCAGGTCTATAGTGCTACGAGCGCCTATGCCTGAGTCTGAGTATCTAGTTGGGGTCCCAGAAGATATTATATTTATGTTGAGTGGCTCCTCGAGTTCCAGTAATTTGTTGTCATTTGTGTCTGGCGTAATGCAATTCCAGTCGGGATGTTTGCTATTTAAGTCGCCTGCGATAATAGTTGACGGACCTAGGCCGAGAAGCAACTCTAGGTGGGATCTAAGTAACTTCTTAGATGGGGACAGGTACACGGAAACAAGTACAAGCGGCCTATGGCCGGTGAGTGCAATCTGACACGCCATCCCCTCTAAGTTAGTTAATGTAGGTGTTTCTAATGGTGCGATATGGAGTGACCTTTTGTAGTATATAAGTGTACCACCCAGTGGTCCTGACAACCTATCGTTTCTAATAATGTTATAGCCACTGATTCTAGGATTGGCTATTGACGGTTTTCAAAAGGTCTCTTGCATTAGAAATATGTCTATACTATCCTGCAAGTATTTGGCGATTTCGGATCGCTGCATCTTAAGGCCGTTTGCGTTAAAGTACGATACGACTAGAGAGTGCGGTTTTATCCTTTCTATGCTGGTTCTTAATTTACCATCGTATTCCATCTTAATTCGATTTACCTACTTACTTGCGTTTGTTTCGGTTTTATGGGTTTTTGAATTTACTGGACGCGTCTAAGATTTCGCCGTGAGCGAACAAGACTTTGAGTTTCTCCATGGGGCCGGTTGCTAGGTGCATTTTATAGTCCAAATCGTACAATTTGGACAAAATAACTGCTCGAATTCAAAGTCTTTTGCGAATATTTCGTCAGGCGGCGGTCTAACGTAGCTACCGGGCCCTTTGTGTGATGCGTTTAGCAAGACGGGCTCAGGTAGAGACGTGGTTACGGCGGGCGCGGGCGCAGGTGCGGATTTATTGCACGTAATTGTGGGGCCCACATGGTCGGTTACCTTGCTATTTGAGGGATAGCGGCGGCTCTCTTAATTAAAACGGGATTTGTCCTAGCACTAACTGACGGCGCAGGTGTTGGAACAAAGCTTGGCTTTGTGCCGCAGAATTCACGGAACGCGCGGCAGATGGTCGCGTTTGTCTTTTGGGTGCTCTAGCGCAACCCCTATAACTTACCGGATGACCTACGTTTTCGCAATTTGCGCACGCGGGCGGCTCGATAGAGTCTTTTGGTCGTGGTTACTCCGGAGTGCTTTGCTGACCGGCGCACTTTAAACAACGCGCGCGAGCGTAGCAGTTACGCGTAGTGTGCCCGAAATGTTGGCAGTTATGACACTGCGCAACTAGTCCTGTCTTGCGGGGAGTTTCGACCCGCAGGCCAGTCAATTTACAAATTGAATTAATATCAAATATGGATTTTCCCTCAGGGGAAAGATCTAACTCTACCATAAGAAGGTCCATTTCGAATTTGAACCTAGGATGGTGCATACGGCGCACCCTATGGACGGGGTAACCCTGTTTTTTGAGGTCCACGTTGACCTCGTCTAAATCGAGTTCTTTGGGAACTTCCCCGAACAATTACTCTAAGAAGGCGGTCCTCCGGCAACGCGAAAGTATGAAATGCGATTTTATTCTCACAAAGGTGTTTTGTACGGTCACGAAAATCGTTCGAGGTCTCAACGTTGACCCGGATGCCTATGCGTATATTAGTCGACCTAAACTTGGTGATTTTGTCTTCGATAGCTATGTAAGGACACGGCTCCAGTGCCCTTGTCGGAATCACGACCGGTGGAGCCTTGGCCTTACGTTCAGCCATTAAAACCTCCGAGGTGTCAGGGATGGCTTGCGGTTCGCCGCTGCGGTTTTTCGCCGGTGTCGTGGTTGGGGACGGGCGCGTGAATTTACGCGACTGCGGGGTCACTCTATACTGCAGGGCGTTTCTTGCCCTTCTTACGAGAACGGATGGTAGTGAAACCGTCCGAGTCCCTATCGGCCTCTTTGTCAGCGTCCCTAGCGGCGCTCGTGGGAGCGGTCGCAGGTTCGACTTCCATTTCCATGGGCCTTGGTTCACCGTCAGCGTCTGACTACGCTGAAAGGTAATACCACGGGGCAGGCGTTACGACCGGGCTACGGTCCCGGGTAGGTGACGCTGAGGGCGTTGACGCGGTCAACTTTTTCGGTCCGGCTGGCGTAAAACCGGCGTGGAGTCTTGCCCATCCAAGGGGTTTGGGTTCGGGGTCGTTTTCGCGAAAGTACGCGTCGATGTCGTCGCGATGTCGGGCGGGACCATAGTTATCCATATTTATCCATATCCATTGGGGCGATCCCCGCCGGCATGGTGTTAATAGCTAACCTAGTCCTCCCCACCTGCGTGGGGAGGTGTGTGCCTAATAAAACCACTGGTGTTTGCGCTTTAGGAGCGCTAGGTGTGTACCTAGCTGCCACCTAATGCAGCAAGCACAAGTTAATTTACCAAGCTAAATGCCACGTGGGTTTTTGTGTGGTGTATGTATCTACTTACAGAAAGCCGGAACCTGCCTGCGAGCATTTACTACACTACATTATATTAGACACAGACGCGGCGGCACTGTCACGCCAACTAACTATGAAGCGCGTATGCGATATTGTCGGAGTCGTGCGGGAGCGCACGAGAGAGGTCCGTACCGCGCGGAAGCTCGGAACGGACTGTTTAGAAGTCTATATGTAATGCTAACTATAGCCAAGTAGAGACAACTTCTTGTTGGTGTTTCCTTGTTGATTATGGTTATACGGTCGTAACAATTATCCATTTCATTTCATTACATTTGGGTTTACGAGTATATCTGGGCACTATAATATTTAATGCGTAATTGGTTGATCTCTACAATAAACAAACCGCCATAGTCGGATTCGACTTGGAGGTGACTCAATCTTTAAGTTTATTGCACGATATATCTTACTATTTTCAAAACAATAAACATGTAACGTTTTCTATAAGATTTATTATACAAATTAAACAAAGTCTGGTTGCTATCGAAATAAGGTAACATATATAAAATAAAATAACAAACACTATTTGAAATCATTATCCCCATAATTTAGAAAGTCGGTGTAACTAGTAACGGTAAGGAGTTTATAACTAACCTTTTTTTGTAACTATGCGAAATATAATCTTTAGACCATTGTAGACCCATTATAGACCAGACCATTATACCACTTAATTTCAATCTGTGTACATCACAGGGTTACCAGACCTCGAAGAATTTTCTAAAAGATAAGATATAAGTTTAATTTAATTAATATATTCTATGGATGACGTAAAATCTGTTGTTCAGTAACAATTAACAGTTTCTTGGAATATTCAATTAAGTTGAATTTAGAACTATACGATCAGGTATTTAACCTTCCATTTTTGCTTAAGGTTAATTTACGTAAAATTCGGTACAGTCATAATTCTATTTATCAATTGATTTATAATCTTAATAAACCAATTTTAACAAAAAATAAAGCAAAGAGCAGGACGGGTCACCTGATGGTAAGTAATTCACCGCCGCCCATAGTCACCAGCGACGCCAGTGCGTTGCCTACTCTACAGGTAAAAATATGAATCTTTTCTTGAATAACCCAATGTTGCAGTTGTTGAGGAAGACTACTGGTGGCAACTAATTTCAGAGAATTACTGTGCGTGGCAGAAAACTGTTTTTAAAACGCATTGTGGTGGAACGCCAACCATCCAGATGGTGCGGATGATAGTTCCGGTAAGACGATCGGTTGCGAAAATCAGCGGCTTCTATTAAGTTGAACAACTCCTCGGAATACTCCCTATAGTAAATTCTGTAAAGTATGCATAGGGAAGATAGATCCCTACGCAGTGCCAAAGGATTAAGCCGATCGGCAAGTTCAGGATCGTCAACAATCCGAGATGCCCTACGCTAGATTCGGTCAAATGGAGATAGCCCGGAGCCCCGGCCCAAAGGTGGCAAAAGTTCTCCTTGTAAGCACCTGCGCAATAAACAGTTTAAGGCCGCATGCCGGCTTGAAGTACTGTTTGGCCCTCCGAGTTTTTTGGAGGCCATTTTAGCCTTGCTGTCCAAATGACTGCCAAACTGGACAACACTCGAAATGTCGACGCCCAAAATGCCAATGTTCTGCAAGGTGATTGTTTTCGAAGAGTGGATATGCGCCAAATGGGGCTTATTTAGCGGTGAATCTTAGAAGAGTTGAACTGTACTAAATTTAGTCCCCCCCCAGTTGGAAATCTTTACAAGGGATGATTCGATTTCAGACACACGTTTGTTCCGACACTCATCGTTGTGATCCCGTCATCCGCATAGCAATGAATGCCACTGATATGCAACAAATCATTGATATGCAGAATTAACAATGTCGGGGATATAACGCAGCCTTGGGGAACACCAGCGTTTACGGTCCGGGGGTCTGAGCATAAACCGTCAACAACGACGTTAACTCTCCGTTCCTTAAGAAAACTGCCGACCCACGTACAAAGTCTCTCAGGAAGCCCATAAGAAAGAAACTTCGATAGTAAGGCTTTATGCCAAACTCGATCGAAGGCTTTCGCTATGTCTAAACTAACGCCTAGTGCTCGCCTGCGCCCAACTATGAGTTAGTACTATGAGTTACCATGGTTCTACTGCGGATGGCTGCGTTACGCACTTTATCACGCAAAGAAATACCAAGCATAGCCCGCTCGATAGCTCGCTGAGCGACTTGGAGTTTCCTCATACGGCCGGCAGTGAAAGACCATGCCTCAGTGCCATAGGTCATCACTGGCAACACACATTGGTCAAAGACCTTGGTCTTCAGGCATTGAGGAATATTGGACGAGAGGATATGTCATAGCATCAAAAAGAGAGAGCGCCTCCAGCAGCGGTCCCGGCCTCACGTGTTCGCCGCAGTCTCCAGAGCTCGCCACGCAGTCTGCTTCCGAGAAATCATCACGCTGCGCCATTTGCGTTTTATGAGTGCACCTGCGCTCATAGAGCCTTTTGTCGCACCGCTGACGTCATCGCGGTTGCGATTTATTGCACTACCTCAAGCGGTCAGCTTGTGCACGGCTGTGTTTTGCAACTCGTTTGCCTAACACAACTGTGTTGCTAGCCGCATGATGCAAGCGCAATTCTTGTTTCTTAGGCTTAATTATCTTGTTTCTCCGGCCGAACTAGTTGTTTTGCACAACTACACTAGGCCACGTGAATGTTGTAATATTCTGTTTCTGTCACGGCAGGGCGGGAAGGATTTCTACGCCCGGAAATCGCCGAGACTCACCGCTTGCGTTGGGTAACGCAACAGATGGCCAGTCAAATATAGGCGACCTAAATTGCATACAATGGTCGACCGAGATCAGCCGTCTCTCTTTTGAGCGGCCACATTCCAACGGTCTCCCAGGGCAGTGTCATAACTGCCAGGTTTTTGGTCACGCTGCGCAGAACTGTTTCGCCCGCCCCCGTTGCGTCAAATGCCTTGGGGATCACGGCACTGCCTCCTGTCTAGACCCAAAGGACAAAGAAATCCTCGCCATCTATGAACCTCCTGCATGCGTTAACTGCCGCAATCCCGGCCACACGGCCAACTACCTCGGCTGCCCTAGGTCGCCAAAATGCAGAGTCCCTGCAAACCCGAGGGAAGCCTCTTACAGTCGACCACCAATCCCATCCAATTACACCGCATTCCCACCCCTCCGTCCTTCCAACGCTTGGCAGTTCCGCCCCGCGTGGCAATAGCCAGCGCGGGAGCCGACTCCGAGTGCACAGCGGCCCGCCGCCACCTCAAAGAGCCAGCATGCTAGCCATAGCAATGGCAGCACTGGCAACAATACCGCGTCATTTCTAAAATCACTATATCTCTTTGATCTAGACGAATTCAACCAAGCAGCAGATGCATTCGCCGCCGCCGCCGGTGACGCTATGGCTTGGTTCTCATTGCTTGTGAAATACAAGAGTCTTATTAACGCTATTGCCCTTAAGGCTTAGGTAGCGACACCCCAGCAGTAGCCAGATACACCCTACACTTAGAGTATAAGACAAACACATACATTCATGACATCGGCCTCACCGGTGAGGTCGTACTTACACACCCTTAGCTATATGACACTGTAGCTTAATACCATTTTAGATAGGAGCGTTGCTGGAGTTTCTTGCGCCGCTTCTTCTACCAGCGCCAACGCTTTAAGAAGTGGTAGTAAAGTTTAGATAGAGCTCTGCTAGCTATTAAATTATCAATGCAAAGCGTCTGAATCGAGCCGAGGCGTCGGCCCACGTGGGCAGCCCTCGATTTAGCATGCTAACGGGTACCAGAAAAGTGACGGCCTAAGCCGACTTGAGTACTGCAGAGTTTCTTCCAGCTCTTTTCTGAACATATTATAACTTCTAAACCAGTTGAGAATATAAGAATAGAATAAAATAAGAAGAATAGAATAAATAATTATTTGTTTGAAATTGATAGACACTTCATGCAAAGATAAAATTATTAAATTGTTTAAATAATTAGTGAAAAACAAGGTTTACTATATGATCAGGAAAAACTTGGTAAGTGGTAGGTCTTTACAAATGACTATCTTAGACGGTACCACCGCTGTGCCTATATCTTTAGTAAAGCCGTAGTGTAAAAACAATGTTCCGGTTAACACACAGTAGTGTTTTCACACTACTGCTCACACACGGTAGATAGCGCGTTGGTGATACCACTGGTATTGCCACTATCTATGAACGTCGGTGACCAATTTCCATCAGGTGGTCCGACAGCTCTTCTGCCCGTATAGGATAAAAAAAATTGTTATGCAATTTCAGTATTGCCTACTGTTTATATATTACGATTGTATACTAACATTTGTAGTGAATCTATCAATGTATAATCTATTAATTTTAGACTGTATATGTATAAAATAAGTAATATTTGCAATATATTACACTAGTTTTGAACGTATTGCAAGACGAGAAGCGAGTTTAAGGTTATGCCACACGTCCTGGTAAAGGACTCTAATAGGTCCTAAAATAGTCAGCACTCATATCGATTTCCCGTGAGATCAGCCGTTAAGGAATACATTATTAATGAAATGTCTCCCTAAAGGTTTCATTGTTTAATTAAACTTCTAAAACAACGATTTAAAATATATAAAGTAATATGCAATAGGTGGAATATACATTTACCTCAAGTTAGTTCTCATTATAAATTCCATCAGGTGTCAATTATAACGATAGTTAAAAATTGATCATTCAGTCTCGTTTGTATTTACGATTAAACATTGTACATCTCAATTTCTTATTTGAAACGTATACTTAAAAAGATCTTTCAACTATTATACATCTTTACACATCATCAGCCTTAAGTTAGTTCACTGCTGACAAGTCCTGTAAACCCTATCCATTAGGTTGACCATATCCACCAGCTTTCCAATGCGGTTGGTGGGACATTTTTACAATGCCCAACGGCATTGTTCATCTATCTGTAGACAATAATTGACACAAATTAGACCTAACCAACTAGAAACAAATGAAAATTTTTGCCCGTAGCATTTAGAACCACGACCTTCAGATTTCTAAAGCACACAACCATAAAGGTCACCTTTATTGAAACTAATTCAAATTGAGTATTAGAACTTATTCAGCATTAGTAATTGTAATTTCAATCATATATAATTTATCAAAATAATTTATTGAAATACAACTATTTATTAAATACAAGCATACAGAAGTAAAAGCTAATCGTAGTATCTAAGTATTCTAGTTTGTTTGGGTTTATAGAGATCTGTCCTATCATCATCATCATCATCATCATCAGCCTGTTTAGTCCACTGCTGAACATAGGCCTCCACTCACGCCACCGCTTCGATCTTCGGCTATTCTCACAGCCCACACCGGTCACTTTGGAATGTCGTCACTCCATCTTGCCGCAGGGCGTCCACACTACGTTTGCCGAGCCTCGGTCTCCACTCTAGAATTTTTCGACTCCAGCGGTCGTCAGTTCTGCGGCTTATATGACCGGCCCACTGCCACTTCAGCTTACTAATCCGGTGGGCTTTGTCGGTGATTTTAGTTCTCTGTCGGATCACGTCATTTCTGATGCAGTCCTTCAGAGATACTCCGAGCATAGCCCTCTCCATAGCTCGGAACATCCACTGGAAGAGGAACTGAAGTGCATAAGATGGCACGTTTTGGGATTGAATGAAGTCCGTAGAGAGGGCGAGGATACTCTAACCCTAGAATCGGGCCATCTTCTGTACTTCAGGCAGGGAGAAAATCCATCACAGGGCGGAGTCGGGTTCCTTGTCAATAAATCCCTCATTGACAATGTAATTGAAGTATCCGGTGTGTCGGCGAGGGTTGCGTACCTTGTGATAAAGCTGACCAATAGATACAGCCTGAAAATTATCCAAGTGTACGCACCAACGTCGACGTACCCGGATGATGATGTCGAAGATATGTACGAGGACATCTCAAGAGCCTTACATAACACCACCAAGGCTCACTTCAACGTCGTCATGGGGGATTTCAACGCCAAAGTAGGAGTACAGGCATGCAGCGAATCGATGCTGGGATCATATGGTTATGGGAGCAGAAATCATAGGGGGCAAATGCTCGTCAATTTCCTCGAGCGAGAGGGGCTGTTCTTAATGAACTCGTTCTTTAAGAAACAGCCCCAAAGGAAATGGACGTGGCAGAGCCCCAAAAATGTGATAGACTTCATTATATCGGACAAAAATTCAGGGATGTCTCAGTGATCACAAGGTTCAAGACCGGAAGTGATCACCGACTTCTGAGAGGCACCCTGAATATAGATTTGAAGCTTGAACGGTCCCGATTGATGAAGTCTACGCTCCGGCCTAATCTGCTCCACATTTCAGATCAATCTGGAAAATCGATTTGGAAAATACAATCGACGTGGACGTTGACGAGGAACTCGATCGAGTGGTAGAAATTCTTCGGGACGAGGGTGCAAAACTCTGCGGTCTGCGACGTACGGGCAAAAAGTCTAAACTTTCGGGAGAAACACTAGATCTCATGGCAAAGCGACGAAATGATCCAACCGTCACTTCGTTAGAACAGCGGGTTCTTAACAAGACCATCTCCAAGCTGGTAAGGCACGACCTCCGTCACTCCAATACGCTCTCAATACAGAGAGCTATTGAGCAAAACCGGGGATCCAAAGTCTTCGTACAACAGCTTGGAAGAAGCTCATCTAATGAAGTGGACCAAAAAGAACGGAGAAGTCGTCGCTTCTAGACCAGAGGTTCTCTTGGAGGTTGAAAGCTTTAACAGCCAGTTATACGCGTCGCATTCAGCACACCCGGAGCCGGATGAGAAGGATTCTCGAGCCACTCTTACCCGCCATGTGTCGGAGGATCTTCCAGAAATCGGCCTAGACGAAATCGAGGGGGCTCTTGAGCAATTTTAAAATGTAAAGCCCGGGAGAGGACGGAGTCACGACGGAGCTTCTGAAGGCCGCCGGTAAACCGGTGCTAAAAAGACTCCGCCGTCTATTTCACATCATCACATCACATCACATCATCAGCCTTTGTTAGTCCACTGCTGGACATAGGCCTCCCTAATACACCCTATCCATTAGGGGTTTGGCCGTATCCCACCACGCTGGTCCAATGCGGGTTGGTGGTGGACCGACTTTTACATGCCCATCCGACGCATGGATCATCTTATTTTTCAGACAATTGGTGATCGGGCCCAAATTGCCTAACCAACTAACAGGAAACAACAATGAAAATTTGTTGCGTCCCTGCAGGATTCGAACCCACGACCTCCGGTTTCAAAGCACACACCTATACCACTAGGCTCGGAGGCAGTTAACTCTGCCGTCTATTTAACTCTGCCTTCTCTCCGGGAAAATACGACAATCTCTTGCGCATGCCTCAGGGCATGGCATAGAGGTTTAGTCGTATTTCAAAAAGGTGATAAAACCCTTTTGAAGAACTCTCGGCCAATATCGCTCCTGAGTCATGTCTATAAGTTGTTTTCGAGGGTCATCTCGAATCATCTTGCACGAAAACTCGACAAAGCGCAGCCTCGAGAACAGGCCGGGTTTCGGAGGGTTACAGCACCATAGACCACATCCATACAGGTAGAGGCCAGGTTATACAGAGCCACATGAGTAAGCCAGCCCCTGTGAGATGGTTTGTGGACTCGAGAGGCTCTTGACTCCATCGAGGACCTGGTCTTTCCTCGAGTCCGTACAGCGTGTATGATTGATTGGCGATATCAAGATGCTGAGATGTCGTAACACGCACACTAAATGTCTGTTCGTAGTCCAAGTGGGCAGACTGATGCCTATCCCTCTGACCTGCGTGTGGACAAGGAGACGTCTTCTCGAGATTTGTTCTCCGCCGCGCTTGAGGACTGTTCAGAACTCAACTGGGAAGGACATGGCAAAATGTGAACGCGAGTACATCTCATCTTCGATTTGTGGACGATATCGTCATCCATGATGAGACCGCTAATGAGCATGAAAAATGGTGCAAAGCCTGGCTGGTCTCTCGCATCGGTTCTCGGATGAACTGCCGTAAAACCAAGGTCATGTTTAACGACACGTTGATCCGGGACTCGATCACATAAAAGCTAGCCTCCCTAAAGTTGATTTCGAAGTACGTTTACCTAGGGCTATAATCTCCAACTAGGTAAAACAACTTTGAGGGAGAGGCAACAGAAGTTCGCTGGCTGGGCAGCTTTTCATAAGCCCGTTTGACCTACGGTGCCGAGACTTGAACACTTACGGTTCGACTGTCAGCTATACAGTAAAATAAAATATTAAAACCTCTGCGATACTAAATTTGCTAGAATATTCTTTTTTGCATAATTATAATAAATTTTTAACTGTTTTCGAAAGTTAAAATATTTTATCAGTCTGTTTATAGTCATAACTAAAAAATTGTTGCTCGTGATTTTATACAAGTTCCAGAGTTTTTACAGTTTTTTTTAATCCTAAAGAAGTAAATAAAATATCCACATAAACTGTGAGAAAATTTCTACATAAACTATAAAAACTTGACTGTAGTGCTATTATTCACGTTAGTTTTCTCTTGAGAGTAATATTTATTCCTGATATAAAATACCACCCTTGACTATATGCACGTGATTTTATATAGTAGTAGATAAGATATGAAGTCATGTCATCTCGTCTTATATCGTTTTTCATGAGACATGCCTTTGCTTAATATATGGATACAACTTAACTTAATTTAATGTAAGTTATGTAATTTAAAATATTAAATGTATGTGAATATATATAAAGAAAACCCGAAGAGTATCTTTGGTCGGTTTTTTATTAATTACTAAAAACTACGTACAATATTTGATAAAAATGTTTATACGAAAGTCTTAGTTACTGAGAAATACTAAAAAAAAATAACAAGTTCGAACAAATACGAAATTAATTTTACAGTTCGCGCAACTATGGTAAAATTGGCAAGAGGCTATATCAGGGAGGTAAATACGTTTTGTTACGTTTTATATTGCATTTACTTTTTCATAGAAGCTTTGAAGCGTAATTTAAAATTAACTTTATCATCATCATCATCACATCGTATAACTATAAGCTTATTGATTTAAATGAAATTAGCCTATATTGCTCAAAGATGATACAGTTTCTAGTGATGAATTAAAATAACAAACCAGCACAATAGTTTATTTTAACTACCTATGTATAATATTACACGTTTTAATTTGATTTATCATAACGTTACCATATACATATATGTAGAATAGCCTCCGTAACCTTGTGGTATGGGCGTGCTTTACAAACCGGAGGTAGTTCAAATCCTGCGGCGACTCAACAAATTTTTAGTGTTGTTTCCTAGTTGGTTAGGGCAATTTGGGCCGATCACCCACTTGTCTGAAAAGTAAGATGATCCATGCGTCGGATGGGTATGTAAAAAGTCGGTCGACCCACCAACCCGCATTGAACCAGCGTGGTGGGTACACAGCCCCCTAATGGATAGGACTGTATTAGGGGAGGCATATGTCCAGCAGTGGACTATCAAAGGTTTATGATGGTGATGAAGATGATGATGAATAAAACATTTTTCTTAGCTGGACATTATTATATTCATTGAATATTGTTAGTTTAAAATTTTACCTTCTCAGTAATAAAAGGAAAGTTATAAGAAATATGAAATAAATTTATAGCATAGGATAAGCCAAATTAAGGCTTTATTCACCTTATAAAGTTAAACATCGGACAATGAAAAGCATTAATTTGTTAAATCGGGTTCTCAATTTGAAGCCGTTCTTGTAGCTAATTAATAAAATGACCTTAAAACATTGCTTTCTCTTGTCCGCTAAATCGGGTCTTATTCGAGCGTTTAATATCAATTATAGCCGTAGTTGTTTACTCTTAATTTAATTAAATATCTGTCAATGCCTAAATTAAAGCAAAAACGTTGGCAAAGCTCAGATTGCTATAATAATATTCTGTTATTGTTAAATGTATTTCATTTTACTATTCTCTCCAGTTACAAGTTAAAATTAACAAGTAGTTGTTAAAGTTAAGCGTAAAAAGCAAGTTATATTCCTTTAATTGTTATTATACATCTAACTTCTTTTTGTCATACGACACGACAACTTTAAGTCGTATCGCAGTGGCCTGCCACCCCGCCAACTACAAAATAAATGAGCTGGCTCAAGGAACCGTGCTCTACGGGCATATGGCGTCCACAGTTTTAAAGTTACGGTTAGACAGATAAAACGCGCACTTCACCTTCCGCGCGACGTGGGTTCTCTCGGGACACAGCTGTTGCGGGAGGTACCTGTGTACCTAGACAAATGCTACTACTGTGGGGTATGCACTAAGACGGTCCAGCACCCGCTAAGCAAGTGCCCGGCCTGGGTTCGATCTTTTGGTTTCTGCTGTAAAAAGTAGCATTTTGGATAGTAAATAGTATAGATAATGCCGTTTTTATAATTTGCACGGATGAGATGGTCAGTAAAGAAGCTGCAAAAAGAAATTGGGAGGCTAGTTGCAGAAGAAACACATTAGCTATTCGCAGAAGAAGGCCTGGATGTTAAAGAGTGGCCTACGAGCGCAGAGAAGCGCTCCAGAGGAAGAGCTGTAGTGTTTTCACGCCAACTATAGTGACGTGCTCAGTGGCCCAACACACCAGGATCGCCGTAAACTGTCAAAAATTCCGCGGCCTTAGCCAAAGCGATATCAGAAAGGTACAACCGTTAGTTTTTTAGTATGTATACTGTTCTATCCGCCTTGGTCGGGGAATCTTACATATGCCGTGGGTACCGCCTCTGGCTAAAATTTTTAAATATGTTGACATTAAGTCAAAGCGTTTCAAAAAAGTATTTATTTCTAATGGAATTGAATAGAATTTAAAGTTAAGAAAAGCAATAAATATTAAAATTAATTATGGAATGTCATGTTTTTGAAAAATACAAATTACGGTTTTTTATTATTACTAGAGAAAATTTAACCAAAAAATATAACCGACTTCAAACGGCATACAATCAATTTGGGCAATATAAGCGGATGACATGGGCTCTCAGCAATAATCTACTTCGAAATTTCTGCCACTGCGCTTTAAATCTCGAATATTTTTTATGTATTAATTTAATTAACACGTGATGTATGACAAGTTTAATCCACATCGAATGAAGAATTATATTATACACTATAATAAAGGATTTATTTATTGCTTTAACTATTATATATATGAACTTTTAATATATTATTATTACACATATATAACATATGAGTTTTATTATGCCTTCATTGAAATTTTTAACAATGTTTGCTTAAAATGGTTATTGTGGGTTATTCTCAAAACATACGTATATGCGCTTGCGGAATATATTATAGACCAATATCTGTTTCGTTCTTCTTTCTTCATTTCCACCCGAGACTTCGGCTGCGTGGGATCGAGGAAATGGGTCGAGGTGTATTTTCATTAATATAAAAAGATTATAGCAAGTACATGCTACAATTTATATCTTAAACGTTATATTGAAGCACTTTTATGACTTATTGACCTTTACTGTTTATTTTCATAGGTAGACGTCGATGTAATGCCATCATCATTTTTTTTATCATACCCCATTGAATGTCAAATGGCACTTAGGTAATTTGTTTAAGACTAAATTTTACCCGCACCGGCACTAACAATGTGGTTTACCACTACAACTTCCTTCCTGGTGTCTAAAATGTGGTCACCTGGACTCTTTCGTAATCTTTTACGACCATACCAGCGTTGGGCACTTAAGCAGCACTATCTCGGTCCCACGGCCCATTCCACCTACAAACGGAAAGTATATTTTATTCAAATCTGCGAAATGGTGAATACGTTATATGGAAGAAACAAACAGTATTTTTGAGAATGTTTTCCGAAGTATTTGTGTTTTGAATCGACGTGAATGTTCGGTATCAGATCTATAAAATTTTTCACGGCATACTTGTTGTAGTAGTGTAAAACTAACCAATAGTAATACCAATTTTGCAGAATATTTTTATAGGCTGGAACAAAGTCATAATGGGATAATGAAATAGTATCCAGTTTCGTCCCATATATGTTAACCTCTGCTGATACATAAACACATACAACAAAATCAGCGAATTACATGACCTATTATAGGAATTCCAAACGAAATAAGGACCCCAAACCTCAAACCCGTAAACACGGTATAACTGCAACACTTAAAGTTTCTCCATACAATTTTCTCGTTAGAGATATGAATAAAAAATAAAAAATGGATAAGAAGACTAAAACCTTACAATAAAAAGGAAGCCGTGAAAAAGAATACCTAAAACACTTAAAAAAATACACGGATACTAGTTCATTTGAAGAAAATAAAATTGATTTTTCTGGCATATACTGTGGGTACTTACATTCTTAGTATACTGAAGGATAGGGTACTTATAGTGTGTGCTATAGCGGGGCCTATAATTTCTGTACAGGTGTAAACTATAATAATGAAGAGATGTATCTATTTCAGCGTCACAAACCCAACTAAAATGTGCTCATTATGTTCCATAACGTTTCCCATTTTGCCTCGATCGTGGGGTAAGACATGTCCTCTTCAGTTTCTTTTTTCCAAAATAACATGTCATTTAGCACCATAAAAGTTTTAAATTATAATAATAAGAAGTATAAGTTTTGCACTCCGTTTGGTTTATAAGAAATCATTTTATTTTCATATTAAATCGTTCTTTTTCTTAAGTACCTCATCTAACCCCGGTCTCCCCTATTTTCAGAATAATATATATCAAAAGTTGTAACATCAAAATTCGCATCACATAAATGTACTGCATCACCCTAAAGTAAAGTACTAAGGGAATTAAATATATACATTAGAAATACATATATATTATTAATTAAACCGCAAGTTCGACTAGGCATATAAACATAAATTTTGCCTGTTTTTGAACACCCTAATAGTGAGTATTATAGCAACTCGGTCTACAACCCAAAACTTATTTAAAGTAAAACAGCTATCGTTGTAGATGACAACGTTAATGAGAAATCAGGGTAGTTTCAAAGCTAACAAACACTTGGATTACGCAATTTAAATGACAGAATAATTATGTCATGTCATTATAACAAAATAATTTTACTCTACTCTGATTTAACATTGAATAGCTTTTCTATAATTTTATGTATACGATGAATATGTTGTTTTTATTACATCTATAATAACTACAAAATTATAAAAAAAAGTTGTAGTTTTCTTTTTAAGGATTAACGTACTGAAGTTGTAGTTTAAGTTTTCAGTTGAAATTTCGTTGTTCGTAAACTTTGTCTGCGTTTGTTATTACGCGACAAATCCAAATAAACTTTGTAATAAAATTAATGGCGTATGCGAAAGTATATAATTTTATCAGTATATTGTTAACTGCTAAATTTAGAGGAACGTAAGTAAATGTGTGGTTTTAATAAAATATTAGGCCTTTATCAACGAGCTAATCCTCCGTAATCTATATGGACATATAAGCAGCGCTAGATAGACATCTCAGCACCTCGCCTTTTATAATAACATCTAATAGGCAAACGAGCAAGACGAGTCACCTGATGGTAAGTGATTTACCGCCGCCCACGGTCACCAGCGACGCCAGTGCGTTGCCTACCCTTCAGGTAAGAATATGCCCTTTTCTTGAATAACCCAATGTCGCAGTTGTTGGGGATGACCGCTGGTGGCAACGAATTCCAGAGAATTACTGTGCGTGGAAGAAAACTGTCTTTAAAAATGCATTGTGGTGGAACGCCAACCATCCAGATGGTGCGGATGATAGTTCCGCCGAGACGATCATTTGCGAAAATCAGCGGCTTCTATTAAGTTGAACAACTCCTCGGAACACTCCCCATTGTAAATTCTGTAAAGTATGCATAGGGAAGATAGATCCCTACGCAGTGCCAAAGAATTAAGCCGATCGGCAAGTTCAGGATTGTCGACAATCCCAGATGTCCTACGCTGGACTCGGTCAAAAGGAGATAGCTGATAGCCCGGAGCCCCGGCCCGAAGGTGGCAACAATACTCCATGTGAGGCCTTACCTGCGCCTTATACAGCTTAAGGCGGTGAGCCGGCCTGAAGTACTGTTTGGCCCTGTTGAGTACTCCGATTTTTGTGGAGTATTATTTTAGCCTTGCTCTCTAAATGACCGCCAAAATGGACGAGACTCGTAATGTCGACGCCCAGAATGCCAATGTTTGGCTTGGCACAAAAGTAAGTGTTTCGAAGAGTGGCGATGCGACAAAGGGAGCTTTTTTAGCGGTGAGCGCGCAGACTTGAGTCTTAGAAGGGTTAAACTGGACTAGATTTAGTCCCCCCCAATCGGAAATCTTCACAAGGGATGATTCGATTTCAGACACAAGTTTGTTCCGACACTCATCGACGTGATCCCGAGAGATATTGCTGCGGCCGAAATACAGTGCATACACAAATCATTGATATGCAGAATGAACAATGTCGGGGATAACACGCAGCCTTGGGAACACCAGCGTTTACGGTCCGGAGGTCCGAGCAAGAGCCGTCTACGACGACGTTAACTCTCCGTTCCGCAAGGAAACTGCCGATCCACCTACAAAGTCTCTCAGGAAGCCCATAGGAAGAAAGCTTCGATAGTAAGGCTTTATACCAATGCCGATCGAAGGCTTGCTATGTCCAAACTAACGCCTAGTGCCTCACCCTTACTCTCTATCGCCTGCGCCCAACGGTGAGTTAGTAAAGCCAGGAGAATCTTCCATAAAATTGGGACTACGCCGAGGACATAAAAGTGTCTGAATAAGCGCGTTAAAACCGGTACTAGCTCTGGAGCACACACCTTTAGCACAATAGGAGATACTCCATCGGACCCCATGGGCTTATTGAAATCCAGGGAGAAAAGTCCTTTCCGCACAGCATACTGTGTGAAGCGGACGTTCGCCATTGTGGTTTCACACCTCGGGATGGTAAGAGGAGTGTTCCCCTGTCGTCAAGAGTTGAGTTTTTCGCAATAATAGAGCCAAGAAGATCGGCTTTCTCCCTTGCGTAATAGGCCAATGAACCATCCTTCCTGCGCAAAGGTGGTAGTGTCGACCGACAAAAATTACCCTGGACAGCCTTGGCGAGAGACGAGAGCCAGATGGAAGGCGTGCCAGTCTCTCGCCAATTCTTCCAATTTAATTCGATTTTCCTCTTAAAAAACCTGGAAGCAGAGTTGTACTTCTTTTTGAGTGGGTCAGAGTTTACAGCCTTAGTGGCCTTTGCCCTAGCCCAAGCTTGATAGCATTCCCGCTTGCGACGCTGTGCGCCACGGCAGGATCCACCAAACCAGGGCCGAGACCTGCCACCGACAGGCACCGCTGAGCTAGGAACAAACAATTCCATGCCCTGCAGCACGACGTCGGCAACCGAATCAGCGCAGGTGCTACGATCCTTCGACTTGAATAAACCTGCCCCCATGGGTGGGATGCAAAGAAAGAGCGTATCCCGTTCCAGTCTGCAGACCTGTAGTGCCAAACACGTCGTCTACTAGATGGGAGTGGTAGTGATGAGACGGTGAGAGGCACCTCGCTCCGAACTAGGCAATAATCCGATGACCCGAGAGGAGCATCAACCGATACCCGAATGGGTTCGGGGCGAGCGGTCAGCAGAAGGTCCATTAAGGAAAGTGAATGGTCGTCCACATATGGCACACGTGTGGGAGAAGGAACCATCTGCGTCAGACCATTGGCAATGGCAAAATCGTGAGCAGACCTTCCCGCATGGTCAGTACGTGTTGACCCAAGCAAAGCAGAGTGATGGGCATTACAGTCGCCCAAAACCACAATCTCTGCAGTAGGAATCTGCTCAGGTATTCTGTCAGTGGACACCTGCAGGTGCTCGAAGAGCCGGTTAATATCCAAATTTTCGCTATGAGACCTGTAGAGGCACGCGTAGACGCGAATTTGATCCTCACAATCCACGCGCACCCAAAGTATCGATAGGTCTCTGCCTTCAAGACTGCTGAGCCTACGGTAACAAATTCCCTCCCTGACGTACACATACACGCTAGCGCGTAGCACAAAAATGTGCTCCAGGCTATAGGCCGGGTACTTTAGATGTAAAGTGTCCGTCGGGGAAGAGATCTGCGTCTCCGTCAGGTGAAGCAAATCTGACCTTTCCGTCTCAAGATGGTGGTGGACGGCATTTAAGTTCGAGTGAAGTCCCCTGATGTTAGAAAAATGTGCTGCTAAAGTAGAGACGGACTTTCTCGTGATTAGGCTCAGTTTGTACCCAGCAGCTGTAATCAATGACGCTTGATATGCTTCCCCAGAATACGTTGGCAGCCTGAGCCAGAACGAGGGGATAGCATCTCTCGCTCTCGCTCAGAGAGGGATTCTCCAGAGTCTGAGTGACTGATACCCTGAGGTATTTTATTTGTATCACTCGTCACCATTACAAAGAGCATAAGGGGTAAGGAAGGAAAGGTAAGGAGAAAGGCCACCGAGGGTGAGGAATTGTAGGACAGGAATAAAAAGAAAGAAAGGGGCCAGCTGATACTCATTCCCACACGCAACGCAACAGTCCTTAGAAAATCTGCTGCGATAGGTGTGTAGCTGCGTCGCGTATCGCACGCGTCGCGCGCCACACAACTTACGTTCATCTTCTAGAATATCGAAAGCGCCACTGGACCAATAACGGCGCTTGTGTGTGTGAGCGAGACTGTACTGTCTCACGTGTACGCCAAAAGTGGTGAGCCCGAATCAAGAAATACTGAAGGAATCCACAAGAAAGAAGAAAATAATGGCAAACCCCAGTGAAACCACCGACATGCAACCTACAGAAAAGGCTAACCCCGTGCCGCCGCAAGAAATCGGAGGCATCTCGCTGTCCCTCCACGTACCACCGTTTTGGCGCGACCACACCAGACTGTGGTTCATCCGTTTTGAAGCCGCAATTCACGGCCCAACTTTCGCAAATGGTCATCACGCAGTTGGACAAACAAGACGTCGAACAAATATCCGATTTGCTCTACAACCGACCATCTCAAAACCAGTACAACATACTCAAGGAGCGGCTGATCTCCGTCTATGAAGAAAGCGAAGGGCGTCAGTTCCAGAAGTTACTTCAGAAGATGGAGGAAGAGATGGAATAACAAATATCTAGTAGAGGAAATAAGAAAATTATCACTATAAATCGCCGAAATGAAATCACATCGCAACTACAGGAACCGCCCGGCGCATTACAACAGCCGGTTTTCCCGCCAACGCTCGCGCGAGTCGCGCGGCAGGTTCAGCGCGCCATCTCGCTCTAACTCGCGCGGACGGTGCGACTCCCCGTCGCCGCACTGCTATTATCACCGACGTTTCGGAATCGAAGCAAGAAGATGCACTACACCATGCACATTTAAAAAAGACCAAGATATCAAGCAGAAGGAAAACTAGACAATACGTTGGCCGCGGCGGAATCCAGCGTATCAAGCGAATCCCACCGCCTATTCATCACGGACAGGAAATCAAAACTCACATTTTTGGTCGACACGGGCGCAAATATTAGCGTCATACCCAAAACAAAAGGATACACCGCGTGAACAAACCGGTCCTGGGAGCAGATTTCCTAATCATCACAATTTAATTGTAGATTTGAAGAACCGAAGACTAATAGACAACGTGACATGCCTAGCAGTCAAAGCGCCGGCGTGTGCCACGAACATATCTACAGTCAGAAGCATTGATCAAAATCAATCCTACCATAATATCTCAGCTGACTATTCCAGTACCACTCGACTCTCTGCGATGGAACTCAAAAATCAACCCAACGCTGAACATGCCATCGAGACGTCCGGTCCACCACTCTACGCCCGATCACGACCTCTGCCGCCGCACAAGGAGAACGAGGTGAAGCGCGAATTTGAGAGCATGATGCAACAAGGCCTATGCCGGCCGAGTAAAAGCTCACGAGCCAGCCCGCTGCACGTCTTTCCTAAAAAGAATGGCGATTTACGTGTTTGTGGGGACTATCGCAGGCTCAATTCGGTCACTATTCCGGACCGTTACCCCATTCCTCGACTTTGAGACTTCACTCACATGCTGTCAACCATGAAAATATTCTCAACCCTCGACCTCAACCGAGCCTACCAGCAGATACGAGTCGCAGAAAAGGACGTCGAGAAAACGGCGATTATTACGCCGTTCGGCCTATACGAATTCCCGCGGATGTGTCCGGGACTACGAAACGCCGGTCAAACATTCCAACGATTCATTCATGAAGTACTTAGAGGACTCGACTTCGCATTCCCATTCATAGATGACGTCATCGTAGCCTCAGAAGATGAAGAGCATCACCGCCAACATCTACGTCAAGTACTACAACGTTTCGAAGAATACGGCGTCACGATTAAGAAGCGAGATCAGCGAGATCAGCGACAAACCCTACGCCTGCCCAGCGATTTTTTCATCGAACCCAGTGACACCCAAACCATGGACCACGATTTCGTTTCCAAGCTCCGGCACACCATCAGCAGCCTCAAGCCTGTGCCCGCGAACCCTCATGGCAACAGCCGTGCTACGTTCGTACACCCACATCTACAACAACGCGAACGCGTATTCGTACGTGTCGACGCTGTCAAGAAACCACTGAACGATGGGCCCTACCCTGTACTCAGCAGAAATGACAAAGTTTACACGCCACAACTGTCTCCATAGACTGCTTAAAACCAGCATATACACTAAAAACACGAAGACCAAGGCCCTACTTCAAACACCACCCCGAAGCACACCGGACTCGGACGAGCCGTCCGATTTCCGCTACGCTTCACTTGAAGGAGAGTATCGCACGCGTCGCGCGCCACACAACATACGTTCGTCACCTAGAACATCGTAAGCGCCACTGGACCTTGCGACAGAGCGCTCGCGATATTTATAGCGCGAGACAGTATAGTCTAGCGCATGCGTCTCGCTCACACACACAAGCGCCGTTATTGGTAGTAAATAGTTAATTGTTAGTGGCTAGTTATTTTTTATATTTAGAACAGTACGATCTCACTTTTAAGCCATGCCTTGGGAGAAATACCCCCTTGAAGGATGGAATCGAATAACTTGCAAATTTTTTTAATTTTTTTTAAATTTAAATGTAAGAACAGGGTCACCTCCTGCACTAAGCAGCGACTCCATCCTTCCCAGGATCTCTTTCACCCTTAAGTTGCCTAAGAGCCAGACTAACCTTGTCAAAGCTGACGGTAGGAAGCTCACCAGGAAGGTGCTGAGTAAGTCTAGCACGCGGATCGTTAACCCGGTTATCAGGAGGAGCGTTTTGACGCGTACTATTTTCCGTAGAAATCCTCTATCTAAGATAAAATTTTAGACTTAGACGAAAGCGTCGAGCTGGAACTATTTCTGAGCTTGGACAGATGGCTTCGTCCGAGCTTCTCCACAAAAACCTCCGACCCTCTATTCTGCTCAATTGCTTCGGTTATGCGTTGCGTATTTGATCAGCGAAGGTCTCGGCCTATTAGTTTGCGGATCTGCTTCGAAAGAAGTTTCACATTTGTAGATGTGGTGTCCTCATGCTTTCGACGTTCCTCCATAAGACCAAGCATCTTATTGGAGAGTTTGGATTTCCTGCCAGTACGCTTACTCCCGCAAAACCTTTAACCCACGTCCCGTATGCTATCCACTACTGCATCCAGTGCCTCGTCAACTGCCATTGTGGTTTCCGATTTGTTAAGGGCATCAAATCGGTTTTTTAATTCCTGATTCTTAAAATATTTTTAATTTATTAAGAAGAAGTCATCTTTCTCGAGGAAGCTGTCTCCTGCCCTTCGACTGCCTACACCGTGAGGTCCTAAACACGAGTTGATTTGAAGTTGGCGTGTACACTTGTATCACTTTAAGAGTATACCTCTTAGTGAGTTTAAGTACAAGACTCGACGTTTCTTGTACGTACGTTACAACATACTCGAAATTTATTGACGAGGTATCCCACGCCGCCTCGTGACGGATGGTCATCCTCTCGGAAGTAGAATAGGTAGAATACCTGATGGCAGGATTACGGTGTCCTCTCCTGGTCTCGGACTTCACAAACCCAAAATGAGCCACCGTATTTTACCCAGTTCTACTTTCAGCTCGGCCAGGTGTTCCCAAAGTCTTAACGTTCGTCCGTCGTACGTAGCCAGGTCAAGTTTTTGACGATAGCGATCCGTAGCCCGGGGATCTTATCACCCCTTATCCCACCGTAACCATAGCCGCTATCGTGGCTAGGAATAGTGAGACTACTGGGAACTAGGCGCCGATTTGTTTTGTTGGCGTCCATCGAAAAGAAATGCTCATTATTGCCACGATGAGCAGGCGGATTGGCAATGACTAAATGCACCTGAAACTGCAGATCTACCTTACTCTCACCGTAAGGCAGCGCCGCCGTCAAGGGAGTTGAGCGATTATGCACTTTTATTTCTGTAATTCATTGTTAAGATCCCTCTAATTAACCATGGCTGGGTTTCTTTTTTATACATTTTCTTTCGAGCTTATCCCATACGTGCTCTATGGGATTCAAATCGGCAGGACGTGCATTATCATACATATAAACTAATCTATCTCCTATAATAGGAGCATAACTAGTTCTTCCAGCACCTCTGTTATATAACGGGTCGCTGTTTCTATGACGCGGAGTTCCGTAAGGGTCTCAATACAGGAACCTCCCCATACCATAACGGACCCACTACCGTAAGCCTCTTTTCCAAAAATACTGTACTGAGCATACCTTTATCCATGGCTCCTCCACACTTAATCCTTTTATCGTCAGGTTTCAGGCAAAATCTGGACTTATTAGCGAATAAAACTTGACTTCAAGTGTCATCATTTCAGTGGTAGTGATTGCGAGCAACTACCTCCGTAGCCTGGTGGTATGAGCGTGTGCTTTAGAAACCGGAGGTCGTGGGTTCGAATCCTGCGGGGGTTCAACAAATGTTTATTTTTGTATCCCAGTTGGTTAGGGCAATTTGGGCCGATCACCTTATTGTCTAAAAAGTATGATGATCCATGCGTCGGATGGGCATGTAAAAAGTCTGTCCACCCACCAACCCGCATTAGACAAGCGTGATTCCAAAACCCCTAATGGATGTGGATGTATTAGGGGAGGCTTACGTCCAGCAGTGGACTATTACAGGCTGATGATGATGATGATGATGATTGCGAGCAAAATTGATTTGAGCTACTCGATGCCTTGTGACGAGAAGTGGACCTCTGGCAGGCAACTGGCTATTTATACCTGATGATTTCAGCCTTTTTCTCACAGTTTTTGTACTTATTGCAATTTCATGAACCTCTCGGAGCTTGCTTCTCACCTCAGTAATAGTTCAGGTCCGATTTCTAAGCACACTGATAATGATAGACCGGTCTCCTCTAGCCACAGTTTTTTAATGCTTCCTGCGAGTCTCGTATACTGTCTGACGGTACCTCTTAACAACTCGGTGTATCATAGACTTTGATACTCTTAATTTCTGGGCCACACGTTGGTAGGTGTACCCAGATTCAATTAAAGTAACAGCCCTAGCAACTAGGGTGACGTTAAGATTTGGCATTCTGATTTAATTTTGCACTCACACTTAACACTACAAATAAAACAATCACTGTCAAAATTAAATAAAAACTTTAAACTGAATTCATTTTTAGATTTTTTTCGTGGTATGAAAGATATATTTGCAGACAGTACGTAGATATTTATAACAGAAAATATTTAATCTTTTTTCACGTTCCTCTAAATTTGTCCGCGAGTGTACATAAGTATTCTGACGAGAGTTATCAATTTGTAAGCAGTAACGTTTCTAATTTATTAATTAAAATACATATTCACTCACCAACCCGCATAGGACCAGCTTGGTGGGACAAAAAACCCGGTCCATAAAACCCCCTAATGGAGGAGGCGTGCATTAGGGAAGGCCTATCTCTAGCTGTGGACTAACACAGGCTGATGATGATGTTAATACATAAACTCTTAACAATGCTATGAGGCATTAGCAGCTACTAAGATTGGAAGTTGGTCAATTGAATTATAGCAGTAACTTTACCGCTATAATATATACAACTTCCGAAAAGGGACCACATTGGACTACATTTTAAGTTACCGCAAACTTTTCGCCTTATAAGTATTAGCTTAAGCCCTTTTTAAAAAATAGTGATAGTAGTTTTTATTACAAAATCACACTACGATTGAATGAAACTGGAAACCGTAAAGATCGAAAAATATGTTTATCTATGTTCAATACATCAACAATCTTAACTATATTATTAAAGAATACTAAAACTTATGAAAATTTAAAATTAAGACATCAGCTCTATTTAAGCTATGATAATGCTTTCTATGTAGTTATTGTATAAGACGTTAAAGATGAACTAATATGAACCTTATACAAGATATTTAAACCTACGGAATGGGCACAAATGCAGATAGTCATCATCATCACATGCTGCAGTCTCCATATAACATATCGTCGCAAAGAGGTGGAAGATACGCGTGATCTCAAATCAGCCGTCTAGGTCTAAGATCCTCAAGCATTAGACAGTTCGGAAGACATCCCTGTCGCCTCGATGATTGTGTCCGTCACCACCGAATCGACAGATACGCACTAGAGACTCTCAACACTCAATCGAAACACTGAATGTGAATGCTCGAAGCCGGTTTTACAAAGCTTCTCAAGTCACAAGCAAGAGTGGCTATGCCTAGTCTTTCACTGCTATCGAGATGTGGTCTGTGTAAACTCAACCAGCTGTCGTGTGAATCTCAGTTATTTGGGCGATTCTCAACTGAAAACAGTATATGGCTAAAAGAATGTCGATTTTAGAGTGCTCCTCAGCCACCTGGGAAATGCTCTTGAAGGACACCTTTGAAACCTGAAAGGTTTTCTGCCAATCAGTGTCATGTTCCATTTTCGAACAAGGAAGTTCTGACTCATGCAGCTGCAACCTCAACTGATGAGTCCAACGTAGTAACGAGTAGCATTACCTCATCACTAAAAGCATTCGGTCGTTCTCTCAAAACTCCCTATTTTTTAGCTGTTTAATTACAACACTGGTTGTTCCACTCCAAACTTCCCCTCGCCTCACTGTCTAGGAGTTTTATCTTTGATTAAAAAAGAAAAAGATCTGCTATCCCAGTTGGTTGGGCAATTTGGGCCGATCACCTTATTGTCTAAAAAGTAGATGATCCATGCGTCGGATGGGCATGTAAAAGTCTGTGCACCGCCGCATTAGACAAGCGTGATTAAACCCTAATGGATATGGATGTATTAGGAGGCTTACGTCCAGCAGTGGACTTTACAGGCTGATGATGATGATGATGATGATTGCGGCAAAATTGATTTGAGCTACTCGATGCCTTGTCACGACAAGTGGACCTCCTGGCAGGCAACTGGCTATTTATACCTGATGATTTCAACCCTTCTCACAGTTTTGTACTTTTGCAATTTCATGAACCTCTCAGGCTTGCTTCTCACCTCAGTAATAGTTCAGGTCCGATTTCTAAGACACTATAACGATAAACCGGTCTCCTCAACAGTTTTTAATGCTTCCTGCAGTCTCGTATACTGTCTGGTGCCTCTTAACACTCGTGTATCATAGACTTTGATACTCTTAATTTTGGCCACACGTTGGTGGTGTACCCAGATTCAATTAAAGTAACAGCCCTAGCAACGGGTGACGTTAAGATTTAATTCTGATTTAATTTTGCACTAAAACTCACATTAACTTTTACAAATAAAACAATCACTGTCAAATTAAATAAAACTCTAAACTGAATTCATTTTTAGAATTTTTCGTGGTATGAAAGATATATTTGCAGACAGTACGAATATTTATAACAGAAAATATTTAATCTTTTTCGTTCCTCTAAATTTGTCCGCGAATGACATAAGTATTCTGACGAGAGTTATCAATTTTAAGCTTATAACGTTTCTAATTTAATAATTAAAACATATTCACCCTACCCATGGACCAGCTTGGTGGGATAAAAACCAGTCCATAAAACCCCTAATGGAGGCGTGCTTGGTGAAGGCCTATCTCTGCTGTGGCTCACAGGCTGATGATGATGTTATTACATAAACTCTTAACAATGCTATGAGGCATTAGCAGCTACTAGATTGGAAGTTGGTCAATTATATTATAGCGGTAAAGTTACCGCTATAATATACCACTACTTTACCACCGGTAAACAGGGGACCTACCACCGGTACAGTACAGATTTCCTGCCAGTACGCTTACTCCCGCAAAACCTTTTACCCACGTCCCGTATGCTATCCACTACGGCATCCAGTGCCATTGTGCCTCGTCAACTGCCATTGTGGTTTCCGATAAGTTAAGGGCATCGAATCGGTTTTTTAATTCCTTTTGGAATTTAAATAAGTAAAAGGTGGCAAAGAAAGAGAAAGAAGGCATAAAGTATATCATCGTCATGATCGTTAGCCTGTGTTAGTCATTAAGGATGTTTAATATAATTGTACTTCTTAGATCGGTCTACAATTATTAAACATTGGTGAAAATTGCAATAAGGCATATATTAAAGCTCATTTAAGCTAATATTGTAAAAGTTTACATAAAAGTGATGCATTTTAAAAAAATCTTAATAAACCAAATAAATCTTCATAATGCATAAACCGTGTCATACATGTCATTTTGATTAAATGAATAGCTTAGGAGATATTCGAGATTAAAAATTACAGTAGCAGAAATTACGCTGTAATTTTTGTAGTGTCCATGTTGTTACCGCTTATATTGTGCAAATGGTTGTATGCTGATTGAAGGCGTTCATATTTTTTGGTACAATTTTATTATGGTACCTTTTAAAGTTTAAAAAATGTTTCACACAAAGTATTAATACATTGTACTAACGCCAATACGGCCTTTGGTTATAAGTGAATAAATAATCCGATTGCTTTAGCGTAACTGTTATTCATATAAATTAGTAACCTTTCTAGTATAAAAATAGCATGATAGTAATAGAACATAGAACAATATTTTTTTTCTTGTAATTACTTTGCAAAGGAAACTAGAGTTAACATTCATCCCACGTTTGGCTTTCTATAAACAGTTAAATCTTATTATGTTTGCGACCCACGCACTCGTTTTGGTTTTAAGGGAAAAATACATATTTCATGATATTTGCGGAAGTGAACGACAAAAGCGACGTTTGTGCAAACAATATGTTTATGCTCATAAAGGTATATATAGCAACTGACATCTCAGTGTTGAATTTTTAGTTTTTATTTTTGTATACCACTATTTTTTTACATTGTGTCAGTTAATACTGATAAATTAACAATCTTAAATAACAACAAATGTTAGTTAATCATAATTTTGACTGACCATGTTAAAGAAATCTCACAATTAATTATAGCATTGCTACACATACAGAAAAAAAATCAATTATTCAAATGCAATATTTTATGTAGAACGCTTACTTCTAAGAAAAAAAAGATTTTACTTAATATATCGTATGTTTTAAAACTTTTCATTCAGAAGGAATATTTACAAAAATAGGGATTGATTTCATGTCATCCCTATTAAAATATTTGTATTATAGATGCATAAAAAAGCCATATAGTTGAAAGCCAAGCAGATCGTTGGCGATCAGTTGCCATTTTTTTATAACATAAGATTTTTTGCCGCAAATTTTACTTATTCGTTTATCACAATAACAGCCTACACGTCTTAAACAGAATGTGTAAGCGCGCATTACAAATTCAATTACGTAATTTCTTTACACTCCTTGAGCATATTCTGTTTTTATATAGTACATTTGTGACAAGGGTCATGCACATGGCATTACCTTAATCTCTCATTATTAATGCATATTTGAGTTTCATTTTTGTCTTTCAGGTTTTTTTTGGTTTGTCATAATGTTTGTTATTAAAACATGTTTTTATTCAACTTTCCAAAAATAAAAGGGAAATTCATAATAAGACTGATAATAATAAAACATTTATTTGTAAAAACGTGGTATAATATAATAATATGTAGGTGTAATTACAGATATTTTCAAGCCCACGTGTTTTTTGCTGCATGAAGTATATAAATTTTATCTAAAGGATAAACGCTCAACCTCCTTACGTACGTACATAAGCACACATACAGTTTTTTTATTACAAAAGCAGCAATTATGTCTAACTTGTTTGTGCTTCAAAAAATGAATTGTTTATTTACTACGGATTTTATTGCGTTTAATTTGGTTTATAAATGTCACTATGGATCCTGTAAAGTATCTGAAAGGTGGGGAAAATTGTAAACTTAATTTATCGCGATAAAATCCGTAAAGTATTATATTAAATCGTCATCATAGTGAGTGAAAAAAGGGTAAAATATTAAATCTGAACATAAAAACTGAGATTAAACTGATGTATAATACATAACTTTCAATGTTTTCTAGTAAAACCGAACACAACAAATAAATATTTTTTATTAAGTGACGAGACGTTGACGTGCTTCTGCTCGTCTATTATTCGGTTGATTTAAAGTTCAACAATATGCTCTGCTTAAGAGTAATATAGGTAACGATCTTGGGTTAATTAATATAAAGGGACTATAAGGGAGGGCGTAAATTCAGATGGCGACGCCATTCTCACTTAAATCGCAAGTCATTACACCTAATAATAATGATTATAACCGTTTAAGCTATTTTAAAATAATTGGCAGATAAACTTTTTTTAAGAATTTTAGTCTTGTTATTATGTAAAAAAAACCATTCGAAAGCACTATTTTATCATCGGAAAAAAAAATTAAACATAAAAAACTATGACAGACTTCAACGTGTATGTATCTCAATTTTGGCATTTATTGTGAGACGAGCCCCCTTTCAGTTCGTCTTACCCCGTATCTTAAATTGCTCATTCCAAAAATATTCATGTTTAGTGTATCCTTATAGTTTACTAGCTATGCATACCTACATAGAATAAACAATGTACTAATCGTAATAAAATGCGCACAGATTAACCTAAATTTATTCAACTAGGTTCGAAGGAAACACATTACATTTGTGTGACACATAATTTTTATTTAACTTGATTTTCAACTTAATTTTTCATACGATTTTAAAAATTTTATGTTCCACATTTCTTCGAGTCTTTTAGCCAGGGGCTACGGAGCCGAGATTCTTGCATGCATCAGACTTCTACTCTTCAACTGTGACCTTAGTTCACCTTCATCACAAGCCTCATTTCGGCCACGAAAGAAAGAGACATCGAGGACACTAAGACTCACATCTCGTGGCCATAACATATCGCGTTTACGGTGCGACCTAAGGCGCGGAATACCGTCACTTCTCAACCCTGCCTTGCCTGGAGAGAGATGAAGAGATGGTTATCTTTGCTTAAAATTATTATAAGGCATTACATTCCTTTTCTTATTCATCTTAAAGTCGTTTGCATAGTCATAGACATCTGACAGTCTTTAAACCAGAACATTGTAGTGGTTTCGAAATAGTCTTTTGTGGTGAAGTCTAGTCGGTTATGTACTCAGGAAATCTTTTGTTATTGTTACAATAATGTTCCGCGATAAATATAGTCTTAAATTAGCATTTGAGTCTTAATATTATTCATTTATTAACATGGGAAAAGTTACTACCATAACACTAGCTTTGGTAGACAAGAAAAGTAACGTAAGTCTTCACGTTCAACAATAGATCACCTGACAGGGTGTGGATGGCACTATGAGTGACTGTTTATTCACGGGATCGTCTGGATTAGGAACATCGCAGTGCCTATTTCTGCTGCAAATCAATAGTGTCTATACGGTAATGTCCCGGTTTCATGGTCACGGTAGCCAACGCAATTTGTGTAAACTAGACATGAAATCTCATGTTTCAAGACTGCGACTGGATTAATGGCATCTTACACTGCGATTCTTATCGCTAAGCATCATATGAATTTCCTGCGTGCCTCGTAAGTTTAATGTACAAACAAGTACTTATTTTATCTAACCTTGTGAAATTGGTACAAGTAATGTGATACATTTTTAATAAAGCTCAAAGTTATAACACGTAATACACAACGCGACGCATTAAGCGTGTTGTATTACGTAAGCGATCACAATATCCGCTATATGTCGGGGCGGGAATGTTCAAATGGAAAATAAATTCATTCAACAATTTACTACAATTGATATTAGCGTATGTCGAACACCAGTTTGTGATTTTTACTTGGTGACTTGGAAGTTGTTTATTTTATTTTATACTACATTCAATAAAAGTATACAGATTTTTGAAAACCTTAGCCAATTCAATGTTGTTATTTACTATTAACACGTCATAAATCATTAATTTAAGTCAAAAAAGTGCATGTAAAAGGGACTAGTTTTATGCTAATTACTGGTTATTTTTAAAAATATTTTTTAGTATCTTTTAGTTTTTTATATACTTTGTTTTTAACCTATAATTTTGTTCATGAATAATTAAATAATGCCAATTTGCTGTACTCAGTATTCACGTCTAAGATTCCTTAAAAAGACGATACAATTTCAATGCGAAAACAATTTCTACAACAATTCATAATATTATTAACTGCCTCCGCAGACTAGTGTAAGGGCGTGTGCATTAGAAACCGGAGGTCTTGGGTTTGAATCTTGCGGGGACGCAATAAACTTTTATCGTTGTTTCCTAGTTGGTTAGGTGGTTAGGGCAATTTGGGCCGATCATCCAATTGTCTGAAAAATAAAATGATCCATGCGTCGGATAGGCATACAAAATGTCGGTCCACCTACCAACCAGCATTGAACCAACGTGGTGGGATACGGTGAAAAATCCGCCTAATAGAGGAGGCGTGCATAAGAGGAGGCCTGTGTCCAACAGTGGACTAACACAGGATGATGATGTTGTAAGTTTTAATCGATCATCTGATAGCTTTGCCTTTCAAAAAGATGTTGCAATTCTAGCCGATTATACAACGAGATGCTCTAATGAGTTATTCGGATTAACACGACATATGGAATACGGGTAATACGGTGGGTACAGCTTCTTTAAAGAAACCCACTATCGTGCACTCCACGTATTTTCATGCATGCACCTAAACCTGAAAAAACCTGTTTGTTACCATGAACCTACAAATAGTTTATACCCTCTTAGTTAAACAGAATCAGCATCTGGTGTTATGAAAAATTAAAAATTAAAACGTGTTTCAGTTATTTTGTATAGAATAGCTTAAAAAAGCTTCTTGAATTTTTTTTATTTTCAATTAACAATTTTGCATTATTTGCACAGCGAAATGTAATAATTGAGTCAAACGACCTTTTCACTGAAGTTTATTTAGAATTTATTTCCATCGTAAATAGACCAAATGATTATCTTAATGGTAGCTATGCAATACATGACTTAATTTAGAAATGATGTTACGTAGTAATGCACTTTAATAATTTTTTGATGAGATTGGTACCTACTTTAACAATTTTTTAACAAATAACAATCAATAAACCAAGCACCCATTTTTGTCTTTTTTGACCATACTGGTTAGCAATGAGGTTTCTAGAACAAAAGAGCGCAGCATCTTGTTTAAATAGAGGTTGATATACAGATCTTTTGGTAGTTAGTCAGTAAACAACGATAAGAGATGTGAGAAAACTGAATCTTGAGGCGAACACAAACTCTTCTTACCAATTTCTTACTTTTGACAACTAGAAACAGAGCGGAAGTATACGAGAAATGAGAATCCAACAAGAGAGCTGTTTTGCTCTCTGGTTTGGATTGGACTGTGGATTCGGAAGTTTATTATGGTTGCTACATTAATAATTATACTTCTATGCTGAAAGTTAGGAATATGCTAAAATTATTTTCATAGCTGCTTCTAAAATTTAACGAATTCTATTCATTTAAATAAAATGTTTACTCGAATAAACATTTTATCTATTTGGCAAAATATAAAGATGCTTACAATGGAGAATCCAATTGTGTTTCGAATGGACGTCTTGCAAATTCAGAGAGTATCTTGATTTAATCCCGTAATACGTATGCTGCATCAGTGCTGCATCTGAGATTTTTATGGATCTGAAAATATTGCAGACAGCACTCTATCGAGCAACAAGGATGATATAGTCACAATGCGGTCCCAATTCAGTCTGGTAATTTTAAAATATTTGATATATAAATTTGCCTTTTAATATTCTCACTACATATTTTGGTTTAGGACTGAAAAAGATAATCGTAAATTACCTATACATACATTTTGTTAGCAAAACATAGGCGACTCCAGCGCGAAGAGACTCTCGCGGGCCTCTTCTCTCCGGGTGTTTTGGGACACCCGGACCGTCGCTTAGGTCCCATGCCAGAGCAAACATCATGGTTCTTACCAGCTGCCCAGGGGATCAGTGTCAGGGGGTAAGGTTGCATGCGTACGCCTTTCTTCGGCGCCCTGGACTTCTTCTGCCAGCCAGGGCGCTGTGCGCCTCCCTGTCTTACGGCTTCCTTCCGGGCCATCACGTCTTCGCAGAACGCAAGGACGGCGCCCCATGACCTTTCGCTCTCTTAGATCCTGCGCACTGCGGCTGGAAGTGAAAGGTTGTACCCCACGAAACTACGCAGCTCTCGGCGTTGCACAGTCCAGGCTGGGCACTCGCGCAGCATGTGAAGGGCCGTCTCCTCCACACATACGCCACAGCGGTGGCACTCCTCTGTAGGCTCCCTACCGGCCACGCGGCACAGCTACCACCCGAAACAGCCGTGTCCCGAGAGCACCTGCGTCGCGCGGCATGTTAGGGAGCCATGTTTTCTTTCAAGCCACGACTTTAATACGGGCCGTCTGGCCTCCACCGTTCGTCGGCCAGCACTAAGGGTTCTCGAGCCGCAGCAATTCGTCTCTGTGCCCTCTTATTTCTTCTGGGGCTGGCCTGCAGCCCCAAGACCTCGCCTGCTCGCCAGAAGAAGAGTGACGCGAGGATTTCTGCATCTAGGCAACAGGTAGCCCCGTACGGCGCGGATCGCTAACACCCTCTGGGTTCTTCTCAGTATCGAAGTACTCTCCTCTTGAAGGGTATCGGCCCACACGGGCGCCCGTACAGGACCATGGACCTGACGACTCTGGCTTAAAGGCGGCGACGGAGCTGCTGGTCCTCCAATATTGATGAGAACATTTTCGGAACCCGAGCCAATCTCTCCTGCACGTGGTGAACCCTGCTGACCAATGGGTGGGGCTCTGGCGAACCAACCCCCAACCCACCAAGGACCAGGGTGATGGGATACGGTTATAAACCCACAAACTGTGAGACGTAAAACGCCCCGGGCTGCAGTTCCTGGTAGCCTTGCTATTCTAGGCTAAGGCGGCGGTAACGGCAGCGCGGGGGTTCCCAGGGAGTACGAGTATTTCGCCAAAACAAACTGACTATTGCAATTTCTTTCGTTTACGCGAATACTATACATTATTAAATAAATTGACTTTTTACGGATTTTATTGCGTTTATTTTACATATTTAAATTCCCGACGTTTCGAAAACTTTCCAGCGGCCGTGGTCACGGGGTAGACTGGGTCGGGAATTTAAATATGTAAAATAAACGCGATTTTATTTAATAATGACTATTGCAACTTACTACGGCCTCAAGCTAGGGCTAGATTCTCATTTTTCCCAACTGAAAGAGGAGCTTAAGTGCTTAACATAACACGTTTTGGGATTGAGTGAAATCCGTGGAGAGAGTGAAGATACTTTTATACTAAAATCGGGCCATCTTCTGTACTTCAGACAAGGAAAAAATCCATCACATGGCGGAGTCGAGTTCCTTGTCCATTGAAATCTCCGGTGGGTCGGGGAGGGTTTGTGACTTTATGCAAAAACTGACATACAGATACAGCCTAAAAGTGTACGTTACCTGTAGAGGAAATATACATCTAACGGTTAGTAATTATTGGCCAATCTTTTTTGGTGGCTTATAATATGTTTTAATAGAAACTCGTTTTAACATATATAACTGATTTTGTCGGTGATTCCTCTGATATAAGGTAAAACGGCAGGCACTCTTTCGACTGTGGCTGGCTTCACACGGTGACTGCGACGTAGACGTGGAACTTGGAGTTTGTAGTCACGCAGCACCTGCTTGACATTCTCCAGTTCAGCCATAAAATGCTCCTTGTCGCAGATCCGCTGTGCTCTCTAAAGCAAACATTTACCGACAGTAGCTAACTGCGAGAGATGGTGGTGGCAATCACCATTAAAATATTTATTCGTGTGGGTTGCTTTTCTAAAACTATATGACTCAAGCTATTGTAAGATTTTCTAATGATTAAAATATCTAAGAAGGCTAAAGAGTTGTTTGCCTCTATTTCCATTGTGAATTTATTTTGGGATGCAAAGCAAGTTGGTAAAATGGTGAATGTGTCATCTACGTACCGCTTATAGAATCTTGGCCGAATGGGAGCTGTATTGAGGGCTGTCTCTTCAAAGTCCTCCATGAAGATATCAGCGATAATAGAAGACACAGAGCAGCCCATCGCTACGCCATCTATCTGCATGTAGGATTGTTCATTCCATAACAAGTAGCCAGATGTAAGACAACGTTTAAGCAGAGATGCATATTCATTCGGAATTTTACTGTCAAGCTTCTTAATTACAAATGAGACGCAGTCTTCAATAGGTAAGCATGTAAATAAAGACTGAACATCATAACTGACCATAGTTTCATTGTAGGTGAGATGAAGATGTTTAATTTCAATAACAAAATGGTAAGAATCTCTTTCGATGTGTCCTCGTGGTGGCGACAGAACCTTCTACAAGATATTGTGCCAGTTTGTATGTTAGTAAATCTATCTGGCTGACAATTGGGCGTAATGGAGCATTAGGTTTATGAATAATAGGCAATCCATAAAGCTTTGGAGGTGTGGCACAAGGAGGCATCCTTAGGTTTACGTCTAGTTACAATTTGTCCGCATAGTTTTTTACTTCACAAGATCGCTTGTTGTTTTAAACGATCTTGTAAAGAGCTTTACAACCAATTCTAACCGATATTGAGTACGAATATATTTTAGAAATGCTAGATAAGCGAGAAGCATGCAAATATAATGAGTGCGAAAAAATATATAATAAATCAATTGTCAAAAGATCAGACGCCAAACAACAAACCGTAAAAAAAGCAACGTGACATCATCATTATTAGTCATCGCTGAGAGAAAAAGTTACACTATTCATCCCGCGGTTTCTTTCACGCAATGTTTAAAACAACAAGACAAAACAGATCTTTAGCGACTTTAAAAATACGCCGATACTACACGTGTAGACTATTTATGACCAATATTTTTATTAATATACATGTAGACATTTAACTTCTGTAGTTTTGCGACGCATGCCATAATAAACACCTTGCAGATGGCGGATGTCACCTACTTACCAATTACTTGTTAAGTTTAAGAAATTAATGCTATACATTTGTAAATTATTATAATAACCTATTATTATGATTTATAGGTGTAACTGTGAATCGTAGATTTTGAATAGGTGTTGTCTAAAGTATGGCAAATTAAATATCCTGGTTAGTAATAATAAAATTTATCCATCAATCTATCGATTATTACTTCACACTTTTAACAAAACTGCTTATTTAACGCAAAGTTTAACACACTAGTAATGTTATGATAAATTAACGTTTTTAGTTTTTCTGTCATGTTACACTTTTATTGATGTCAGAAAATGGATATGTAGAAACTGAAATGTACATTTCACATTATATACCAATGTGAAAATATACAACAATAATGTAAGAAATTCGACACTACGTCCAATACCTATTATAATAAACCAGTTGTTTAGGTAACTCAACAAGAATATATTTTTACTGCCTGCGTTAATTTTCTAGTCAATTGGTAATTTCCTAGAGTTGCACTTTAAAAAGGAGATCATGGGATGAAATCCTACGGGACTCAACTAATTTTCTTATTGTTTTCTAGTTGGTTAGAGCAATATAGGCTGATCACCCGTTCGCCTTTTAAGTTAGTATATAGTATTTAGATCCATGCGTCAGATGAGCATGTTAAAAACTTGGTCCTGTATATCATCTCTCTGATCGTGACGGTGGTCCGTCCCATTGGGCTTTAACAGTAAAACAGGGAGTGCGCCTGAGTTTGTACGTACACTTGTGCACTATATATCTCCTGCGCAAATGGCTCTATTCTATCTCTAATATATATCGGCCGCCGTAGTTGCAATCAACTTACTTACACTATTTAGAAGAATCTGTAAAATTTATTATTTACGCATAAATTTCAAGTCAGCTAATTTGAGTTAATATAAATAACTAAAATGTAATATTTTCTTTATTGTTTAATGTTGTCATTGCAAACATACGCCCATAAATACAAATTTTGCCCCTTTATAATGTTATACTAGTATGAACTTAAACGTTTACGTTTACGTTAATTCTATATTGAAACATTCAGTAATACAAAGTTTATAGATCCCGTTAATGGGTCGTGATTCGTTAGCCTGCGGCGTACACAAAAATATTTGTTTTTTATTACAACAAATGCTCTTATGGGGTTGATTGATAAAATATTATAATGAATGGCGTTAATATGTGTTTTTATATTCAGTCACATCGTGTGCTACTATAAAAATCAAAGAAAATAATTGCAGGGTCAATATTTGTATACAACAACACGTTGTGATTAATGGCGCTAAGTCGTTTTCAGTGCGAATGGGAATGCCCCAAACATCGATACTCGGACTTTTTCTGTTTCTAGTGTATGTAAATTACTTGTTTTCAGTGGTAGAATTACCGACGACACTTCTCTATTATTCAAAGTGAAAAAAAGTGATTAAACTGTGAATCATCCCAATAACTCAATAAATGAGGTGTCAAACTGGTTTACTGCTAATAAGTTATGTTAAACTCAAATAAAACGAAATTAATTCGCTCACGTTGCCAAGAATAAACTTTTATGAAAGATTCCGCTGTATTTTTGGATTTTCTAATGATTCTAAGTAACATTGCGGGCTTATATTGAGGCCTATCAAAAAGGTTAAGTTGTGATATTTTTGCCATACGCAAGATTAGGCAGGTTACAGACGAAACAACTGTGAATTCGGTTTATTCGCGTATTTCTATGTCATGTCATATAGAGTGCTGTTATAAGAATCAGCTGCAGTTTTGAACACTGTGTTTCTGTTGTAAAAATAAGCTGTGTCTTACGGGACATATTTGGTAACACAGGAATTTTAAAGCTATCGTCTTTGTATATATTTGAAAATTTTATATATTTGAAGATATTATTCATGTATGCAAAAATGTACACTTATTTTTTAAAAACTAGTTTATAACAATGTGTATGGCGCGAATATGAATATGACTCGGTCCTACAACCTTCCATGAATGCGGAGCCACACGTGTGTCTTAAATAAATATCGTCAACTCAATTTATTTTAAATAGAAGCGGTGAAGTTTTATTTATATATAAAATACAACTTCAGAACAAAAATTATAAAATGCTAGGAATCTTGTAATATATAGTTGAATGAATACATTTAAAGTTTTTAATTAAATTTAACAGGTATTTTAAATAATTCTGATTTATCGCATCGGAATTATTTAAAATGCTTACCAGAATCTAGAAAGTAAGCATAAATTTATAAACAATTAAAATAATAAATTAATTTGCTTTCTATATAGGATAATCGTATTAAGGAGAGCTGAGAATGACCAAGGAAAATAAACAATGTTGAGCAATTCCTGAAGTAATTTTACGGTTCACGCAACGGCGAAAAATCCGGAGGTTATTACGATTGTAACAGTTTATATTACATTATCTGTATTTTAAACGTTTTAAAAATATTATATACAATACATATTTGAATCTATCCTAAATATTAACGACATTAAGACAATGTACAAAAGCTGCAAAAGGAAATTGAATATAAAAATTTAATTAATACAAAGGATTCAAAGACAAAATAATGTAAAAGTACTCACTTAATTAATGTGCCTATTATTTCATAACTGCAACACCAAAATTTTGTTTCTAGAAAATTTAGGACAACTATCCTTACTTATTGTAAGGACAATTAATAGGGATAGATGCACAGAACACTCCAATTCCCTTATGAAGAAAAAAAACATAATCTAATCAGTTCTCTATACATTTTAAACAAATTATAAACATTTCATTAAATATTTATAGATAAGAATCGAAATCGTAGACTCCATTTGACGGTAATTAAAAGCCGGATGACCCATGATGGAATTTGATATATTCTTACAGTATTTTCTAAGAGCACATGACTTTGCCCTCTTGTATTTATTATTGCTACATTCTTGTATACCACTTCAGTATGTAATATTCACTAAACCATTACTTTTATTTATCTTGTAGGGACAACCATTCGCAATTTAAGCGAATACCGATATGTTTTGTTCATGACATACAAATATCTTGATTAGGTCTACATAAATTGTGCTTATTATATTAGTATTCCTCAGATGATATAAGCGTAGAATCAACTGCGGCTTAGTTTAAATAGCATCGCTCACTTTAATGACTGGGAAAACATGGCGTCCACTTATTCGATTTAATCAGCGTTTTTTTATAGTCAACGTCAGCTCTACGTAAACTCTTTATAGGCTTTTTATACTATAGCTCGTAGCTTATAAGCTTTTTGTTATACCCACGATCAACCTTACAGTATTAAAATTAAATACAAAAATTTGTGTAATGTTGATGAATAACTGATTTTGATATAAGTACATTTCTGGTTTAGGGCGTTAATGCAATGTTTACTATTTAAAAGGTATTTTAAAGCAGTAAACAATATTTTTGACGTTATGTATATAAAAGTGCAGGTAAACAATGATTTAATGAAATCTGAATTATTATAAAAAATAATACGATGACCGGTTTAAATAGAAACGTTAAACTGGAATATAAAAATCAAGTAGTGATCCTCGTTCGAAGTCGATTTAGTAAGATTTCAGACGTCGATTTATGTTCTCGAGCGGTGTAAGTTCAAAATTGAATGTCGTTTTTATAATGTAATATATTTTTATGCAAATCTCGGAGACAACGTACTTATTATTATACTAGTTTTTGTAGGTAGTTTTATTTATTTAAACATTAAGCAATATTGTTTATCTACCAAAACTTTGATGAAATCCGTCCTGTATTAGGGTATATTAGTGATAATTTTTTTTTTTGGAATTCTTAACACCGTTCTGTTTATTGGATATAGGCACGTTCCTTAAAAAATATCGTATTTTTATCACAATACTTTTATATCAAATTGATTCAGATAGTTTAAGCATGTATAACACTAACAGATACACTAGTCTAATGGACTGATATATACACTCCCCACTCGGACTTGAAATGAACGGTCTCCTTGGTCTTATTGTATTGACTCTTGCTATACAAACTATAGGTAGTGGATGAATCCCGCAGGAAAATAACTCTGGGTTAGAATACTTATAATATATTACTCAGAAATCGCTGTTATCTGGCTGGTTAAGACAATTGGGTTAATTATCCATTTGTCTAAATAGTTTGCACTATATAATACGCAAACTACGTCTCAAAGTTATTGCGTTAAATATCAGAGCAAAAGCACCTTTTAATGTTTACTATGGTACAAGTTATAGGCAATTATTCGAATTTTATGAGTG
Organism: Lamproptera curius; assembly: GCA_029286875.1. Lineage (NCBI taxonomy): Eukaryota > Metazoa > Arthropoda > Insecta > Lepidoptera > Papilionidae > Lamproptera > Lamproptera curius. The sequence goes on along the minus strand of JAGSMT010000091.1, from coordinate 1,253,627 downwards.
ACGTACGCAATAGCGACTTTATGAATCGGTCTTAATGGAAACAGACACATTTCCTAGTTGACCTTACATTATCAAATCGTAAAGAAATACTGATTTGTGATTTTGTCTTTGTGAGTTCCATAGCTAATGATATTGTAACAATTACTTATAAGTAAAATCTGTATGTGCTATGTACACAATGTTACAGTTGACGAATAATAAATAATATTCATCAAAGTGTTTTAGTGTCTTCCAAAATGTGATTTCAAAGGATTGTGATCCCCCATAAAACCCATGAATATAAAAATAAAATTACTAAAGGATAACTTACTTACATTTAACACATCATGTTTACTAATATATGTTTTGTTTTTGTTATTAAGTAAAATATTCAAGGTTTAAGAAAATTTGATTTTGTATTTATGCGACTGTTAAACAATTCCAAAATTATATTTTTATTCGTATTAACAGTTTTTGGCAAAATTATTTTTTATGTTAATATTTTTATTCAGTTTTAGTTTTTATTGTATAATATACAGCCACATAATACATACATATAATACACAACATAATATATGCCTTATATGTTATTGCTTATGATTTTAATAATGGGTGATTTACAACAGGCTCTTAAAAGCATTTTCTATAGATTCGTCTTACGTATGAGAAATTCCCGTTTGTGACATTGATGTGGGCATCTTCTAGCGAAAAATAACCAAATCTTTGGGTACGTCGCTGTTATATAACACTAAACGTTAACAGATATGAATAAAAACTAATTTATGTGAAGGAACGTAATTGTCATTCTATTTAACTAACTTTTTTCGGAACGGGGTACTCATATCGGTGCGCATGGTTTTCCCTACTTAACGTTAGTTGTAAATCTTGTTGCTCTACTCCTAGCGCCCCGACTTAAGTAATCCTTGTATTTATTTGTGCGGTTTTAGCTGTAATGTAGTGTCATATTTAGTTAATCACTTTGTATTTATTTATAAATATAAAAATTAAAAAATAAAATTATCATAATATATTTAATATAATTTACAGTCGCCTATCTGAAATTGTCATTAAACAGTGTTCACATATTTAAACCATTTTAAAGTAAACATCCTTAAAAAAAAATTGTAATTACAAAATCTATTTAAAGCCATTCAATTTTTGTCCTTATGCTTGTAAGTTCATTTATAAATTCTTTATTCTATTTAGATAAAAATTGCAATAGAAGATATTTTCATAACATGTTTATCTTTTAACAAATCCGATATTATAAGCACGACACATTATAAGCGGGTAAATGTTGTTATCCGCTTATATTGGGAATAGTGGAACAACCCTACAAGATAGATCAAAGTAAATTGTTTCGCGTATAAAAGGTTAGAAATTGGAATTTGTGGTATGTATTCAAAAATATGCAAAAAATATATATATACATTTTTAGAAATATTATTTATTATCATTGACCCTTGTAACATAGAAATATGTGTCACAGACTTGTCGCCGCTTATCAAGTAATGTTTGCGCGGTTCAGCTATTGTTAAATAAAGTGGACTGTGAATTTCTGATGAAGCGGATTTTCAAATTTGTACCCCCATAAATACAATGAAGAAATGCCTTGGAATAAATGTTTTTAAATTTTATATGGATTCAAACTGCAATATACAGTATATCGTTAATACTATTGTCTTCAAAGTTAAGTTAGGCCTAGAAGTTAGGTTTAAGTTAGCTTACAACGCCTAGGATGACATTATAATTATGATACACACTTTAAATTAATCAAGCAAAAGACAATATTTCAAGCTACATTAAAGCTTATATAATTTAAATCCTTGTGCATATATATGCAATAACAAATTTTATTACTTAATCAGGATGTCTGCGTTACCCAATCTATCAGGCAGATAAATTCCAAGCCAAAACGCTCTCCATAGCGCGCCGAAGGCTTTGAAGTTTCCCCATACTGCCAACAGTGTAGGAGCACGTTAAGATGCTGTAAGTCTTCACTGGCAACACACGGAAAGACGTTGTCCCTTATATAACGAGAGGTAATTATAAATTATATTGTACATATATAAATATGGGTGAGTTTCCTGACAGAATGAAGTAGTAAAATAATACATTTAGTCATTAGACTAGTCTGGCTGAGCAAAATATTTGAACATCTATAATTAGACGAATTACTGACTGACTTACTCATCAGACCCATCAATAAATCATCGCGTTATAATTAAGCCTATATTTAGCTCCAAGAAAAGAAGTCATTTTACATTTCGCACAATAAAGACAAAAATCCGCACTTGAAATTCACTTAAATTGATATCGAATAAAATGGACGCCACTTGCGCCTACCCGCCTTTTTAATAAGCTTGTCATTATCTTTTACTTAGGATATTGCTTGTTCGCAAGTATTAATTACGTAAGTGTGATACCTAAAGTTAAACTGGACCAATTACTTTTTAATAATCTATTTTGAACTTATTCTCAACTCAAACTTATTGGTGCAGTTACGCTTTTACCTTCTTTCGCGAAGACTTAAATATCGGTCCTTACGGTTGACGGAAAATCAAAACTATAAACAAACAATAACGTTACTACAAGCATAACGCCAAAGAAGCAATTTTCATCATGGCGTAGAATCAAATAAGTCTTCGTCAAAGTAAGTATGTTAATACTCACCATATTAATATTCAAGCAAATCGCCAAAGTCGTCTCTTAGTATATTAATTCTAAAAGACGTCTATTGATGAGTCGTAGCAGTAGTATATTACTAAAAAAGCATTCATTTGACGCAGTTTTTTATGATTTACCTTGTGAAAACTCACGAGAAATATAACCTTTGAAGGTCTGAAAGGCGAATTAATGTTTCGAACCAGAAAGGTTAGTGAACAATATAACAGGATAAGCTTACCTTGGCCATGCTCCACAGCGCCTGAATATCCAAACATTGAGTTTTATCGGGCCCTGAATAATAAACGGCGAAGGGCTGTAATATTCTTCAAAGTACATTTTTCTGGTCGCTGTCCGTAGTTTTCATTCCAATCACCCACCCATCAAATTGAAATAAAATCATTTTGATGATTATATAATTATTTAAAAATTTTGTTTACATAAAATGTATATCTGAAAACGTATTAGAGATTTGTTACGAAGCGACAGAAATTCCAAGCTGTGTTTATTTATTAATTTATTTAATGTTTGTGCACGAAATGTACAGAGGCATATTGCTTAATGCCAATGGCAATTTCTGCCAGTCAAGAAGTAAATATATATATAAATGTATTAATACATATAAAATATACATGAATAAATAAATACTTAAATATACATATATAATATTGTCCGACGATTTTATTTATCGGGTGATATTTCGTGAAGTAGATGTTATTACGTATTTTTTTAAAGTTTAACTTAAACTTTAACTTTAAAAAAATACGTTGTTTTGAGTCCTGCGGACTCTACAAATTTTCATTGTTGTTTTTAGTTAGGCTAGGCAATTTGGGCCGATCACCCAATTGTCTGAAAAGTAAGATGATCCATGCATCGGATGGGCATGTAAAAGTCGGTCCACCCACCAACCCGCATTTTTTTTTTTTTTTTTTTTTTTTTTATCATATTTTCCCCTGACGTGGTGGATCAGGGACCTGGGTAGCTCCTTTAGTTGTTGGTACATGTTCTTTTGTACTATTTGCTCTTTTAGTCATGCTGTACATGTTCTTTAGTACTTGTCTTGCTACTACACTATTTATATTTAATATTCATATCTTACACTTATTTCTTCCTTCAAGATTTTAAGTTTTCGCACTTCTTACACTTAACTCAGTCCTAGGACAACTTTACATATTTTCTTTTCTTACTATTCTTACTTTCTAATTTACATCTATCTTATTGTACTTTCTACCACTATTTTCTTATGCTTCTATAGGTTTCTTACTTTAACTTAAAATTATATTACATTTACATTTACATTTCTTATTACAACACATTAACCTACTTCTATTTACATTACTAATATTAAATACATATATTCTTATGATATATGTCTAATATTAACTTAAGTGCTATTTCTCTTATTTATGCTACTTACAATTTTGTTGCTAAATTTAGTGAAGGCTGTGTAGTGTTTGCAAACTATTTGTGGTAAATTTACTATATTTACTTCTTGCCCTATCTCCAGTGCCAGGCTCTGTCTCTCCCGCCCGAACATCGGGCACTCGGTGAGAAGGTGCCGGGAACTCTGCGGAGCCTCCCATCGCACTCGCATGCCGCGTTATCCCGACATTTGAAGCGATGCAGATACTCCGCAAAGCCCCCATGCCCTGTCAGAGCCTGCACCAGCTGTGGACCGAGTTCCAACCTCCTAATGGTGCGGTGCGCATCGATCGCGTTCGGGAAGAAGAGCTTAGTGGTCGAGGCTGTTGGCTCCGTTGTAGCGCCGATTCCATTCGTCAATGGACTCTGCCGAAGAATCCTCTTGACGAGATGAAACCGGCATTTATCGTAGTCCAGTCGTCTTTTAATCCGCGTGGCGGCCTCTTTCGCTAAGAGGTCCGCCCTTTCGTTACCCTCCACACCGCATGTGCCTTAATCAGTAAGGTCAAGGAGCGCCTGATTTCTCAGTTTGGCGGCATCCTCCTTGGCGCTTTATGGCCAAGCAGGTGTAGAGATCACTACTACTTAGTGTCTCTAGGGCAGACCTCGAGTCACTATATAGGTTGTAGCTCCGTGCAGGATCTTTGAGTGCCACCCCAATGGCTCTACGGAGGGCCAGCAGCTCGGCCTGGTGAGACGGTGCAGAAGTCTCCAATTTAATTTTTTGTTACTTGTTTCGCGGCACCGTTCCAAATGGACAATGCCGCTCCAACTTACCGCTAAGTTTACTTCCATCCGTGAAGATATTGATGGTGGAGCTTTCTTGGGAGACTTCTTCACCACCCCCCAGGCAGACGAACTCTAGCCCTACCAGCTCTCTCGGGTGTGGCAATTTGGTGTAGGGCACCGGACGCTCGAGCTCCCGGTCTCCAATCACTCGCTGAGAACGGCCCCTCTTTACCTCGTAAAGGGTGGCCCTTCCCGATCCTAAGGTCCAAAGGAAGTATCCCAGCGAGCAAAAGGGCCGAGTTCAGTGAGACCGTCCGATATGCCCGAATAATTTTCTGCAGCTACGTTGCACTCATATTTAGGGTGCCGCCGGACCTGGACCTTATAGGTCGCTGGGGCCCAGGCGCTCGCCGCATACAAGACGACCGGCTCCACGACAGCGGTGTAGATTGCCCTGGTGATCTCCGGGTTCAGGCCCCAGTGAATTTTGGCCGCTCTTGTAACCTGCTTGTAAATGTTCTGGACCTTACAACAGACATTCTTAATATGGCTATAAAGGTTAGCTTGTTGTCTATTGTAGGCCCAAAACCTTCAGCTCTTTGACCATTTCGATATATTCCCCGCCATGCGCAGAACCGGGATGTCGTACTTTAACTTCCTGTTAGGAGCATTGCCTTGGTCTTTGTAGGCGCAAATTTTAATTTATTTCGCTCACCCCAGTTCTGCACACGTGTGAGGACCGCGTTAGCCTCTTCCTGGACCTCTACTGCTCGATCCCGGAAATCACCAGAACAATGTCGTCCGCGAAAGCCTGTACGAAAATGCCTCTTCTATCAAGCTCTACCAGAAGGGGTTAGAAGCAAGTTCCAAAAAGTTGGGCCACCGATTGACCCTTCACACGCATCCTTTCGTGGTAGTCCTCTCCATTCCTCTCCGGCGAACCTGACGCGCACTTTTCTATCTTGAAGATAGCTATCTACAAGTCGCCTCAGGTTCACCGGGCATTTGGTCTCTGCCAGCCTGCATCGTATGGCCGGCCACCAGGCATTATCGAAGGCGCCCTCTATGTCCAGTGATATCACGACGGTTAGCCGTTTTTCGACCAATCGTCTCTCGACATGTTTCACTAGATCATAGAGGGCGTCCTCGGTAGATCGTTGTGGCATAAAGCCGTATTGCTTTATACTGGTGGCCGGTACGACGTACCACTTGATACGTCGCATGAGGATCTTCTCCAAGATCTTTCCCAGGACTGGCAGAAGACCAATGGGTCTGTAGGACTTAGGATGCGTGTAGTCTGCCCTCCCCGGCTTTCGCAAGAACACTACCGTCGCCTCCTTCCACTTCTGAGGGAAGAGGCGAAGGCAGGTTCACGATCGCCAGGAAGAGATCGGTGGACAGGGTGATTGCGGCCAGGCATATGTCTGCGGTGAATCCGTCATGTCCAGGGGCCTTCTTGCTGAAGCTAGATGCCGACCACTTCAGCTCCTCCGCCGTAAGGGTGGGTCACATGTTTCACCATGTGTCTCCTTGTTTAGCTTTCATATCAACCCTATCTTCCGGATAAAAGATCTCGGCTAGGACCCTGGCTGATTCTTGTCTCCCTAGGGTTTTCCTCCACAGACTATAGGGAGTTCTTCCTGTCTGGCCGCAGTTCTGTTGATCATCCTGTAAACTCCATCCCACATGGACTCTCTGTCCTGTTTGGAGCAGAAGTCCTTCCAACTGGAGGTCTGAGCCTTTCTTACAGCCAGCTGGTAGATGTCTTTGGCTGTGGGTACCGCAGACGACCCCTCCCGCCTGACTTCGCCGCACATGATAGCTGCGCTTTAGTTGAGACTTCTCTTTGAGGCCGCTCAATTCTACATTCCACCAGGGCAATCCTTTTCCACCTCCTCTCTTCAGCCTGGGGATGCAGTTATCACAGACTTCCGTTATGGCGTTGCTGTAATTTTGTATTGCTTGGTCTAATTGGTTTTTATGCTGAATTTTGTCTATGTTTTCCGAAATTAAATTTTTATTGGTCAAAGACTGTGTGAGTTTCTCACGAAACTCACTCCAGTTTGCCTTCCTGGTGTTGTAAATTCTGGTTGTGTTTTTAATGTCTGTGCCAACTGCATTCTCCAGGCTTATATCGAAGAGAATTGCCCTGTGGTCCGAACCGGTGATCCCATCCGAGAGTCCCCAATTTCTAACTTTCGGGAGTAGAGCCGCCGAGCAGCACGTCACATCCACACAGCTGCTGTATCTGACTCCCCCCCGAAGGGTGTCAAATGTTGGCTCATTCCCCCAGTTGAGGATATGGAGTCCCCACTCGTCTATGGCCAACGCTGCTTCCACCCCCCTCCTGTCCGTTTTCCGGCTTCCCCACCACGAGTTTTTCGCGTTGAGGTCCCCGCCAAGTATCACGCTACGCGTCCTCAGGCCCTCCAGAGCAGCTTTGATGGTGTTGAGGTATGGTGAGATGGGCCTATCCGGCTCCAGGTACACTGACACCACCCCCACCTCCCAGGACCCGGTTCTCAACTTCGCGACTGCGACGTTAGTTGTAGTCAGGTCCGGATACTGGGTGATGTTAATGGTGTCATCGAACAGCACAATGGCGGACTTTACGACGGCATTTGTCATCGTATCGCCACACCACTGCACCGTTCTTGCACCTGGATGCTGCCTCATCTTCCCAATACGGCCGATATACGGTTCCTGCACCAATGCAAAAGCCGTCTTGCGCTTCTGCGCCTCCACCAGCAATTCGGCCGTACAGATCTTGCTTCTCTGAAGGTTTGCCTGGATCACGTGATACCTGCGGAGACCCCCAGTGCCACGATCCAGCCAGCCATCTCATGGTGGGATACGGTCCAAAACCCCTTATGGATAGGGGTGTATTAGGGGAGGCCTATGTCGACTATCACAGGCTGATGATGATGATGATGATGATGATGATTAAAGTATTATTTTTCTTACCTTAGGAAAATTTAATTCAAAATCTAAAAACGACGCTGGTAGAGCCGTGGATGGGCTGATAGTAATAAATAAAATTATAACTTGTATTTAACTTAACAAAGTTATACATTTAATACGACATCGTTTGTGAATTTACAGGTTTGATCAGCGTTTTCCATTTATTTTTATTGTAAAATGGTTTCAGATAGCGCAAGTTATTAATTCTTCAAACTTTATTAAAACTTCTAACTAAATTGTACGTAATAAATATAATATCTTAAAAGAAATCACAATAAATGGTGTGGCAGCAGGAAGCAGTGTGGTCGAAAAACTTTCATAAGTGTACAACAAAATAACTATGAAAAACTTAGAATTAGGGCCACTTTCAGCCTTGAGGCTAATTATTATTTAACCCTACTATCTTTCTGATAAAATTTAGCTAAAACTATCTACGAGTATTTAACAACGCTTTAGAAGAGTTTAATTCAATGGTTTGAAAAACCTAAATAACTGAAATTCTGGCCAAATAAAGATTTGAGCTTTAAGTAGATCTAATGAGACAGTAAGACTGATTACATTTACAATGTTTTTCTTTTAAAATTGTAAATATAATGAGTGGTAACATTATGAAATCATACAATTTTTACAGTTTTTTTTACTTTTACTCTGATTTAATTTATGAAATTTTAATATAATTTCAATGTTTCCAGTTACTAGACAAAACGTGAATTCAAACGTCAAATTGACATTTAAATTTATTCGCCGGTACAAGGTACTTGGAATTAACCTATTTTTAATTCATTTCATGCATATAATGATTTAAAATAAAAACAAGAAATAATATCTTTCTTAAGAGATTTCAATTGCTAGACACTTTGAATTGTGCGGAAGTTTAAAAGGTTTATGCTATTTAATTTAAATTATTGTAACAGTATATTAACATAAGATTACAATAAATGTTAAGAAGGAAACGTTCCTTCAAAGCATTTTATCTATTCGTAAAAGACAGAAGTCTTGAAGCCCTTAATTCTTTAAGAGCTATGTCAAGAGAATGTGTTTTGTATTATTCAAATAAATTATTGTTTATTTTCTAACTAAAGATAGCGTCTGTTCAAAAGTTGTTATTTGTAACTGTTTTTGTAAATTTTACTTTTATTATCAGCTGCTAAAAGTTGGCTGTTTTGACAATATAAGCTTAATTAAGAAGATGTTCAGAACATACTTCTTACTAAATGTACCTGAACTTTTTGTAAGCAGTCTAAAAACGAAAATCAATAATTTAAATATGCATTTCAAGGCAAGTCTATGTGGTAAAATGGGCTTCTCTGCCAATTATTTCTATTTTAGTCTGAAAAATATTGTTCCTGTTATTTTAATGTAAGTATATTGCATAAACAAAAATCATTATATTAGGTTAAGGGTTTTTTATGACATTTTTAAATTGTGTTAGTTATATTAGGAAGCACTTGCCCTCTTGAAATAAGAGAATTGTAATATCGTTAAAGAATAATTTTGCTCGAAGTCACTAGTGGCTTCTTGAATTAAGAATATGAACTTTAGTTAATTACTTATTATAAAAAATAACAACAAATGCTTTTGTATGCATCGACCTCGAAATATATATGATAAAATAATTTATATCATAAAAGTAACCATAATTTTTACTAAATCTTACTTTAGGCAGTTTTTAAGTAATTTTTTGTCTACCAAACTCTTAATTATGTGGTGTATTACAAACAATTGTGGATCTAGAATGATAGAAAATGTATAAATAGCGTTCGAAGTATCAAAATATATAACTATCTTGCCTAGAGCAAATCTTTTGGAAAAACAATGATAGCGGTTGATACCGGTTAGATAAATTGTTTTTCATCATCTTCTTAAAAAAAAAAGCTTCTATAAAATTTCAAAAATCAATAACCGTACTGTGAATTATGTTTTTCCCGTCCGTGGATCGAATAGTATTCTCAAAAGACTCAGGACATGAACATGAAATATTTGAAATATTGTTAATTTAAAAATTGTTGCAAAAGTAAAAGCTTAGTAGGATTGCATAAAAATGAATCAAATCAATCAATCAAGTAACCAAAAAGCAAATAAAGGTACACAGAGCACAGTGCAAAGAGACGTGTCCAGCTGTTATAGTTGAATGTCTACTTTGAAAATACACGTTCGCCATTTCCGTTTGCATTTTGTAATTGTTTCATGATTGTACTTTATTTACATTTTTTGCTTTAGTGTCACATTGTTGCAATGTTACACTTTTAGAAATCTCAAAGACAATTCTAAAAGTAAAAATGATGACAACAAGTGAACATGTTTTCAATTAAAAACATTGAAATGACTTACGTTACCCCGAAATCAGCTACCAGATGTCTTGTACGGGAATTGTCAGTGCATAACAACGCCTTCAACCACTCAACACACTAACACTTTCACAAATGCACTACACTTATGACACACGAGGAGAGCAGCGGCTTATAGGAAGCTGGCCTTTTTGAATTTCAGACCAGATTTTCACACACGATCTCGGACAGACAGAACGGCAATGTCAAGACTTCTTTTCTCTAAGTACCCGCATTAGAAATGGTATTCTGACTATACATTTTACAATACCACATTGCCATTACATAAATTTTATGTATTAGTTTACACCAGTCCAATCTTTAACCATTTTATAAGATAAACAAACAACCTGTCCCGGCGTCAAACAGGTATAATATCTGTAATATCTTCGGCAATTTTCATTTCAATTTCATGCCGAAAAGGCCATATTGGATATTTGTATGGGAAATAATGCTGGATTGTTAGAATCACGTTGTTACTAAGCCATTTTTGTCTACAAAATGTAAATGGTAAAAAATGGTTATTTTATCCTTGAGTGACATTATTTTGATTTATCTCGTCGAGTTCAGCAAGCGTGTGTACCTCATGCCGTGTCGTGTATACCACATACACAATGACAGCAACAAAATGTGTTTATTTACGACATCACATTAGAAATCTTGAAATTTACCAAAGCTTCTGTACAAAATTATGCTCTATAGATACGTGCATATAAACCTTCTCCTTGAATCACTATCTATTAAAAATCGGTTTTAAATCCGATGCTTTTAAGGTCCCTAGTTAAGTACGTGTAATTATAAGTAGTAAAAAATATTTGCTTTACAATAATCCTTACTCTTCAGAAAGCTAGGTGACATCAGGTATTCAATCAAATTAGGTCAATTTTTTTATGACATTCAATAACTTATCCGCAAAAACCGAATCACTCATCCATCAAAATCTGTTTTATTGTTTAACGGAAAAAGAGTATCGGACATCCATCAATCCTTACAAGCATATTGTATTTAGTAAGAAAAGCTGAGGTTACTTATCGATTAAGTTTTTTATTAAGGCACCTTAACTATTCAATTCATTCACTTAATTGTATATCTAATTTTGCTAATCTTTGAACATATTTGAATAAACTTTTAGGTGCGTTAACATTTTAGATGAAAAGTTTCAGAAATTTGAGCTATTCTTTAGGTTTCAGAGCAATAAAATCCATAAAATTTTATCGTTGTTATTACCATCAATTATAAGTAAAAACAATCGATAAAAGAATTATAATACTTCTACTCTCTTACGCGAATACTACGAGTATTCATGACAAATAACCTAGTTTTACACATTTTACCGCATTTAATTACTGTATAATTATGCACGACGTTTAAAACCCTTCCCGAGTTCATGGTGACAGAACAAACTGAATGTATGAAATTGTTAAAGTTACCCATGTAATTTTGAAAATTCTGTAACATAATTCAACGCTACAAAATTATCATGAAAAACCTTTTTAATAGGCAACACATGAATCAATGAGTGGTGTATACTATTTAATTAAATTGTGGATAAAAGGTTTAGAATCATTTAATATTTTATAACGGCAGGATACTTTACTGTTTTTAAAAAGATTGTTTAGGGTTTTTTTACAAAATTTTACTGTGATATCATCATAATTTTTCAATAGCAGCCTTTATTCGTCAACTGTTGGACATAGGCCTTTTTCAATGTGCAAAAAGTTTATCTAATGTTATTCTTAATTTATTATTATTTATCTTTTCTTAAATTGATTTTTAATATTATCTTCGTGACATTTATCAAGAAGATAATATTAAAAATCAATTTAAGAAATAATCTGTTTTCTATAAATTGTTCCGAAAATATATAGTGTAAGGACGGACACCATGTTAATTTAAATACCTTTTATGTACGTATCTGTTTTTATAGTAAAATTACACTTAAACGACACGTTATATTTTTATAAGTGATTGTTTAAGAGAGATCTATATAAGAATTTACAGTAAGACAACGCCGGTTAAATCTTCGAGGAGTTTTGAGAATTACGCTTAATGTGCTAGATCCTCGCATTAGTAATCCAAACACGTATTTACGGCATTTTTGTGAAGGCCTATTACGATCATCATTCGTTACAGACATTTACCAACTATTAAGATTATTATCAGGTTAAAAAATTAAGTTCTTTTGATTTCTTTTTTGAAAATGTTTTACTCGTCTTATTTAATTAACATGACATAAATCGTCATATTTTTTTTCATTATAGTACTATTCTACTAATATAGTAGTTAGGTAGTAAGTATAGTAGATAGTTGATTTTTGTTTTTCTTTTACGCAAGCATTTATACTTATTTAAAGTTAAAGCATGTTACACTGATAGTCATGAACTTGTGGCATTTTAAGTTAGGCTTAAACAAAGCACAATACTTCGCACAATTTCAACGTTACACAGGATGCATTACCAGTAATGTGATAAATGTGGATGTGAACTGTGCAGGTTCGCAGTAGATTAAGTAAGTACCCTAAAAGTATTTCGTAACAAATTCAAATATTGTAATCGACCATCAAACTCCGGCTCAGTCTACCTCTGTTTTCGGCAAAATCACTTTATCAACAAAAACAAATCAGATTTATCAACAAAAAAAATTTAGTAGGCACTAAATTCTACGATTATATAATTAGCACCTTTAAAACAGAACAAAATGGTAAAAAAAAAAAAGATGAATAATAATTAGAATACAACATAGATTGTACATTTTCTTTCTTTAATAAATGTGTTACTACATTATATGTTGAAAGATGAGTGTTTGTATTTACACAAGTTTGTTATGTTCTTGATTTTCTTGTCATAGGCATAAATAGAAAGGCTTCCAAAGTGACGTAAGGTATTTTGTTGGGAAATGCTGACAGAACTCATCTCCTACAAATGTCCGTAACTGGAATAAGGAGCTACGAAAACATACTCATAGGAAAAATCAAGTGTGATATAAGATCAGTTATCTCATCGTATCTTATAACCTTATTTGGTATGTAGAATTAATATTAAAAAGGAAACATTATTATGTCTTACGCGTACCGTAATAAATATTATACATAATTCACCAATTTTATTAAACACGTAATTAGAATTATTCGTTTTTTGTTTCACCTCGCCATTTTCTAAAGTAATCATGAGGTCGGTTTCTAATCCTTCCAGATTTGCCAAAAAAAAAAAAAAAAAAATTCACGCAGAGCGCCTTTAACTGACCTCTGACCTCCGCGATCCAGAAGGGTTAACTAGATGAAATAGTTGCCAGTAAATTAAAAGGCTTTCACATCCTATCCTACATCTTCCAACGATGGTCTTGAAAACCGGGACTTTTTACATGCGCATCAGATGAATGTTAATGGCTGATCCAATTTTGACAGGATAGCTAATACAACAACGGGAAACATAGGGTTTTTTTATTATGCTGCTTATAGTAAGTGCTTATTATAAAAAATAACAAGGTGTTATTTATGCCGTAGCAGAGAAATAAGTGATAAATAATTTAAGCTTCATAATATGTTTATCAAAGTTTTCGTTGACTTAAGCCTAGTTTAAATGTGATAGAATATTATGTTTACAGTTTTATGAAATATTGTAAAACTGACCCCTTAATTTAAGCGGAAAAGTGAGCGTTGGTCGAGAAGCGACCTGTAAATAATAACGATTCACCGCACACGTCAAATATAGTAAACTACTCATACTACTCATAGGAAATATCATCATTTACGCATGATTAAACGGCTGTTTCGCTACAATCGGTTATAGCATCGTTTTGTAAAGTATAGTAAAGACTTGGCCGCATAAAAATATGTGTCAGTAAGTACTGATGACTTAGAAATGTACAGCTATTTACCGAATACTATAGTGATCAGCTGTGTAATTAATATAATAGTATGTTAAACTTTAAAAACCATATAATACTTAAGGTTTACTTAATGGACCTTGAGCTTGGGAACGTAGATAAATTTCAAAGCAGAATATAATAATCGTGATTTGGTATTATCTTATGGTACAAGCGGCAATCACAAAAATAAATTGACAATAGTTACTGATAAATCTTTTCTATGGACCAACAGTTGCACAGTTATCGTAGATCCATACATTCAGCGTTAGCGTTATTTTCAATCTTAGCCAGTGAAAACCTTTTGATGTCTGTAATGTTAGATACGGATGTATCTGCTTATACCTGTGTAAAAACGAGTTGAAGGTGAAGTTACAAAATGAAAATGCGACAAAGAACTAAGTAGGTACTTCTAGACGAGGCTGAAGAAGGTTATATAGAGGATATTGCTAAAGAAATCTTTGCTTTTAAAATTTCATTAGCACAACCACACTTTTTAATGCTTTATTTTATCGTTGCCTAAATATTTACAGACTATTATATACGTGTATGCATATGTCGTTTGTTTGTTATTCATCATCATCATCATCATCATCATCAGCCTGTGTTCGTCCACTGCTGGACATAGGCCTCCCCTAATGCACGCCACCGCTTCCGATCTTCGGCTATTCTCATCAAGCCCCACACCGGCCACTTTGCGAATGTTCCATCTTGCCGCAGGGCGTCCTACACTACGATTGGCGAGCCTCGGTCTCCACTCCAGAACTTTTCGACTCAGCGGTCGTCAGTTCTGCGGCTTATATGACCGGCCCACTGCTACTTCAGCTTACTAATCCGGTGGGCTATGTCGGTGATTTTGGTTCTCTGACGGATCACGTCATTTCTGATCCGGTCCTTCAGAGATACTCCGAGTATAGCCCTCTCCATAGCTCGCTGACCGACTTTAAATTTGTGGACCAGTCGAACCGTAAGTGTCCAAGTCTCGGCACCGTAGGTCAAAACGGGTAGTGACGCACTGATCGAAGACTTTCGATTTGAGGCACTGTGGGATGGGTGACGAGAAAACTCGACGAAGCTTATGAAAAGCTGCCCAGTCCAGCCTAATCCTTCTGTTGGCCTCCTCCTCAAAGTTGTTTTTACCTAGTTGGAGCGTTTGCCCTAGGTAAACGTACTCCGAAACAACTTCGAGGGAGTTGCCGTCAATCGTGATCCGTCCCGGATCAACGTACTCGTTAAACATGACCTTGGTTTTACCCAAGTTCATCCGGAGACCGATGCGTGCAGAAGACTCAGTCAGGCTTTGCACCATTTTTTGCAGGTCCTTAGTGGTCTCAGCCATGATAACGATATCGTCCGCAAATCGCAGATGTGAAATGTACTCCCTGTTCACATTTATGCCGTGTCCTTCCCAGTTGAGCGTCCTGAACATGTCCTCAAGCGCGGCGGAGAACAATTTCAGAGACATGACGTCTCCTTGTCTCACACCGCGGTACAGGGGATAGGCTCAGTCTGCCCACTTTGGACTACGACAGACATAGTGGCGGCGTTGTGACAGACATCTCAGCACTCGATATATCGCCAATCAATTTGCTACCGCTGTAGGACTCGAGGAAAGACCAGGTCTCGATTGAGTCAAAAGCCTTCTCATATTCCACAAATGCCATGCACAGGGCTGGTTATACTCAAGTGTCTTCTGTATACATGCCTCACTCTATGGATGTGGTCATGGCGCTGTAACCCTCCGAAACCCGGCCTGTTCTCGAGGCTGCGCTTCGTCGAGTTTTCGTGCAAGACGATTCGAGATGACCTCGAAAACAACTTATAGACATGACTCAGGAGCGATATTGCTGATAGTTCTTCAAAAGGGTTTTATCACCTTTTGAAGAACAAACGACCAAACCCCTATGCCATGCCTCAGGAGTTCTCCCGAGAGAAGGGCAGAGTTAAATAGACGGCGAGTCTTTTCAGCACCGGTTTATCGGCGGCTTCAGAAGCTCCGTCTTGACTCCATCCTCTCCGGGCTTTTCCATTTTGAAGTTGCTCAAGAGCCCCTCGATTTCGTCTAGGCCGGTTTCTGGAAGATCCTCCGACACATGGCGAGTAAGAGTGGCTAGAGAATCCTTCTCATCCGGCTCCGGGTGCTGAATGCGACGCGTATAACTGGCTGTACAAGCTTTCAACCTCCGAGAGAACCTCTGGTCTAGAAGCGATGACTTCCCGTTCTCTTTGGTCAACTTCGTTAGATGGCTTCTTCCAAGCTGTTGTACGAAGACTTTGGACCCCCGGTTTTGCTCAATAGCTCTCTGTATTGAGAGCGTATTGGAGTGACGGAGGTCGCGCCTTACCAGCTTGGAGATGGTCTTGTTAAGAACCCACTGTTCTAACGAAGTGACGGTTGGATCATTTCGTCGCTTTGCCATGAGATCTAGTGTTTCTCCCGAAAGTTTAGACTTTTTGCGAGTACGTCGCAGACCGCAGAGTTTTGCACACTCGTCCCGAAGAATTTCTACCACTCGATCGAGTTCCTCGTCAACGTCCACGTCGATTGTATTTTCCAAAGCAGCAAATTGATTTTCCAGATTGATCTGAAATGTGCCAGGATCAATGATAGGCTGGAGCAGATTAGGCCGGAGCGTAGACTTCATCAATGGGGACCGTTCAAGCTTCAAATCTATATTAAGGGTGCCTTCAGAAGTCGGTGATCACTCGGTCTTGAACGTTGTGATTACTGAGACATCCTGAATATGCGCTTTTGTCCGATATAATGAAGTCTATCTCATTTTTGGTCATAGTATCGGGCTCTCCACGTCCATTTCCTTTGGGGCTGTTTCTAAAGAACGAGTTCATTAAGAACAGCCCCACTCCTCGAGGAAATTGACGACATTTGCCCCTATGATTTCTGCTCCCATAGCCATATGATCCTAGCATCGATTCGCTGCATGCCTGTACTCCTACTTTGGCGTTGAAAACCCCATGATAACGTTGAAGTGAGCCTTGGTGGTGTTATGTAAGGCTCTTGAGATGTCCTCGCACATATCTTCGACATTATCATCCGGGTATGTCGACGTTGGTGCGTACTTGGATAATTTTCAGGCTGTATCTATTGGTCAGCTTTATCACAAGGTACGCAACCCTCGCCGACACACTGGATACTTCAATTACATTGTTAATGAGGGATTTATTCACAAGGAGCCCGACTCCGCCCTGTGATGGATTTTCTCCCTGCCTGAAGTACAGAAGATGGCCCGATTCTAGGGTTAGAGTATCCTCGCCCTCTCTACGGACTTAACTCAATCCCAAAACGTGCCATCTTATGCACCTCAGTTCCTCTTCCAGTTGGGTTAATGAGAATCTAGCCGTAGCGTGCGTCCGTTGTATGTTGCGATGGTCAGTTTGTTATTACGTGTCAATAAATATTCGCAATTAAACTCTATTGACACGCCCTTTTTTACTAGCTTCCTATTTTTGTGTAGGGTAAGTCTTCTTATCGCTTATGGTTGAAAAATGTTGGCATTCTTTACGTGTTGGCGAGATAATGTATATCGTGTAGAAATCTTTTTGTATCAGTAAATGTTTTATAACTTCTGAAATAATACCTTTTGCAAATTAATTGTAGCAATCTGTCATCATATAAAGTATCGAAAACCGTGGCTAAAACCGTAAACCGATGCTAAAAAAGTTAATACTACTTTAACTTTAAAACATTTGGAAGCATTTAGTCCAATGATGTATGTTTGCAGATGTATGCTACCTAGCTGACCAAATTATTTATTTCAGTAAAAACAGTTTCACGTTTAGCCTCATTGAATTATGCTAATTTAGTTAAATAAATATAATCTCAAGAAGAAAATTTTCTTAAAGAAGACGAAAAAGTCAGACGCGGTGGTAAAATTAATTAAATATCGTTTTTAAAACTTGCTCTTTTAAGTTTATAGTATCAGATGTAATAAAATTGGACCTTATTTGAATGCAAAAAAGTATTGTTTAAACTTTTTAACATCATGGGACAGGTTTACATAATAATTGTTTCATCATCATCATCAGCCTGTGATAGTCCACTGCTGGACATAGGCCTCCCCTAATACACCTCCATCCATTTGGGGTTTTGGACCGTATCCCACCACGCTGGTCCAATGCGGGTTGGTGGGTGGACCGACTTTTTACATGCCCATCCGACGCATGTTTCTGTCGACGCTATTTTTGTAAATCAAATTGTAGTTTATTATAGATTTGTTGTTTTTATCTTGGATTCTTATAAAAAGGTTAAAATAACCTTTATTAATGTAAATAAAGACGGTCAATATCTCTTGAATAGTCAATGTTCCTTGAAAATAGACCGAGTAATATTTCTTGAGACTATTTACCATGAAAAGTTAGTTATTTTTGACAATTTGCGTAATAGAACTTTGGTAAAAAATGCCATTCCAGAACATAGACACACACAGAATTAGCTTTTGTCCGTGACTTCGTCTTGATAACCGCCACACAATAATCTTTGAGGGTGAATTTCGTTAAATCCTGGTCTTAGCTGATGTTTACTAGGCAGAATAAATATTCATACCAAAAATTATATCAATCGCCTTCAGCCTTATAGTTTTAGAGATATGCTCATTTTGTTCAAAAACGGAACAACGAATCTCCTATATACATTTAGACGTAATCGGAATGTGTGATTCGAACAAAATTTAACATGAAATCGATCCGAATTTCAAATTACTGCCTTAATCGGAAAACTTTCTTGCTTGTTTGCATTTATTCCTAAATGCAAAAAATCGCATAAGTTCGTAGGTACTTTCGGGATCTTTGATTGTTTTCTTGGTAAATTTTTACAAGAAACCGTCTTCAAATAGTGTATAAATATTTTTCGCAATGTAAATGGACAACAACGTGCTCTATGCAAGAATCCGGTTCATGCAATCTTTAATATGTATTGAGGTATTCACTATATGAACATGTCAACTTATATACTAGTATTCCCTTAAGAGATTCTTTAAATGAGGAACTTAAGAAATCTTTGCATAACGTGGTAATACTATTTTCATCACATTTTAGCATACTTTAATCATATATAATGCAAATGATACGAGTAATGATTCAGCGCAATTACAAACAAAGGATTTCTTGCAAAGTACATTTTCTGTAGACTCTTTAAGAGACGGTAAAGTTCATCAAAATTAAAATGTGCTGTCTACCCTGAGACATTGGATGTGACGTCTCGTTTGCCCACTGAATACCCTGGCCACGGTACCCTTCAAACTGCAACACAGTAGTATTTATACACTACTGACATCCCGTGGGTATTGTACCTGACAGCTCCGTGTAGAAAGGAGGCTTACCACACCTAAGTATACATCCACGGTTCTATAAGTGTATACAGTTAAACTTTGGCTGCTATTAGGACATAATTGTACGGTATTTTTATATAGACTGCAGAATTTTGATGTATCTTTGCTATAGTTTTGAACAAAAAAAATCATAATGATTGATATTGAAGGAACTCTTATAGTAAATTTTTTTCTAGATATTTAAAAATAACGAATGCGTTTGGGATTAACATACTAACCGTTAAAATTAAAATTTTGATATATTCTAATCCCTGATCGATTCTTAAACCGACACTGGGTTACAAGTAGTGATAAAGAGACGTTAAAGTTGAATGGTTCCCCTATTTTTCTTTTCAAGTTATCATAGGACGTAAACATAATTTCAAAACAACATGATTCTTCGCATTTAATTTTAGCATGCACTCTATCACTAACTACCACTGATTACGCAACAATATGTACTATCTACTTTAAATATATGTGAAATATATACTAATACATACAAAATTTGCTTTAATACAGAGAGTATTTGAAGAACGAATATTAACTATTCATTACGTGATGCACAAACATGATGATGCATGCAATGACGTCTAGCAGTAGATATGAATAGATTAGCGTATATTTCATATATGACAAATGCATGTGATTTCTCTAACAGAGAAAGATGGGAGATATTATTTTGTGACAAACATACATAAAACACAATATTTTGAGACTTGATTTGAAGATATTTTGCATATTAACGTATTGCTTTTTGAGTTTAAAATATGTATGTTTTGAAGCCAATTAAGGGTTTATAAAAAGCTGTCAATTTTTCTTATTATTTAATACATTCCGCCTTATAGAAACTTGCACTAAATGAATCCGTTTAAAATTTTTATAGGAAAACAAAACTAAAGGACAGATTGCTATCTCTTTTATTGTTGAAATTTGAATAAAGCTGTTGTGGTTTGCAACTATCTAAATTCGTAACTGTGTAAAGTGATTCGGCAATAGTTTAGTGTATAACTGTTGGACCATCAATAAATACTAACAGACGTCTGAGGTCTATTCAGTGAAAAAGTATACAATTACCAACTTCTAGTAATTACAACGCTACGCGATAATAAAGGAATTTCCATGTATTTTCTAAAGCACTTTTTGTGAAAGAAATTCATGAAAAATTTCAGATCATTGTAGACTCATTATAGACCAAACCATTATATCACTTAACTTCATTTCTGTTTTAAATAATAACGGACCCTTATAAGATATAATTTAAATTCTTAACTAATTATTTATACAGGATGATTGTACTTGACGAACAATCTATTGATTTTTATTTTTTTAATTAACAGCTAAAAAATAGTCATACCCACAAAGTTTTTCCTTAGAATTTTCTATTAAGTTGAGAACTGAGAGATTTAGAACTATAAAAGCAGGTACATAACCTTCCATTTAGGTTAAGCTTAATTTACGTAAAATTGGTACAGTCATAATTCTCTTTATTAATTGATTTATAATTTTAATTAAACAATTTTAACAAAAATTAAAGGTTATCTACGATGTAATAACTTAAAATTTATTTTTTATAATTTAAATGGAGTTAAATTTATTCAATATTTGAATTTGAATACAACACCATTTGGTCGTGTCCAAATACATAACTGTGTGCGAAAAGGCACTTGTTATCACATACTTGACGATTAACGACAATCTGTAAACAAAATGTGTTTTATATATATATTAGCTAAAACAAAATGGATTGTAGTTAATTAAAGTTAAGGTTCCCCAACGGATCTCATTTATTAGCGGGCAATCCTGATGACTGGTGGCCAGGAAGCTTAGAGGACCTTTACGGCCCTGTGGCTGTGACCACCGTGGAAGGGACTGCTCGAGGTGGACTGGAACAGCCTACTTTAGATGCTTATAGGAGGGTGTAGCCGGCTCCTTGATATGGTATTCAATTACTTTTATAGTAAATAGTAACTTATAATATGAATCACATCATATTGCAAAATGCGTAGAGATTTATAATAAAGACTACACCAAAATGTACAATCTAAAGTGTTTGAAAATTATAGAACAAAACTAATTTTAGGGGATTTATCGCCTTTATTTTCATGAACTCGTGCAACGTTTCAAAACTTATTTATTGAACAAATTTAATGAATGCAACTAAATCCGTAAAAATAAATATTTTTTTAGGCACCTGCTCTCTCGCGTATGGGTTTCGATCAAATCATTTTGATCTGATCGATCGTAATCGATACAGACCTATTTAATACATCCTCAATTTAGTAAGTCTTTTTTAAAATTGCATAACTTATATAAATTACATATATTGTATTAGTTATTCTTCTTTAACATTTTAAAACATATATCATAATTTGTTTGCTTTGTGTATAAAAATATGATCTAAAAATGTCATTTCTCAGCCGAAAGTTTTCTATTTATTTGGGATAAAATGTACCAAATAGGGAATATAAGACCACAGCGTAGAATAAGAAAGTACAGTAATCGATATTGCAATAAAAAGTGAATATTTATTTTTACTCTTTTTTAGTTGCCGAATTAATGTTATATTAAAATCAAAGCTGCATTCGTTCTACGCACCAAGAGGTGAAGTGGCCTTAATGAATCACTAAGCTCTAATATTCATTTATATTTTGTAATAAGCGCAAAAAATATTGAGCTGTAGTTCAAAAATTTACAAATTCTAATATTTTACAGTTATATCTTACTTTAATTTTCTCATGATAGTCTTTCCCTCTCCATTGTTCTTTCGCCTCTTATACCTAATAAATGTTGCAAAACAAACCTTAATTCAATAATATTCGCAATGGTAAAACACAAGGGTAAGCTGTATAAGTATTAAAAACATAACCGTGAAGTTCGTAACTCGAAGCAGCTTGGAAAGCTTAACCTAACTTTATTATCCGGCTAGCGTACTTTAGGTTGATTACTTTATTGGATGTTATTAACCATTTTAAAGACTAATAATTTTGTGAGATTTGTAAAGCTAAAATAACTAATTTTTGTTTGTTTCGTGATATTGCAATTGAAGTTAACCATGTTACAAAACCTATTCTGTATTTAAATTAATCTTGTTTCAATTTAATTCGATATAAAGCTCATTTAATAACGCTCTATAATATTAACCCTACATTGTTATGTATGGTATTAATGCAATGTAAGCAATGAACATACAAGTAACTTTCTTTAATAAATATATAACTTAAATGACTTGAAAAAATCGATCCATATTACAATCGTTCTGATGCACTCGATACGGTCCAAGCTCCCTAATGGATAGGGGTGTATTAGGGGAGGCCTATGTCCAGCAGTGGACTATCACAGGCTGATGATGATGATGATGCCTTCGGCGATGTTAGCCCTTAGTCAAAATGTCCACCACTGTAACCTAAATTATTTAAACTTCAAATAACTAAGCTGTAACTTGTACATATAATCTACATTAAACTGATTAAGTAATTATGGTATAAAACTTCATAAGAGTATATAATGTACTTGTTCAGTGAGCTTCGTAGGCGAAAATTAAATTTTTTTGCATATATTTTTAATAACACTTGAAACAAAAAAGGTGTTTTGATTTTAGAGTCGTATTTTTAATATTTCAATATATATTTCAAAATAATAAGACCATAGTTTAGTCCAAAGTCGGAGCCATAGGAGCGACGAACATAATTAAATATAAACTAATTTTCAGCCAGCGTTTTAATCCAATAAGGGTCTGATTTTAAACGACATCAATTCATTTCTGTTATTTACGCCAATACTATACATGACGGCTAAAATAAATTAAAGTTTAATTACTTTTCAAGGATACTCCTCGTTTTAGACCCTTTCCAGCATCCTTGAACACGGGGCCAATATTGGACGTGTTAAATTATTTTTATATTATAATATGTTAGTAGGTTAAAAATTGTAACTGAAAATGTATTTTATAGTTTATTTTCAATCTTGCGTTATAATAATAGTGTACATATAAATATCAACGTTTACTAAGAAAAAAATATCTGTAAATGTGCACCGCATATTAAATCTCTGATACATCTTACGTTATTGATTTTATCTTAATATCGTGTATGACAAGTTTTAGGCAAACATAATGAAGGATTTATTAAAGGTTTATAAAAAACTTTTACAATTACAAATACAGTACTGGTTTAAATGAGCTTCGAATTTTCTTTTTTGTAGTTTTCAACAACGTTTACCTTCAAATGGATATTTTAGGCTATTCTTAAGATATAGCTAAGAGATAACAAAAATAGCAAGTATAAGCGCTAATAATACAAATTACAATTTTCTAGGAATGTCTATTATACTTATTGAACTCTCCTAAAGGTTGTAAAAATATATTATATGTGAACGTTACTAATTAAAGGGCATAAGCAAAAAGGTCTTTTCATAATTAGCACGGTCATAATGAAAAGTTAAATAACTGTCTCGGTGCCATCCATGCGTATATTCTATTTCTCTCTCGCCTGTTTCTCTTTGTATGTGTTTCACTATCTTTTAGATATTCATTTAGAAGTTATTAACCTGAAACACATTTCAATTGCAATAAATATGAGATAAAACTATTAAAACCAGTTAATATGTATACTTGCTCCAATTAATATATTCTAAACAAAAATATATTAGTTATTATTAAGAATACACTGTTAACACTTTCGCGCAATTTTTTGTCCTTCTTACCGAATTGGTTACGCAATAATCTTCCTTACGTTTTTTACTATCCAATCCTTTCACTGAACTCTTTTTCCTTTAGCCTACTTCGAGAAGAAAGAGGGAAAGGTGAAACTTCGTGAGGCGGTCGGCGAGGCACCGCAGTCGAACAATTGCTTTCGGTTCCTGCAACGCATCATATCTCGTTAAGTCACGCGATGCGAATGGCCCAACGCTCCGTTATAATGGTTTTCGCTTACCGCGAACCCAACCGCATCAACGCAGACGCCTGCAGCTTGCGCCATCAGACGGTGTTTTCACTTCCTTATCGCATTTCCAATCCGGCTTCAGAACCCGTTGTCCGGGCGGATTACGCATAGTCCTTCGAACCGCATCCTCCTTCTGGTCTAAATAGGATCTACCATATGCCGTCACTCAAGCATTGGTCGAATCAAATTAGCGGGAAACTTGAAGTGACACGCGCCGCCAACCAAGCGCTATAATTTATGCAACTATCTTTTATTTTTTTTATTCAAAATAATTATTGCGGGTATAGTACGGTTTATATTTATTACATTTGCAAAGTGCCCGGTGTGGGCCGGATGAGAATACTTGAGGATCGGAAGCGGTGGCAAGCATTGGGGGACGCCTATGTCCAGCAATGGACTGACACAGGCCGATGATGATGATGATAATGGCTGTCGCCATGTAATGTACGTAGATGTTTTGAATAAGCCGATTACAACCGCTTACAAGATACCTTTTATTTTGTAATTGGTTGTAATCGAAATTAGATCTTAGCAAAAATTAAAGGGCTAGTTATATTAATTTCACCATTAATATTTGATATGTATTTGTATGTATGTGTCTGGGGACGCGGGGGTGACCCAACCATGTCAACCAAAAAAGCGGGACATGACCTTGTGTCCCTGTTTCTATTGAGGGCTCAGCCATTTCGACAATTCATTAAGGGGATAAACAAGAGGAATAGTGGAATGCTGGATAATCAAGTCGGCATTATTTAAGTAATTTAATTTTCTATTTCTTCAATCTTCATTATTTACTAGTTTTATATTTCTCATTCACTCACAATGGACTTGTCAAGCAAGCAAATTTTCACGGAGTTCAAAAACGACCTGTGGCAAACAAATGTACCAGTACTAGCATACCATTCATTAGCATGCATTAACTGTTCTTTGTCCCTCAAGAGATATAGTCGCAATATGGCCAGTTTTGGAGCCAAACATAGCCTACCATTCTTTTACAACACTCCGTGAACGAACAATTTCTGTTGGCTTTAACTCATTTTCGAACACCCAAACTCGTGACTGCTTTTTCGGATTCCTACGCGTAGGTATATCCATGATTATCGCGTCGCGTAGGTATATGGACATGATAGACGTCACTATACAGCATTTGAGGATCATGCGTGCAATATTTTGAGAGTTCTGACGCACCAAGTAAACGCAAGCTGCTTTTTGTTCTTCACAGAGCGATATCGTGTAATTTTTTAATAATACTTTTAGTATTATTAAAAAATTAAACCTTTTTGGAGATAGATATAAAGTTTTAACTAGCAAATAACGCTACATGCAATGTGGTGAAAGTATTAAAACACTTGAGTCTGCAGTTAGTTCTCATTATAAATACTCATTAACATAATTTTCGATTATTCAACTTATAAAAGTCACATCTTTTATTTGAAACGTAACTCTCAAAGGGTTGTTCACTTCACTCGCGCGTTTGGAGAACTGGAATCTTTTAATACATACGTACGTTTGTTCCATACATAAAAATTACTCAAAATAATTTTCTTTATGTGACATACCAACCTCAGTACCATATAATGAAAGTATACAGAATAAGCCCTAAGTGCATGGAATATCTAAGTTTCAATTTGGTTGTTCATAAAAGATCTGTCAACTATAAAGATAAAAAATACAGATGTGTTCGAAGCTCCTCCTTTTTGATAAAATACTCTGCGATACTAAAGATACGAATATTCTTTTTGGATTATTAACAATATATAATAAATAAAATTTCGGACAATAAATATTTAACTGTTTTTGAATTTTAAATATTTTATCAGTCTATACTATAAACATTACTTGTGATTTTATACAAGTTTGTCAGTTCTATTGAATCCTAAAGAAGTAAATATATTATAAGATAAATGTGAGAAAATTTCCACATAAACTATAAAAACTTGACCGTAGTGCTATTATTCCGTTTTCTCTTAAGAGTAATAATAAACCCTGATATAAACCACCATCCTGTACTTTGCGCATGTGATTTTATATAAAAATGGAGAAGATATGAAGTCTTCCAATAGTTACTTTTATTGATTTTATGATAAACATGTACCTTTGTTCAAAGTGCGCATACAACCATACTTAATTAAATGTAATTTAAAATAATAAATATATGTGAATATACAAAAAAAAATCCCGCAGAGTATCTTCGGTCAGTTTTTTATTAATTACTTACAACTACTTCTTCATTATTGAAAAAATGATATATTTTTCAATAATTTGACTTCTACTATGACTTCAATTCGTCTTTTCCAAGTTTGCCTTTAGTTAGGAACTTTATAAGACTTCTTCTGCTAGATACTCTTGATTTTGAACCCATATCTTTTTAGTAATAAATTAGCTCCTATAATCGCAAATTTGAACCACCTTGTTACAAACGATTGTGCAGCATCGTATAACATTGAACTTATTGATTGAAATGAAATCAGCCTATATTTCTCAAAGATGATACAGTTTTTAGTGATAAAATAATATAACAAATCAGCACAATAAGTTTTAAGTTCATCCATATAAAAAAACCTCTATAATATTGTTATTAATATTACAAAGAGATAAATAACACGTTTTAATTTAATTTATCATAATGTTACCATATACATATAAGTATATATGTATATGTAGTATAACTGCCTCCGTTGCATTGTGGTATAGGCATGTGTTTTAGAAACCGGAGGTCGTAGGTTCGAAATGCGGGGACTCAACAAATTTTCATTATCTATTCCTAGTTGGCGAGAGCCATTTGGAGCGATTACCCAATTGTCTGAAAAGTACGATGATCCATGCGTCGAATGGGCATTTAAAAAGTTAGTACCGCCAACATCAACCCGCATTGGACCAGCGTGGTGAAATACAATTCAAAACCCCCTAATGGTAAAGGGTCTATTAGGGAGGCCTATGTCCAGCAGTGGACCATCACAGGTTGATGATTTATACATATAAGTAGAAAAATCCCGCAGTTAGCATGCAAACAATAAATAAAAGGGTTATATAAATCTACGTCGAGCTGAAGATTTTCTTTTTAAAGTAAATATATTTAAAATCCTTTATTTTGTAATTAAAATAACGTCATTTTGTTAAAATAAATACTCGAGGCTTATCAGAATCTTTGGCTGGCAAAAATCGCGACCCGAGTCGTAAAACAGCTGGATTTATTCCCTTATATTGCAAATGGTGGCTTAACCTCAAAGATCAGCTATCTATCAAAACAATGGTGACCGGTGGTAGGTCCCCGGTTTACAGGAGGCCGTCTGGGTGGGTACCACCGCGGTGCCTATTTCTGCCGCGAAGCAGTAGTGTGAAAACACTACTGTGTTCCGGTTTGAAGGGCCCAACTAGCGCTATTTACTGGGTAAACGAGACTTAACGTCCTATGTCTCACGGTAGGCAGTGCGTTGGCGATACCACTAGTATTACCAATGTCTATGGGTGTCGGTGATCACTTCCCATCAGGTGACTGCTCCTCTGCCTTCGTATGCCATAAAAAAAAAAACAATGATAAATATAACAGTGAATATCTGAACAATAACCTGTAATAGGTTTCTTTTAGGCGAAAGTTAATGATTTCAAATAAACACCAAAATAGTAAATAATCCATGCTTCCGAATAATCCAAGCTCTGTTGTCAAGACCATCTTCGGCTTTCACTATAAAATGTCAGTGCCTTCGAATTGACTGACATTTATTCATAAAAACTGCAAGGATAGATTAATATTGTGTATATTTAATGGCAGCTTTTTACAAAACAAGGTAAGCATTTCATCAGATATTTAATATGAAGAAGCGAAGACAATGAGAGAGAAGTTTCCACATCTGCAATTAGTTAAGTAAGTTGCTTGGTCCCGCTGTTCCTTCGCGGCACTATGCAACTTTATTTCACACAAGTAACAGTTTATAGCTGCGATAGTTTGTTCTAGTTCTAATGTCTTCTCTAACCACCTTCTATAAACAGTAGCTAGATCACAACAATTCGTATTTTCCAAATTAGGAATACTTGCAGCGGAGAATGTAAAATTTTTAAGACAGTACAAAGTGAATTTGTACAGTTAATTATTTTACATCCAGCTTACAAAATCTCCCACTGCGTTACAACTACCATATTTACTTAGGAAAGGTTTAAAATACGCATAAGAATTTTATATTTTAGTTAATGTTTTGATCTAAGGAGGTAATATTAGTTATTCCTAAAACTATTACAAGGATTAAACAAATTGTCTAGGTGATTTACGTAACGTAAAAAAATTGTACCATAGCAAAAAAATTGCAAACACATTTTCATGTTTCAGTGCACATTTCGTGCGGGACAGCGATAATTCTAAAATGCTTGTAGCATCGGAATGCAAAGTTTTATTTAAGACTGAAAGAAACTTACTTAAAATTCTTATGTTCTTATAAAGTTTTGAATTTAAAAAGAATTTGGAAATTGATTTTAGTTTTATATTTCAAGATGATAGCAAAAACAACTAGTTTTCAGGCCACATGGTATGGTACTCGGAAATACGAATGACATGAATTTGTATTTGAACTATACTTATGAAATGAAGTATATCTTTTTTTACGAAAACCTCATAAATGTTTAGGTAACAAACATTGCATGATGGTCATGACGGGGGCTTCTCGCGAACTCCGTGTTAGATGAAGCTTACTATAGAGATGAGTCTGGAAGCATAACTTCAAGGATTAAAAAAAAAGTTGCTATTATATCCTTTGTTCACATTTATTTTGAGTCTAATTTAGCTAAATTTATATCTCTTTAGATGGTATATTTATAATGTACTCAAAATTTTTTCTCAGAGATATAAATATATGTGTTTATCCTAAAGGCCTATAGGCCTCTCGCACTTCTCCATTAGCCGGTTTTTGGACCGTATCACACCACACTGGTCCCATGCAGGTTAGTGAGCGGACCGACTTTTTACATGCCCCTCCGACGCATGGGTACATTAAATTAAATAAGAATTAAAAAAAATTGTCTTTAACAAATTAGATTTTTTCTTTTTCTTATGGTGCCCTCTAATTAATTGTAGGAATTTGAAATAATGATAGTGTAAAGATAGTACGATTTTTCTTGTTACTTAATTAAATACGAGACACGATTTTTAATTGAGATCTTTGCACATCTTATTTAATTCCAAAACGATGCTTACTTAAAAAACATGTCTCGTATTTTGTGTCGTAAAATTCACGATTTCTTGAGAATTGTAAAAACATTTTCCCTTAATGTAGAATTTAAATAAATTTTAAGCTTTATTTTCGTGTTTTTTGTGTTCCCTCGCTTAATTCGAACTAATTGTCTTGTTTATTGACTATTAGATAAAGGCAACTACAAGAACAATCGATTGTGTGTATCAATAATATTTTTTTTAGATAACTAAATCAGGTTTAAAATAATAAAATCGACGCCTTGTTTATATATCTAAAGGTTGGTATCGTGGTTGATCAATTCCATTATCTATTTCAATTTACTATATAAAGCTTGGAATTCTAGAAATCTGGTAGCAATTATTGCAGCTTACATAATATAGGTTTATTATATAACTAGCTGTTAGCCCGCGACTTCACACGCTATTTCAGAGATTAGTCAGAACAAACAGACAGACAAAAACAAGTGAAATATTGAGAAAAAAAATGACTGACTTCACTCATTGCATAACTATTTTGTGCAATATAAGCGGTTAACAACTTTTATAACTATGATGTCTTTTAAGGTATTCATTAAATCAAAATATCATGTATGTCATAATCAACCAAAATTCATGAAATTTAAATGCATTTTTTTATTAAACTATAATATTTTGAAGGCTTTTAATATCGACGATTTTATTAAAATGTAACACTAAAATTGGTTATTGTAAGCTATTTTTCAAAATTGTCTTTCACAGACCTTGTGGAAATAAATTGTACGCTTACTACATTCTTTAGTTATCTTTTAGGTTTTGCTCGTTTCAATTTATTCCTAGATTTGACTTTGACGCCTAACTTTCACAATTATATCGTTCTAGTCTTATCCTCTTAAATATGTATTGAACTTCTACCAATAAAAGAAGACCATATGAGGTAAAGTTTTTAAAAAATATCGACCGACTTGAAACGTACCGAATTTCTGCAATTTCAAAAAGAAGAATTAAGCCGGAACTTTTTTGTATATGGTACTCATTATTGTTCCATTGGTCTGTTGTTCTTCTTTTCAATAACCTCTACATTGAATTACAAACTGCAACACCTTAAGATGACATAAAGTATTTTGGTGCATAATTTTAACCATTGTTTTAAGAATAACTCATACATTTAATATTAACATTTTGATTTCAATTAGAACTATTCAAACTAATTAAAGATCAAGTTTTAGTTAACTTAAAGTTATTCATTTAAGAAAAATCATTATTTGTGTACATAAGACATTTGACGTAATGAATACCTAAAGTTCAGAGATTTGAAATCGGCAGCATAAACGCATCAATTTCCTGGAGTGCGTAGTTAACGCTTATCGGTCGGTCTTATTTTTTTTAATTTTGCAGAAACGTCGACAACGTTTTCTATATTAACCACTGAGTTTTAAATCACTAATATCTTTTCAGGTATAAATTCAATAAAGTGTAAAAGATAAAAAGTTAATTTTGCATAGGTCGAATACAGGATTAAAATTATTTTATTAAAAATTAAAATCTGGTAATCCGCTTATGCTGGAAACAATAGCCTGACATCTCGTCCTGACCACGGCCGCTGGAAAGTGTTACATTTACCTTCATTTTAAATTTCGACGTTAAACGTCGGGTAAATAAACAGGATAAAATCCTAAAGTCCTTTCATTCAATATCTTTTAGGTATTCATCAATCTTATATTTTATGGCATAGAATTGAATTTAAAAATTTAAATGGGTTAACTTTCGTGTAAACTTGCACTATATTATATTAAATGAGCTGTGTCTATACCTCATAGAAAATTTTAAAAATGTTTCCATTATAGTGCTAATTATGGGTTATTCTTAAAATATATATATACGCTATCGCGGACGCGTGTTTATTATGACAGTAGAAACGAAATATATATATTTTCTTAATAGATTAAAAGAATTGTGTATTTTGTATATGAGCTATAACATAGACGGCCAAGAAGGGAAAATAAAGTATATTAAATTAAACAACATGATATGAATTGATAAATGTACAAATATATAAACAGATGTCTAATCATATTTAAGAGAATATTAATTTTAGTTAAACGTTATTATATTAATATAATGTTGTTAGTACAAATTTATTCATTCTAAGTAATAAAAGGAAAGTTATAAGAATTATAAATATTTATAGCTAAGGATAAGCCAAATTAGGGGTTTATTCACCTTAGAAAGTTAAACATTGGACATCAAAATGTATTAATTTGTTAAATCGGGTTCTCAATTTGAAACCATTCTTGTAGCTAATTAATAAAATGACCTTGAAACATTGCTTTCTCTCGTCCCCTAAATCAGTCTTATTCAGGCGTTTAATATCAATTGTAGCTGATTGTTTACTCATAATTAATTAAAGCTGTCAATGCCTAAATTAAAGCAATAACTTGTAGCTCAGATTGCTATAATAATATTCTGTTATTGTTAAATGTATTTCATTTTACTATTCTCTCCAGTTACAAGTTAAAATTAACAAGTAGTTTTTAAAATTAAGCGTAAAAAGCAAATTACATTTATACATATATTTATCAACATCTTGATAGTCCGCTGGCTGGCAAGACCTCCTAATACCCCTATCCAGAGCTCAAAACGATAGGGAGGCTGAGACACATTGACTATTTGCAGAAAAAGGCCTGGATGCTAAAGGCATTTTCTTACGCAGAAAAGCATTCCAAAGGAGGTGCTGTACTTTTTCACGCCAACTAAAATGACGTGCTGAGTGGCCGAACACACCAGGGTCGCCGAAAACTGTCAAAAATTCCACGGCCGTAGCTAAAGCGATACCAGAAAGGTACAACCGTATGTTTTCTAGTTTGTATACTGGTCAATCCGTCTTTATATTCCTGCTGCTGTATTCTGCAAATGGCAAAATAAGATCAAGGTGTACAAAAACTGCCCAGGTAGTATTGTTTTACTAACAACGTTGACTGCGCTTGATAAAGTATATCGGACCAACATTGCAATTAAGATATATGATAAAGTAACTAAAAGAAGAGATTATCGGGCTGCTGTTTGGATAGTATATCCAAACGCAGCAGCAGATTATCTTTATGCGAAGTTTGCATATCAGTGTTATATTTTAGAGTATTAATTATAAATATAACTAGGAAAGTTGTCCTCTACGACCTTTGACAACGGCAATGGCAGGGGCAATATCAACTTAGCGCTGCCTACCGTGAGACGTGGTAACGTTTACCCAGGAAATGCGCTGGCTACGATGCCTCTCAACACGCTAGTGTTTTCACACTACCGCTTAGCGACAGAAATAGGCACCGCGGTGGTAAAATTTTAATGGAATTGAATAGAATTTAATTTTTATTTATAATAGAAAAAAAAATTGTAATAGGCTTTGCTATTAAACTTGAAAAGTAAATATTTTGGTATGTACGTACGTCTTCTTTCTTTTATATTGCCTCACAAGGCGAATTCGTAAACGAAGATTTCGCACGCTATTTTTTACTTAATCACGCCCTAGACGGTCCTCAATTAAGTCTCAACAAAAAAAGTAATATTGGAATAAAATTAATACAGAAATTAAACTTTTCATTTCTATGTGATTATGTATGTAACAATCGGGAATTTATTATTGAATTTCATGTTTTGGAATATATAAATTTTTGTATATTATGAAACAAGAGAAATTTAACAAAAATATAACCGGCTTCAAAAAGTATACAACCATATTACGTAATATAAGCGGGTAACACGAGCTCTCAGCAATAATCTACCTCGCGATTTCTACCCCTGCGTTCTAAATCTGTAACATTTTTTTATGTATTCATTTAATTAATACGTGATATATGGCAAGTTTAATCCATATGGAATGAAGAATTTTATTATACATTATAATAAAGGATTTATTTATTGCTTTAACTATTATGTATATGAATTTTCAACATATTATTTTTAATGAGTTTCAATAAGGGCTTAATGAAATTTTTAGCAATGCTTGACATTAAAATAGTTATTGTGGGTTATCCTTAAAACATTATGCGCTTGAGGAATTAATTATAGGCTAATAGCTGTGTCTTTCTTCTTTCATCAATACCCGAAACTTTGTCCGCGTGGGATCGAAGAAATGGCTCGAGATGTATTAAAAAATACTGCCAAGTATAATATTAATAGGGTGATTTCTTTTTTGTGTCTATCATAGGCAAAAAGTTTCAAAGCATAAGCTTCGAAGATGATGAATTAACACATTGAAAAGTCTATGTGTAAATTTGCGTAAATCCCAATGTGACTACCTAGTTAACCGTACAGTTTGAAACTACAAATGGCTAAAAAAGCCACTCACAGCTCGTTTCAAGTATATTGTATCGTTTCATCTCCAACAGATACAGTTGACAAATAAACTTTCATCCCCTATTTCAACCCTTTCCACGACTTGTATCGCAAAAATAAATAGCCTATGTCCTTTCTTGAAGTCTATTTTAAGTATGTACCAAATTTTATCGTACTGAGATCGGTTCAATGGTTTAGACAATAAAGACAGACAGACAGGCAGACAGACAGAGTAACTTTTACATTTATAATACTAGTATCAATTTTAAGAAGTATAATTAGGTAAAAATTTCTTTAAGTCTATCTTTTAAGGTTTAGACAAGGTTTGCAATTTAATCGCTTTAGGTTGTATATTTAGTGCTGTATTTTTTTAATATATACTAACTACTAATCATAAAATTATTTAAAAATGGAACCAAATGTCAGCTAATACCCCTCGTTGAAAAAAAGGAACAAAATCGGAGCACAATGAGCGGAACCGCGAGGTAGCATTTATTAACTTCCTTCTATTGGTTTTAAAGTTGGCCATCTCTTTTTCTTATAATTTAACTATTTGGTACTTATACTAGGGATAAAATTAGTATTAGAAATATAATAAAACATTATTTTTCAATCTGCGGATGGATTCTGACAAAATAAAAAAAACGCAGCCGTTTCCTTCTAGGTAAGTGCATTAGATAGTTCTACCGAACTTATTACTGTACTACTAGATACCTGATTATAAATTTGTATAATCAGAGTTACCCTTAAGTTCCTAAATATAAATTGTAAGCCTATTGTCATTAATATTAAAAGATTATATCAAGTATTAATTTATTTATTTATTTACACTTTATGTACAATTTTTATCTTCAACGTTATATTAATGCCGTTTTTATGACTTTACTGTTTATTTTATACGTAGACCTCGATGTAATACCATCAAAGAGTTCGAATATTTATTACATTGGTGGCTTTGACAAATTTAAAAGAAACCCTTTTCATCTTGTCAAGAACACAAATTGTGAAAGATATATCAAAGTCCAAAATTATCTGAAATCTTCGATTCTGAGCAATATTTAAATATGTTCTTACAACATTAATACAATGTTGAATAGATTTAAATATGTAAACTTAATATTTTGAAAATTTATTGAATGAAAGTTTGTTTGGCATTACTTAAAACGAAATTAGTTTTTTCGTAGAAGGTTTGAAAACTTCTGACTTAGATAGTTTTTTAAATTAATTTCAATCTTTACATGCTTCAGAATCTATTTAAATGTTTGAAATAACAGTTATTTAACTTCGTTAACTTCTGACTTAAATTGAATGCAACAAACTTGAATGGAACTAATTTGATTAGTAAATATTGTTATAGTTTATGAGCTATGGTGTTCGTGAAAATATATTTATAATATCAAATGTTTGTTATGATAACACATTGCTCTGTATCTCTATCTTGTTCATTTATTACAATTAATAATCTCTTTTGTGGCATATTGAAAGAACCTTTAAATCGAGCATAGTGGGATCGAATCGTAGGTTACAAGTTTCACAATGTTGATGTGTCCGTGTTTAATACTTACATTTAGAAATGTGAGATGATAGATAAACCTTATACGGGATCTCAGCTTTAAGTAGATAAAACGATATTCATTCATTGATGACTTGTGAAATAGTCTAACATCAAAATTGTCCAAAGAATACGTGAAATATCTTGTAGTTGTTTAAATTAGTTGTTAGTCGCATTGCTACAAAAATGAATAATGAAGTAATCAGGCTAAAGAATGTAACCTTTATATAAAATTAATACATACTTATTCATATATAAGTTCATGAAGGTATAAACAATATGAAGAGTGCGATCCTACTAATGACGATTTAATGAGAGACATAATATTTGAAGTAACGTCGCTCAGACAGTTAATGAACTTTATATCTCATATAAAACGTCGTGAATTCTAAAAGCTAATTTTAAATTTTATTGTCAAATTTTCTGACTTTATAAATATCGCTGCATCGAGATAATTTAAAATAGTACAGACTTATTCTTTAAGATTTTAACTGTAAATGCAGATATATAAATTCTGTCCTATTACTTTGTAACATATAATACACAGTTGTAACTTTATTCCTTTGATGATAAAGCAACTGAAAACAAACACGATAAAGTGACAAAGTTTAATGGCTACTAGGTAAAAGCTCTTTAGCTATTTTGTTAACTATTGTTATTTTTCTTATAAATTCAATGCCAAACAGCACTTAGGTAATTTGACTTGAATAATTTTTATCGGAAATGTGCGCACCATTCCCACCTGGCGAGGCAGGATTATGTCCGACTACCCCAGCCAAAACCACATAATTTCCTTGGTAAAATGTGTACGGATCTTTCGTAGTCTTCTACGACCATACCAGCGTTAGCTACTAACGGCTTACTTCACCTATGGGTACGTCCAAGCATGTATTTCCTTTGTCATCATTTGTCTGCCTCGTACATAGTTTCATATAATGTTTTAAAGTAAAATTATTCTCCTATAATAAATAACAAAAACAAAACATTTTTTTTACCTTCGACAATATTGCCTTTTTTTCGTAGGTAGGTGTTAAATAAGTATAGATGTATTTGTTAACTGCTCTAAGAATTGTAATTTAATTTAATTTGTTTTAGAACTTTTCCAATTTAGTGGTTTATAGTTTATTAAATATTGATTTACCTGAATATTAAATATTAACATATGATCATAACCACCTGGCCAATCACTTGCACAACCTTTTATCCAAGTCAAAACAATCCCAATTGTCTGAAGTGCTGTCCATCCAGAAAAATTGGGCAAATATCTCCAAGCGTTTGATGATCTCAGGGCCAGATCACCAATACATCGACTAAACACAGTGGCCAAAATGACGAAGAGATGCGTTTATTCCGGGATCATTTTGACGTCCAGGTCCTTTTCACCAGCATAAAGGCGTTTCAGACAATTGATCGAAACTCGGAATCGGCGAAAGGCACTCATAGTCTCCGGTATGCCTGAGCAAGAGGATGAAGACTGTATCCAATCTATTTTAAACCCAGTAAACTGCATCATCGGCTCTTACTTGTAGATTCTATTGACATTGATATGAAACTGACCGTCTGGAGTCAAAAGCTAAGTTTAGGGTCCGCAGTATGTCTTAAAAGTTCATGACTCGTGCCAGAAAAGCTTGGTTTATGAATTCTCGGCTACTTTTGGTATGCGCTCTGTCTGGACGATCAATGAAGCTTTAGTTGTCCGAACCAGATCCGCCCATGCGTTTACGGAAGACGAACTAAACAGCAAAAAATATTCCAAAGTTTTCGGTTAACGCATAAAATGTTAGTAAACTATAAAAGAAAAAGCTCATTAATATTGTGAAATTTTATATTGTGGATTTGTCAGTATTTTGAAGCTATATATCAACTATATAAATGTAAAATAATAATATAACCCATTGATTTTAAATTTATTTTCATCTTTACGATAATCTGCAATTGACTATCAAGACACAGTAGATGAGATATCAGGCACAATTCATAAATTTAACGAGGCCTAGACGCTATTAGAGTGTGGTCACTGAAGTTCGGTTTAACTGTCAATCCAACAAAGTGCTAGGCATATGATTGTTGAAAACCATCGCATTTTAAGTAAATTGGACCTACCAAAACTCCCACCAATCAAATTTGACTGCCAGAATATTCCTTTTGGTGACAGTGTTAAGGACCTCGGACTGATGATTGACTCCACACTCACTTAGAAACAACAAATAGCATGTATTTTTTAAAGAGTTACAAGCATTCTGAGATCTCTCTATCGTCTGAAAAACATGCTTCCTATAGAAACAAAAATAACGCTCGAGCAGTCCTTAATTTTCCCTTTGATCGACCACTGTGACGTGTGCAACTTTGATCCAAATGCAGATCGACTCAATAAACTCGACCGGCTTCTAAATAACTACATTATATTCGTATTCAATATTTGTATATATGACCATGTGTCGTCGTACCGATCCTCCGAACTCCGGTGGCTAGCAATTCGTCATCGTCGATCGTTAAGGGGCACTTAACACTCTTTTTTCTTTACTCGTATCATCCTCTTCTCCGACTTATTTGCTGTCTTATTTCCAATACCTCAAAGACGTTTTTGTATATTTAATTGTGCAAAAAGGATTGTACACCTACCAAAATAATCTCTATGTCACCCGCTGGTTGACTGGGAGAAAACGTCTTTGCTATAAGTTTGCCATTGTACTAGTTCTGTAGAAAAACAGTGAATAAAGTCATCATCATTATCATCATCAGCCTCTGATAGTCCACTACTGGACAGGGCTCCGCTTGTACACCCCTATCCATTAGGTGGTTTTTAGACCGTATCGCACCACGCTGGTCAAATGCGGATTGGTGGGTGGGCAAACTTTTTACATACCCATTCGACGCATGGATCATCTTACTTTTCAGACAATTGGGTGATCAGCCCAAATAGCCCTGATAAACTAGGAAAGGGCAATGCAAATTTTTTTGAGTCCTCGCAAGATTTGTACCCATGACCTCCGGTTTCTAAAGCATACGCCCATACCACTAGGCTACGGAAGCAGTTAATTAAGTAAATAAATGTATTTAACTAATAACAAAGAAGTAACTATAAAACAGTCCCATGACCTTACAACAACTTCTTTCTGTTCAAATCTGCGAAATGGTCAATACGTGATGTAAAGTTTAATAACAACTATGAGCTAGAATTGTGAGTGGTTTTACTTTGCCGGAATATTATGCCTTACTCATATTCATATTTCTCTTGCGAATGTGTCAAGATAACGCAATAGCTCTAGTAAAGACGTGCTGAGGCATTTATGTGTTTCAGAAAAAAAATTGCATGGCTTTAGGAAGTAACTGGCGTGTGATATCTCAACATAAAAGATGTTTTTGGGTAAAATAATGTATCTATGTACTTTATTAGCGTGTTTCTATTTTAAATGAAATATAATATACCTTATTTACTCTATTTGAAGCGTATGTTGTTGTTATAATTATGTTACCTTTTCGCTCTGCTTCTAATGGACTAATATAATTAGGAATAAAACTTCGTCAGCAAATATAAAATCCCTGTAAATTTTTAAAACTCTGCTTAGTTCTAGAAATCTCAGATAGGGTCCCAAAACCGTAAATATTATAAACAAGAATATCGGTTTTACTGATAGTTATACATTTACAGATACATTTCACTTTAACGATTAACAACCTGAAGCTAAGCAGGACGATAAATGTACTTATGTGTATTTCATTTGTTTTGTGAATTTTCAAGAACTTTTTCTGTTTTGAATCGATATGAAAGTTTGTTATCACATCTATTTAATTTTTTCTCAGCTTACTTATTGTAGTCGTGTAAAAGTAACGAAAATACATAATTAATATATAAAACATTTTTGCAGAATGATTTAGTAAATTAGAATTGTTGTTTTATTTAAAAATATGTCTTTTGAGGCAAAGTCATAGATTTCTGATAGAAAAACACAGCCAACAAAATCATCGATTTCCATAACCTTAGAAATATTATAGCATTTCTCAACGAAATCAAACCTAAGAGCCTAAAACATTAAAATGCGGTAAAACTGCAACTCTTACAGCTTCTCCATATAAGAATGATTTCGTTTGAGATTTGAAAAAAAAAAATAGATGAGAAGACTGAAATCTTGAAATAAAAAAAAAAACAAAAAAGGCTAAAAAAGCGGCATGGATACTAGTTTATGAAAGAAAATAAAATTGATTTTTGTCGCATATATTTCCGGTACCTTCAGTACACTGAAGGTACTCAGTATACTGAAGAATAGGTTACTTATAGCCTATTATATGCCATGGCTGGGACTATAATTCGTGTGCAGGTGTAGATGATTACAATTTGATTTTTAATAAACCATTCAAGTTTTATATTATTATGTTCTATCCCTTAAGTATCTCATCTTCCCCCGTGTGTATGACGTAAATGTACTGAGTCACTCACTAATTAAATATGTACAATAGAAATACATATTTATTATTAGTTAAACTGCAACGAGTCTCAGTATACTGTCCAGTCTATCGGTACCTTTTGACAACAAGGTATAAGATAGACTTTGATACTTAACCACACAAGGCCAAGTTGGTAAGTGTCCAGATACAAATAAATTAACAGCCTAAAGCAACTTTGGAGGCTAAGATCTGGCATTCTAGGTTTACTTGCATAAAAACTCACACTTAACACTACAAACACAACAATCACGGTCAAAATTAAGAAAAACCTAAATCTAAACTGAGATTCATTGTTAGAATTTTTTCATGATATGAAAAGATATTTTAATTTGAATTGAATTTGAATAACCATTTCAATGTAAACATTGTTTAAAATTGAATATTATTTATTCACAGCTTAATTATGTTAATACAGTGTAAGTCTTAGTTAAAGTAAATGCTTTTCAATGTATATACAATGTATCGTAGACGATATTTTAATAAGACCTTAAAAGACACCAGGGATTAAAATGCGCTAACGAAATTTCAGGGCAGTTACATGCAGAAGCAAGTATCCGCTCATATTTGCAAATTGGTTAAGATTGTTTGAATTCGGTTATATTCTTGACCGACTGCCTAAAAGAAGGAGGTACTCAATTCAGAGCGTATGTCCTTTTTTATATGTTACCTCGTTGCTCCGCTCCTAGTGCTCCGATTTTGTTTTATTTTTGCACTTGGTTCCATTTTTTTAAATAATTATATGATTAGTAGTTCAATAGATATTTGGGAATCAATAAAATCACAACCTCATGCAATTAAATTACCAATGCTACCAAAAGCGTAAAAGATGGCAAAGGAAGAGATAGAAGGCACGAAGTATTATCAACATCATGATCATTAGCCTGTGTTAGTCATTAAGTATGTTTAACATAATTGTACTACCTATATATTTTTAGAACAACGCACAATAAGCATTTTGATGTAAAATATTGGTAAAAGTTGCAATGAGGCGTATTCAAAGCTTACTTAAGTTTACATAAATGTAATCTAATATAATATAATATAAAATAAAATAAATTTAAAAATTTCTTCATTCTATACACATAAACTGTTGCATGCTGTTTGAAGCCGTT
This sequence comes from Lamproptera curius, assembly GCA_029286875.1. Taxonomy (NCBI): domain Eukaryota; kingdom Metazoa; phylum Arthropoda; class Insecta; order Lepidoptera; family Papilionidae; genus Lamproptera; species Lamproptera curius. The sequence goes on along the minus strand of JAGSMT010000091.1, from coordinate 1,212,814 downwards.
CATAGTTTTTGGTAAATATTTTTTGTTAATAATTTGTTATGGTACCTTTTTAAACTTAATAAAATCATTCTCAAAACGTATTATTAAATTATACTTACACCATTACGGCCTTTGATTATAAATAATCTGATTACTTTAACGTAACTAATGTAACGTAGCTTAACTGTTATTCAGATAAATTAGTAACCTATCTAGTATAAAAATAGCATGATACTATAAAAAAACATAGAACAGTAAAAAGTTTTTTTCTTTTATTTACTTTGCAAAGGAAACTAGAGTTAACATTCATCCCACGTTTGACTTTCTATAAACAGTAAAATCTTTTTATATTTGTCTTTATATTTGGCCTACGCACTCGTTTTGGTTTTAAGGAAAAAATTTATCTCACGACGTCTCAGATATTTCCGGAAGTTAACGACAAAAGCGACGTTTGTGCAAACAATATGTTTGAGCTTATAAAATATAGGTATACTAAGGATTGCGTATTTTTTGTTTTTGTTATCGTATTTTGTATGCCTCCATTTTTGTTTCGTTGTGTCAGTTAATCCTGATATATTAACAATCTTAAAAAAATGTAGTGATCACAATTTCTACTATAATTAAGTAGCCTCACAATTAATTAAATAAAATTGCTACACATAAAGGCAAAAACTCAAATATTCAAATGTATTTTTTATTATCGGAAGAATACTTCTAAAAAAGAAATACATCTAAAAAAGAAGGCTTTTCTTTATATTTTAAACATTTTAAAACCTATTATTCAAAAGTAATGTTTTCAAAAATAGGTATTGATTTAATGTTATCCCTCATAAAACATTTGTATTTTAATTGCAAAAAATACCATAAACGGATTGTTGGCATTGAATTGCAATTTTTTAATAAGATAAGATTTTTTACCGCAAATGTTACTTCTCCTAAAACAAATGTTTTGTGTTAAAAGTATATTTTTATCACAATAACAGCGTACATGTCTTAAACAGAATGTTTAAGCGCACATTACAAATTCAATTACGTAATTTCTGCACGCTCCTTGAACATATTCTGTCTTTATATATTACATTTCTGACAAGGGTCATGCAGTTGGCATTAACTTAATCTTTCATTATTAATGCATAGATGAGTTTCATTTATGTATTGCAGGTGTTTGCGGTTGGTTGTAATGTTTGTTATTAAAACATTATTTAATTTTATTATTTAAAGGGATATTCATCATGATCAATAGTCTACGTTGTCCACGTAAAAGTCCACTGTTGACAAGAGGCCTCCCCTAGTGCACGTGCTCTCAATTAGAGTATTTTTGGAACTTGTTCCACCACGTTGGCCCAATGCGGGTTGGTAGGTGGACCGATTTATTACATGCATATTCGACGCAAGGATCATCTTACTTTTCAGTAAATTGGGCGATCGGTCCAAGTTGCCGTAACCAAGTAGGAAACAACAATGGAAATTTTTTGAATCCCCTAAGGTGTTCGGTTTCAAGCGCTAATAAGTTATAATATCATAGTAAAATCTCTCAGAATTTATGAAAAGTAATTTGAATGATGTTTGACGACAAAACAAGCAAATTCATTCAAGGCAAGATATATTTACGAACTGTCACTTGGGATGTTGCTATAAAAACTATGATGTACTTTTAAATGTAACCTAGTAGTGTTCGCACACTACTGTTTTAAGATGGCAGAAATTAGCATTGTTCAGAAACTTAACTTAGCCTTTTGCTTATCGAATGGAATACTTATTCTTTTAATAATTTGGGGAATGCCAAGTGTAAAAAATATTTGAAATGTTTGTTCTTTTGATACCACAAAAACATAGTGTGCTGTTAATGTCTGCAAACTGGGACGACAAAAGTGATAACGAAATAACATCACTATCATTATACTCGCTAGACTTAAAGGGTATCAATAAACAACCATATAGTAGGTACATTCATTTAGAAAAGAAAAGACAAAAAGTATAGCATACAGTAGTTTTAAAACTACAGAATAAAGTGTTTAAAAACGAATATGATATGCATTTCAAAAGTGCAGTTTGTTAGTTGATCCTTCCTTTATATTTTGAAACGCTGCAGTTTAAACAAATTACGATATAAATAAACGCGGTAAGCTCCATAAAATTCTTAGTGTTTTAACCTTTTTAAGCTGAAACATTATTTTTATGCTTTAACTTATGTACTACTGATCAGTAAGAAATGCTTGAAAACATTATACATTCTAAATTTTATAACCTCATTAAATTAAAGACCATATTAAGAACCTTTTTCCAACTTCAAGTTGAAGACTAACAGAAGAGCTCAATATGAACTTTTACAGTGATTTCGTTAATTATTTCCAGATTTCTTCACTTTGTAAGTCATCTTTAAATTCTGTAATTTTTCTTGGTGTTTTTAATTATTTTATTATATACTTATCATAGTAATAGTATTTGTGATTTTGGCTGCAATATTGATGGTAGTTTGGATTTTTCTTCTTCAACAAACTGTTTTTTTAATTTTAAAAATTTTTTTTCTTTTTCAAACTTGTTTTTTGTTTTTTGCGGGATTTTTGCTTAATTTTAAATATTTTTTTTGGGTCTATAAATAATTTTCAAACTTAAATTTTTTGAAAAACAAAATTTAAAAACCCAATTCTGTTTAGTATGTATTTTGAATATTTTAATCCAATGTCTGAAAAGAAAGATGAATGGACCATCTTCCTTTTTAGACAATTGTCGGCGTCGGATAAGCATGTAAAAAGTCGGTCAACCCACCAACCCACATTTGATCAGTGTGGTGGGATACGGTCCAAAACCCCATAATGGATAGAGATGTATTAGGGGAGGCCTATGTCCGCTATGGTGTATGTAGTAGCTCAAGGTGGTACAAAAATTTTTAAAGGCAAATATCTAGCGAGACCAAGAATAACACGCCTCTTATTTTATAGTGAAATTATTTAAGAAAGGAAAAATGGTATCTGTTTGTATTATCTTCTTTTTGACTGAAACGGACAGAAAGAGATACCAATTCAGAATGTTTTTTTAATTTTACCTTTGCTTCCCGAGTTTCCGATTTTGTTTACTTTTATAATGGAATTTAGATTTTATTAGTCCTATTCTTTTTATCCGAAAAAAATAGTTTAATACCAATTTAAAAAATATATAAAATTACGGCACCAAAAGTCACAATCTCTCACGAATAAATTCCTAACGATGTCACAATCGTAAAAGATAGACGAAAAATATGTCTTACATAATTGCACTACTTGAATTGGTCTTTATAAAAGTCTGCGATAGCATAAATATATATGTTTTAAAAATAAAGCACGATAAGTATTTTAATGCAAACATTTTTTAAAATTGCAATTAGGCATATTCGAAGCTCATTTAAGATAACACTTTTAAAGCTCAAATAAAAGTTATACCATTTAAAAAATCATCATGCTTTGAATATAAAACGTGTCATAAATAATATTTTGAGTTATAATTACATTCGTTATCAGGGAAGTAAGAGGAACCTGGCGGCCGGTGATGGAGGGGGCCCGCGGGCGAATAAGCCCCTTCGGATGCGCCCCAGGGAGGTCGAGACGGAAAAAAGGCGGTAGACGGCTGCTATCTGTCCTCCGGCCACGGGGATACGCAGGAAAGGGTGTCTTTGTTCCACCCTATGGGTCATTTGGATCGGCCAAAGCTGCTGGCTGAACAACAGAACAGGAGGAGTTGGTTGCCCTGATGTAGGACCCGAGAAGAAAGAAGCACGTGTTGCGATGCGCCCTGGAGGTGGATTGGGCCATAGGCCAGAGACTGGGTTGTCTCGGCGGCCAGCGCTAATGGGGTCGCAGAGGAGAGTAAAAACGTTCTGTGACCCCATTTTTAAAGCGCTAGGAAGAAAAAACGTGGTGTTTTTAGTCGGTGCGAGTCCAACATAACCAGTCTTTGCCCCCGTGAGGACGGGTATTCGTAAGTATTTCCCTATTGAAAAAAGACTATTTTCTTACCATTCATTTATACGTAATAATATGAATATTATATAAAAATTAATTCAACCATCCGCTTACAAGTATGCCCTGGCAAGCTCGTACTCAGACATACGTTTGTAAGATTTGATGTCTCACAAAGCCATTTATAAAAATTCTAATTTAATATTTTATATTAATTCCCTTATAATTCAAATATAGGCCTATGAAAACGCAATTTAAATGGAAATTAATAGTATTAACACTAATAATGTGGTTTAAGTTTCTTCTATCGTTTTATGATTTTGAAGTTTCCCATATTTCTTGCTAAAATGTCACTTGTCACTGTTTTATCTCTTTAATTCGGCAAATAATGTATATTAATATAAACCACTCGCTTTTCATAAATATATTTTCTAATGTAGAGCCTTTACCGATACAGTAATTTGCTTCAGTTCGTTGACTGTCTGTATTTGCATATTTTGCTTATTAGAATTCCAGCTTCGAAACGTTTTTGATATTGTCAGTCAATATTTAAGTATTTTTTTAATGTTAAAAGTAAAAGAGACTGTATAACTACAAACCTTATAACTTACATTAATAACTATGCCTTTACTTATAAATTTTTTATTATAAAAAAAAGTTTTTGAGTACATACACGCGTCAGAAGTTTTAATTTCTTTGGCGTAACAAGATAAAAATGTTTTAATTTATTTTATCTTTCATCTTATTTACGTTTGTAGAAACAAATCTTGTATGCAGTTGCGTATAGTTAACTTCAAGATGTCGGTTCTTCACGACTTCATGAACGCGCATTGTAAAAAACTTCTTTATTTTCTCTCTAACACGCCATAAAACGTATTGAAAAATAACTCGGAAGTATATAATTATTGCTATGAATAATTTCAGTGTACACAAAATGTTTTTTCGATTTTATATAAAAAGTTTAGTGCCGGCTTAAACGTGAGAATTACTGCTTTGTTGGGATATAGATGGAAAAGGTTTTTTTTCTAAAAGGTTTAATTTTTTTTAAATTTATTTAGTATCATTTTATTTACGATTATTTATATTTTATAATTATTTTTTAGTTATATTTAATATGTCTGATATTTATGACGATGTTCAATATTATTCTGCTAATGATTCTATAACTTCCAGTGATAATGATTGTTTTAGTCGGCTGGTGAATCTATAAATGACTTTTTGAAAAAAATACCCTTTAATAAACAAAAATAATGCGTTTAAAATATGTCACCGAACGCACAAATTCACCAGTCACTTTAGTGATTTGATTGAAGGGTTTCTAACCTAAGTAAAGCCATCTTGATCCGAGAGCTGGCTTAAACCATCTGCCCTCAGCTTTTTATTTCTACCCGGTTATGTTCTTATCCGTCATTTACTTGATCGGACTCTTACAAAATATTAGCTTCATCCTCAGATTACTCAGCAACCGAATCCACTTTAGAAGATAAACTACAAAGGTGGAATTAGGGTTGCTGTTGGCGTCCTCCAAATGCAGACTGTTTACCGATGAACAGGTATTAAAATCTTTGGGTTCAGAGCATGCACATCTGTCATTATGGGATTTTAAAGAATATCCTTGGTTCCGATCTCCTCGTACCTTAAATTCTACATATAGTCAAGCGTTATTTTTATTTTCCTTTAACGCCACCACCACAATCTTCCGGAGGAGATACGGCTTCTTAACTTTGGTCAATCCTGCCTTGGTTTTCATTCATGGGACATCCTGCCCTGGTTTTTCCCCGACTAAATTTTTCCTTTCTTATATTGTAAAGCCTCCTAATCCCAAACCTAAGGTTCTGTTTGGCGGTCTTTTGCTAGGTTGAATGTGAAAGCGGAGAAGATGCTGGGTTGAATGAGTTTGGTGGCGGGTGACAACATTGACAACAAGACCAAATTTTCCCTTTATAAATGAGTTATTCGGCGCATGTTCCCCTTTAAACGTTAAAATTGAGGTCCAACAGCTCCTTCTAACTGGGCATAAGGCCATAAGACGTAGAGATGCGGTTCCGTAAATTTAAAAAATCACGACAGACGAATACTGGTTCTAAAAAGTAGACGTAATCGATGTAATCAAATGATACGCAAACTAAACGCGACATATTCGATAAATAAAAAATCAACTCCTGCCGATGTCTGAAGATAGGTTTGGTGTCCGGAATATCAAATCTTCCAATACTTTTAGACTACTGTTTTTATAATTATATATTTAGATGATTTGAATCACCATTTTCCTCCATTTCTTTTAATCGTCTAACGGGGTAATACTTTCCTTTTAAATGGACTTTTTAGATCCTTTTAAATTTTTCTATTATTTTGAAGAGATAAAATGGCATCTTTTCCATTAAATCAAATGCAGTCATTTTGAAAAAATTAAAACGGATTGTTCCCATCCAGATTTTTATTGTTCCTGCGCTTCCTATATTGGAATTTTCCAGATTCAGATCCTTTCCATCCTTATGGGTAATGCTCCTTGTGCGGCCTTTCCAATTTCTAACCTCCTTAACTCTCTTTTGACCTATCTCACTTTGCCCTGCCTTTCTAAGATTTTTGACACACCATTACAGGATTAAAAGTGACTGGCGACATAAAGGCGGGCATGGTCAACCATGGTTATTTTGGTTTTATAGATTTCATGAACGCTTTAATGCCGTCAGTCTGACATCTTTCTGCCATCATTTCCTTTAATGGTCTCGAATGAAGTGCTGAATAGTTTTCTTATCTTAAGAGGCCAGCCATTTAATGTTGATGAATCTTTGTCGATTAAAACTTGTATCTGGTGTACCAAGGGGAATACTTTCTCCACCCCTATTTTCTTTGTTTATTAATTTTATCCTTTATGACCTTCAAATGCGGTGTCTCTTGCCGAGGACTTACAATTATATGCTCAACAACCTGCTGGCAAACACGAAGCAATCCAATGTTAAACCACGACTTAACTTGGTTGGTGGTGTATAAATCGGTTTGGCAAAACCCTTCAAAAAGTCAATATCTTTTAAGTCCACGCCCCTATGCACCCCCACCAATCACTGCACACCCCAAAGGGTTGAAAAGAAAATGCCAATGGCATTAAGACCGCCTTTTAACTATTTGTGCAAGAAGAATAAATAAATAATTTTACAATACACACTTAATGGCCGTGGCACAGTATTTCAAAACTAATTGTGTGTAAATGATAATTATATGATAGAAATGCTGCACTCAGCTGTTGATTATGTTAATTTGTATTTTGCAAAATTATGTATATATTTTATCTATTATATTATTATTATATATTTCTTACTCTCTTCTTTCTGTCTTATAGCTTCCTAATAGCAATGCTTCGCCAATGGGTTTTCAGTTTTTCTCACCCAGCCCACACCGGCCACTGCGAATGTCGTTACTCCAAAATACCACTGGTGACAATAAATAAGCTTTAATAATGCACAGGAAAACATAAGGGATATGCCTAACGTATGATGTAAAAGAAATTTTACGCAAGGTAATAAAATACAATAAATTTCATTTTTATCACTTATTTTATTTTATTATTTTTGTAATAAGAAATTAACGTTGGCAATAAATAACGTCTTAAAAACTGAAAAGGGCGCTCATTTACTAAATGAAACAAACTGGCTCAGGTACTTGGCAAAGCGTAAATTTGATAAAAAAGAGATCTAAAGACAGAATCAGTCCCCCCGGTAAATTAATTAAATGCCGTCCCTATAAAACTTGCTCTTTCGCGTTTATTAAATTAGCTGTGACGATTGAATATTTACAATAAATTTCTACGTTAGTGTAGCATCTTGATTGAATAACCAATATTTTTAAAGATATTGCAGCACTATTTGACATAGTTGTTTTTGGGGAAAACCGTACATATCCTTGCATAAAGATAAACTTGCAATTTACAAAAATAAAAAGATCCTGATGGGAAACTGCCACCGAGTTTGTGGATGGGCTGGTTGAAACCGGAGTTGTGGTTGAATCCTGGGGACCCAACAAATTTTCATTATTGTTTCCTAGTTGGTTAGGGAAATTTGGGCCGATCACCCAATTGCCCGAAAAGTGAGATGATCTATGGTTGGGCATGAAAGGTCAAAACCCACAACCTTTTATTGGACCATGTCCAAAAACCCTTAAGGGCTAAATTAAGGGAGGCCTATGTCCAGCAGTGGACTAACAGAGGCTGATAATGAGATGATAAAAAGATCAAATAGCTAACAGTGTGAAATTTTCAATATCATTGTATTTCCGTAAACAAAATAAGCCATGTTAATCAGAACAGGCTCAAAAGTTCCAACTTTGCAATAAAACTTTTGTTTAGCGGAAATAAAATTCCGATTTCAATAGCTTTCTGCGTTTGTTGTTTGAATTTTCAATAATTATTTTTCTTAAAAGAAAACTTTCAGAACAAAGTTTTTCTAGAATTTAGTGCTATCTATTTCTTAATTAAAGCAGATGAAATTTTGATAGTATTTGTTAATTGTGCATAGAAAATATCGAAATATCATTAACAATAAACCACATTTTATCGCATCGGAATTTGAAAAATTCTGCAACACGGTCTATCTTTAGGACCTTAAAACTACTGATAGGTCTTTAAAAACTCAAAGTGTATTTTTGTACATTTGATGACGATATGTTATTTCACCAAAATCTTAGATAAATCAATTGTAGGATATAAAGATATATTTAAAGGCGCAATGGCTGGACCCTTCTGGGAAAAGTCAGTTTTCAAATTTATGTTTCATGATAGCCATTTTTAAGAAAATGGGAATTATTGTTGATTGGCAAAAATAATTTTCTTTTCGTATTACGCGTACAAAATACGCTTTAAATACTGTAAATTTAAATATTTTCATATATTTGTGCAGCGTTTAATTAGATAATAAAATTTACGAAACAATTTATTAAATGAAATATTTTTCTTATATTTTGGTATTATTATTTTAAACATCTTTCTCTTCCCAAATTGTTTCATTTCCCAAAATATGTAAAACATAAAAGTTTTAAAATTAAATATTAGCTTATTTTTTCCGTACTTTAATATTTTTGGAACTTATTTTGTGTTGAAAATGGTCATTTATTTCATTAAATCTTTTCTTTTGCTCAGGTATAACTTGATATATTTAGATTCCAAAAAAGAGAACAGTAATTTTTTTAGTGATGCCACGACGATATTGAAGCTAACATTTAAAATCAGATGAGTCAAAAGCAGAATATAAAGTAAAAATAAAAAAGTAGAAATAAAGACTCAATGTCTTATTCATAAAAAAGATTTTAATTAGAGCTGCTTTCTGCACGGGTTTCAAAAAGCCTCATTCTGAAATTAACTTTTCCCGAGATTTTCCTCAAAGCGTGACCTCGTCATTCATATTCTGTTTTAAAAACATTGGTCGTAATGTGTTTATCGTAGCATCATATGTTACAAATTATCCGTAAATAGACGGCGTTTCAGAGGGCGGTGTCCCTGAATATGGCGTTAGTTTTATAACACAATATGAACGCAAAAATCTAAGAACAAGCTAAAAAGTACAGGTGTTCGTGCGCTTTCTAAGGCTAAAGAAATTTAAAAACGATTGAACAGCACTATTGCTGACGAGGTGAACTCTCTATAAAGCGTACGGACAACGTTTATAAAAGCTTTTACAACAAACTCCCTGAAAACGATCAAAATTTAACCATTAATAAATTTTAAAAACTTGTCAAGGAACGTTTATGGGTTAAAGGTGGCAATGTAAATGAGATTTTAAATGATAACACACTCTTGTAATGGAATGCTCGCTCCAGGCTTTAATACATGATATACAATATATATAATATATGTATGATAACTAAATAACAAAATTTTTGAAAAAATTATGTTAGAACAACTTTAGTACACTTTTATAAACATGATATTTTAAGTGATCACCAATTCTAGCAACAGTAAATGCTGGTATAAAGTTGGTCTCTCGCTGTTCTACGGGCATGGGAGGATCGCTGCGATTCTATTGGAATCTTCTGTGATCTTTCCAAGGCCTTTGACTGTGGGCCAATGACATATTAATCAATAAGCTAAAGTATTACAGGTACGCGGGTTTGGTCTTGATTTTCTATCTTCTTACCTACGCAATAGAAAACAATATGTAAACGTAAATGACACTCTGTCATCTGACTCCCTTAGTGCGGATGGGTGTTCCAAGGATCAATTTTGGGACCTTTTCTGTTCTGGTCTATATAAATGACGTTGCTCTGTAGTGAGAGAGTCCTGAGTTGTCCTTTTGCAGATGACACTTCTCTACTGCTAAGGGTAAAAGAAATGACCATAACGTTGAGATAGCAAATAGGGCAATTGATATTGTGTCAAACTGGTTTGCGTCCAATACTTAACGCGAACAAAACTAAATGCTTACGTTTGCTACTCTTTGTAAGTTGCCAGATTTTCAAAAATTTTAAAGTTGACAATGAGGTCATTCCTTCACGTAAGCTCTACTATCATTTCTTGGATTTTCTATTGATTCCAAGATGCAGTGGGAGCCTCATATTGACAAACTCTCTAAGAAGCTAAGTTCAGCAATCTTTTCCATGCGCAAGATTAGGCAGCAACTGACGAGGCAACTGCAAAACTAGTTTATTACGCGTACTTTCACAGCCTTATGTCCTATGGATTATTATTATGGGGATCTGCAGCTCGGTTTGAACACATATATTTATACTACAAAAACAGCTTAGGGCACCACAATCTAGGTTCACGGGAATCTTTACGTAATGTTTTTAATAAAACTGAAATTTTAACTTTACCTCGCTATACATATTTGAAAATATTATGTACGCGCGTCAAAATATTCTATATGTTTGCTTAAAAAGATATTAGGCCGCGAGGGTCAAATCTGAGTCCCTAGAGCTACCTCAGATTTAGACTGACCTGAACCAAAAATCTTTCATGTATAATAGTATAAGAATGTATAATAAATTAAATGCCTCACAAACGCAACTGAATGATTCGAGCTTTCGTAAAGTTGTCAAAACAACGCTTATAGAAAAAGCTACTATTCTGTAATAAATTATATTGAGGACCAAGATGTGTGAAATAGTTTATATTCTGCGCTTGCAAATCCCTGGTAACTTAAAAAAAATGTATTAATCAAATTTTGTAAATACTAATATTTAAAAAAAAGGCTCTAGAGTTTCTTGCCGGTTCTTCTCTGACGGGTCTGAGTTTTAGAACCGTGGTAAATGGATAATTTTGACGTTCATAAGTGCTCAGTAGAGCCTAAATTAAATAAATGATTTTGACTTTGACTTTGACTTTGACTTTGAAATGCATGTGATTGTTTGTTTTTTGTTCCAATTTTATTGTAAAAGGTGATAAAAAAAAACCCGTTTAGTTTTTTTACCGGTTCTTCTCAGGGCTTTTTTTCCTAGTGGTAGATTTCTGATAAGCAATAAGTGAGTGTATTGCTCCTATGTTGAATAAAGATTGTGAATTTGAGCCGCTAAACAGCACGTTCTTATATGTAATGTTTTACAAATGGTCTACACACCGATCCCCGTGGAACCCCGCACATCACCGCGATGGCTTATTGACTTTTTCCAAGTATATCCTTTAGTTTAAAGCTCCTCCGTTATACATTCTCTCGACAGGGTACTTTGAAGACAGCACAAAGAGCGCCCAAGTGTCAACTGTATAAAAAAAAAAGTATTGTGAATAACTAACAATTATAATAAATCAACTGACTAGTACCTATGTGTAATTGTAACGTTTACTGGGATTTTTTCGTGAAAACGTACACATTGTCGTCAAACGACTTACTTATTATTCACATTCTAGTTTTCGTTGCTGGGAGAATTTAATTATGTTTACTCCTTGTGTCTATGCCATGTGCATAGCAAAAAACTTTATATGTATCTTTTTTGACTCTTTGTAATTTTTTTCTTTCTCAAATATCAATTAAACTTTTATCACAATGGGATGCTAATATATGTCATCAAAATACCAATTAACGAAATCGAACCACTACGCGCGGAGCAACGAAGTAACAGGTATAGAAAAAAAAACATAAGCTCCGAATTGAGTTCCTTTTTCTTTTGCAAACTCGGTCAAAAATAAGAAGCCAAACATTTAAATTTTGTAAAACACTTAAATTTCAATAAAAAAAAGTAAAAATGTTTAAAAAGTATATAAATATAGAACTTCTTTTTGCCCCTCATCCTGAATATCTCAATAATATTTTTAATTAAGTTTAAAACCAGTGTGCTTATGATCGGTTATTAGACTCACAACTGTATGCGACTGCGGGAGTGCTGGCCACCTGCAGCGTGATAAAGTTTATCCATAGACCCTCCTTCTTCTTGAATTGAGGAAGAAATATGAGGAAAAAAGAAGGGCAGGTGAAAGGGATCATTACAGTAAGGAAGGGTAGGACGATGACTGCGTAATCAATATGCGGCTGTGAAAGGCGACATAGAAATACGCGCAAACAGTCATTATATAATATACGTGACGTAAATGATGAACAAAGACTGTATATCCATCACACACTTAAAAATATCTATAAACAAAAAATTGTCTTGAGTCTACACACAATTATTTTTATTTTATTTTTTTATGAACGGTTTATCGAAAGCAAACATCTATTATGTTAGAACAATATACGAGATAACTGATTCTTTTATTAACGCGAATTTTATAAATCACCGCCTGACGTGAGAAAGACGCTGTTGATGTTATTCTTGTAGACTTTTCACACATTTCAATTCTGGACTAATAACCTTGTGAAGACACATGATTCAGCCTTCATTGACATCACATATTCGTGTTACGTACAATAACATTAACACTAACAATTTTAGACACTTGATGTGGTTTAATCGCTATTGTAGCATTAAATAAATGTACA